>CM056561.1:17966634-18084134 GCA_029721515.1 Synanceia verrucosa | reverse complement strand
ATGGTACAGACAGAAGTGAATATAACTTTGTGTTGAGTGTGTGGGTACAGATAAAAAGAGGGGACTGGTTCGGAGATGCTTGAACACACTGTTGTCTGTGTTATGGGCCAACTCAACTAAATTATTGAGAGGTTGACCTGTAGTCTGACAACACTCCTACACATACTGAAACTATTTTTTTTTCTTTTGCGAAAGAGATCAGTCAATATAATTCAATGAACTGCAGTTTGCCTGTATGTGTGTATGTCTATGATCTATTCAAAGCCACCAGACTCCACTGACAAAAACAGTATTTTTACATCTCACAGCATCTCTCACTGCTGATCTTCCGCTGCTTTGATCAGTGTGACTGTGAATCCATCACATAGTCCATCAGTGAATCCATACTAATGATTTAAAACAAAAATCTCACAGAAAAAAACACAAACTAACCAATAGAAGCAAGTGGTAGACAGGCAAATCTTGTGTTCTGCAAGGTTAAATGACTAGTTTTGTCAAGTTCCCATCAGAAAAGGGCTGTGTCATCGCAAGTGTAAGAGGTGAAAATATTCTAAATATAGTGTACACTTAAATGTTAAAGTTATTAACTCTTTTGATTTCTAGACTCACAGAATATTTTGTACCATGTCTTTGAAAACACAGAATAGAGCAAATGAAAGAAGAGCCGGGCTATTTCATCATGAAAAAAAATGTTTCTTTTTACTTTGCTCTGTGTTTGTTTTGTCTGGAGGAGAGTAGAGGCCACTTTCACCAAAATTGCCACTTTTTGTCCAGAATTTGTCCGTTTTGTTCTCCAAACGCGATCATCTCCACTTCCTGCTTAAATCTCTGTGGCGTATATTATGTCCTGACTACAAATCACAGAAGTCCCAAAATTACTCACAGGCTGAGGGAGACCACGATCAGCGACCTGCTGCTGCTGCTGCAAAAAAAAAGTCATTTGGCTTTTAACATTAGAACTACAAATTAGTAAAACAATAGAAAAAATATGAAATGTTGTGTCAATACAATCCTGTCAAGGGCTTTATAAAAAAAACGTGCTTGGACACATTAAAAAAAAGATAAAATAAACATGGGATGTCTGATAATATCAGCCCTCGGATGTTATCAGAATGTAATGTTTACTGGTGTGTGCTTGATGACGTATTACAACAAGAACAAGAACAACAACTGGATTGCTAGCCATGGCTAAAAAGCTAGTTCGTCCTGTGCATGACTAACATTATGTCTCTGCTTTGGAATTATTTCCTAGTGTGTCCTTTGGATGGTAAACATCCAACACACAAACTCATCGCATGAGGACATGAGGAGAAAGAAATAGAGCAATCATAGAGCCCTGTCAGTATCAGTTTGAGCTTTTTGTTGCACTTAAAAGGAGGGCTATATCAACTACTAATATCAAGCATCCCTAAAAAAAACAAAAAAGTCCGTTACATGTAAGTTAATAAATAAAAGCTGTTGCATTAATCAAGTCATATTTCAACAAAATGAATGTGTCACAGCTTGAATTGCTTCATTGCGAACACTGCATCGTCACAGGCAATACTGAGTTCACTTGATAAAATTAGTTGAGAGTGCTTCAGAGTACCTTGCCTTGAAACAAAAAAAAAAAAAATCACAAGAAAAATAGGTTAAAGTTGCCCTGGAAACTAACCACTGAAGGCAAACTGCATGCTCCACTTCTAATGGGCCTATGAGTGCCCGATGAATTGCATTTTTATTCATGGACATGTTCTTGCACAAGGATTGCAGGGGAAAGAGCCTGCTCGGTATGCTTGTCATAGAGCTATGACATTAAGGGATTAAACCATTACATTATTGAGTTTCCCCCTCCCCCCTATCATTTGACAACTTTATTTCCGACCCACCACCTCTCCAGAAACTCTGAATTGAACCTGAATTTCATTTTGACTTCCTGTACCACAAACACAGTCAAAGTAAAACATAAGTATGAAGTTGGAGCTGTGATTTTCACCAATGTAGTGGAAGCTTTCTCAGGTTTATGCACCAGTAATGTCACCTTCTTCCAATGCAGTTCACGCCGTATCTCTGGCAAACACTAACGAAATATTCTGCTACACAGCTCTGATAAGGTCAGCATTTGCAACGACGAAGAATTTTGATGGCAACTCGCTGTGGATCTCTGCTGTAGTCGATGGGAGGAAACACTTTTTTATTTTTATGTGATTTATTATGAGATGCTTTACTTTTGTCCAGTCAAATTTCAAACCAATATTGAATTCAGGTTTTAAAACATGAACATTTTCAATAAGAATTATATTCCACTGACAACCTCTTTCATATATTTTTTTTCTATGTTGCTGGTTGCAACTAAAATATGATTAAATTACAAACAAAACATACTGAACAAAATACAAATGAGAATATTTCATTTCCAGCAGATGGAGTTGGCTTATCCATACTTCATATAAGCAGCAACCTGTACAAAACAAATGACAGCCTCGGCAGGGTTACACCTCAGTTTCATGTTAACAGGATACAAATTTTCACAGTTCGTGTTTTGTTTTTAATCACAGAGTGAGAAGTATTTGTACTGAGAATCCAGGGTTATTTATTAACACTGTTTTAGATTATGGGAGATCAGAAATCATGATGAAAGTCTGAAATCCCAAACAGACCAAAGAGCAGTGGAAAGTTGTCTTTTTCAAATCTTGTTTTATGATAATCTTGTTTTGTCACAATCCAAGTCATGACCTTGTCTTTGTAACTGCAAAGACACTTCACCTACTGTAAGCAGATAAAGTGAGTGTCACACCTCAAAGTGAAAATCGCAGGTATTTTTTTTTTTTCAGGCAGACACAAACCTCCCTTTAAATTCAACTGTGCAATAACAGGAAGCTGCACGGACACACCACATACTGGATGGGAGAGAGAGGCTGGGGTCAGTTGTCGACAATAAGAGAGTGAGGGATGATCAGTGCTGGACATTACCAAGCTGCCCTCGAAAACTCACAGACGTTTCATAGCTTCATATGCAAAATTGAGGATTTCATACTAGAACCAAACTACAAATGTAATTGTCATAACCGCAATAACCCTGCACTGCAATCTCCATACCCACCAGACAGTTGGATAGCTTTGTTATTCTTAGCCATCGAAGCAAAAAAAAAAAATGTTACATTTGGCCTGAGAGAGGTGCCAGACAAAGAGCTATTTTATTATCTAAATCAAAAAACATTTGTCCTCCAGTGACATGAGAGTGTTTAGAGATGCTTATGGCATGTCTCTTATTTTGTTATTATTTATGTATTCTTTGGCCTTAGTGTGGTTCTACAGGGATGTTATGATGGCAATTTTTTTTTTTTTAAATTTAGGGATATTGCAGGTGTGGAGAATGACGATTTGATTTGATCACCATAAAGATGATTACTGTATATGACACTGATAAATTCCACTGGAGCAGCGCTGACTACTACTACTACTGACTACTGTTTTATTTGTAGAAGTGGAAGCTTCTTGACCATAGACTGTATACAAAATGTGGACGCAGCCATTGCGATCTGACTATGGTTTTGAAGCCTTGTGTTCAACATTTTGGTCACTACCATCTTGGTTGTTTTGAAAACAGAAATGACACTAGAGGGTGGAGCTAGGTCAACACGGTCTCATGAAATATTTATACAAATTAGTACGAAAAATATTGCACTTAAATTCGTACATAACCCACGTAATTCGGACATCATGTAACGTTCGATGCAGGCTGCTCCGTCTGTGAAAACACGTTGAACATTCCTTACATTTTCAGTGGAGTAGTTTATGAGTTTGGGTGCATTTTGATCATGATTTCTAGTGGGAAATATGCATTTTATTTCCATAAGCAAAATTTAATCAATGAATGGTGCTGTTTTGAAGATATATAGTGATTGAGACCATGAACTGATGTTTACAGTGTTTATTGAGGTAATAAATCAATACCCCAGCAAGATAATCACTGTAAAATGTTCACTCCTGAGATGGGCACATTGAGGCCACTGTTGTCACTGATTGAAGTGAAGCTATATGAAATGTCTGATTTGTGTCACAGTTAATGCTTCATCTTTTAAGTCTATGTGATACAAACAAAGTAGATGTTTTTGTTTAAAATTTCCAAGATCTACCTCCAGGTCTGGATGCACATTTGATGCATACAACTGTCTACTAAATCCATGTTAAAACGCATTAAAAACTGTTATTTTCTATTACTACTATTTGTCAATGAGGAGATTTACAACAAAGCCAAATGATGGTTTGCTGATCTATGAGCAGGAGCCAGCAACAAAATGACCTTATCGTGTATTTGTACCACAACACAGAAAAGGCACATAGTTAAGGTGTCCACATGAGATAAACAACTGATATTGGACTCATGCCCCATTTTTGGAAAACATATTGTTAATTAAAGCAAAATGAATTTAAAAAAAAAACAACAACAACAAATCATTGAGTAAAGGTGGTCTGTTTGCTCTTCTCCTGAATACAGATTGAACTACAACAAAAGGCTTTTCAGCAGGACTATACTGTGGCTCAGGCTCATCCCAGGCTCTCTGGGGACGGCTGGGTCGGAGAAGGAAGCTGCAGCAGCAGCAGCCTGAAACTAAACTCCATCTATCACACTTAAAAAGCTGCCCACCTCCACCTATGTGCCAGGAGATGTTGGGGGATTATAGAGGGATTTTGCAGCAAGATAAAGCTGTGAATAACCATTGGCTTGTTTTTCATTAGGAGATGCTGGTATTGTTTAAGGTTAATTACTGACTTGGGTACGGTTTGAAAGAACACAAGTCCCTGCATGGCTGTAGGCTATATTAAACAACTGATTTGTCTCAGACAAGGCGCATTTTGAAGAGCGCCATCCTAAAGATAGGTAAAACAAAGGCTGCAGTACTGAGGACAAAATAAATTGGTAAATAAGTAGGTAAACAGAGAAACACACAATTTTTACTCACTCAATCACAGTCACTGTGATGTGGGAGAATGAAAAGAGAAATACTACAAAATACTATTATACCACTGTTATATGACCTTGCTAACACCGAGATTCTAAATACAGCAACAACTGAAGAGCCTTGACATTAAAAACCGGTGAAAGTAAAAGCAGAAATTAAATTCTTTTCATTTTTTTTCTTCTTTTTTCATGGTTAAAGATACTGAGGGAAAGTAACAAATGCACTTTACATGCTATAATTAACAATGTCTGTATATATGTAGATGAGCTGTAGCAAGTTCATACCTGAAATTATTCAGTAATTGGGAGAACAAGACAACTTGTGATTATCACACACAGTTTGATTGTTAACGTCTTCACTCCACCCAGACAACAAATTAACCACTTAGACTTTATGTTCAGCTGTTGACTGATTCTGAAATTCTGCAATTCTCTTTGTGAAGGTTTTGCGACCATTCACCCATTTTAATATCATTATTATTATTCATGTGTTCTTTCTACCCATAAAGTTAAATATTGTCATTTTCATTACTCCTCCATATCTGATGTTAATGCTCTGCAATCTGATGGAATGCCCTGCTTAATGTAGGCCCTAATTTTACACAGCAGAGAGGCAGAGTCTGTTATTGGCACTTTCAGTTATTTATTTTTGCGTGACCTGGTAGTGCTCAGCGCTCATTTAAAAGTAAACAGCATCCTGTTTACCAGAGGATTTTTTTAATGGACTCTGCCAAATTCCATCCCAAAATTGGATTCGATGTGGACAAGATTGAAGTGAAAAATGTGTGTGTATGCATCAAGTCATTTTTTTCTGATATAACATATTATAAATGCAGATCCTGTAATGCATTGTGCATAAAAGCACAACTCCTTTCTGTCTATTTACAAGGTGAAAGCACTACTTCAGAATGCAAGATTGAATAAAAAAAATGCTATTTTCTCTGTCAATTTATTGTATTCAGGAGAATACTATTAGCGGTCACTGTTTGGGTGACGCCCCAGCAACATGGAGGGATTTTAGAAAGTAAACAAAACTAAGTAAGGCATTACAACCCTGGTGTTCTGCTGTACAGTAAAGTGATCTCTGCTCCAAACAAACAGACATGGTACCACCACTGCTGAGTGGTATTATTAGTATAATTAGTGAGACAGATGCAACAGCAACTGCTGCATCATGTTGTCAGATGGTTTGAATCACTGGGGTCATGTTGTCACAGTTACTGTCACACTGACCAATACAATTAAGATTGTACCGAGCAGATTTACCCATAAAAGTCCTCCAAATATACTCAGTAAAATGTAAAAAAATATCAAAAGTAAAAGTACTTGCAGAATGGTCATATTATTATTATGTATACTAGATGTATTAATGTATAAGCAGCATTTTATTTTATTTATTTGTCACCATTTTATACAAATATCTTATGACTCTTAGCAACGCAATTTCATGGGAAGGTGTACAAATTCCAAGCCACAACTTACAGCATATTTACAGCTTTCCACTCGTCATGAAAGCTTACTTTTTGTTTTATGTCTCAGGGTTAACGCTATTAGCGTGAGAAAGTTGCAGTTAAGTTTAGGCAACAAAATCACTCAGGTTTACATCACGGTTGGGTTTAAAATAAGCATGTGAACTATATAAAAGACATATTAAACAATGTAAATAAACAAGTTTGGAAAACACAAATGTCACAAACGTAACTTCCAATAAGTTAACAAGACTTTTGGTTTCACTCAGATCACCCATTCACCTCCTATCCACTGTAGATACTCTTTCTCACTTTTTTTACGGCGTCACTTGCTCGAAAGTGACACTTGTTATTTTAAGTCACGAGCATATGATATCATTGTCTTGGGGGTAGGTTTAACATTGCAGTCAGCACAGACTAAATGGTGTGAAATGAAAAGGAAGGGCTGTGTTGTGATAGCATGCATTAGGATCAAGGTTATACAGTAATTGGTTTGGATTTTTCATTTTAGTTTTATTTCATTTAAACTTTTTTTTTCCTCTAATTCAGTTAATTTTAATGAGTTTTTAGAGCAGGTTTGCTAGTTTTTGTTAGTTTTCCTTTTTTTTAGTTTAACTAATTTTTGTTTTTAATAATTTTAGTACTAGTTTTAGTTTTTACATACTTGGTTTATTTGTCAGGTGCAGGATTCAAAAAGAGTAAAATAAAACTGAACAAATGAAAATCATTCCACTGCATAGCAGCCTTAATTGCAACTCAACTATTTTGTTGATTACTTACACAAAAAAGTAATCCAGTACTGTTAAAAGAAACACTTTAGTTACTTTTTTTTTTTTTAAAGAACATTCATAATGCTCCCATTTATGCCCTTATGGAAAATGATACACTGTTAACCAACATCAGCTTTTATTCTATTGCACACATCACTAAACTCTGTTCAACATTATGGTCAATACAAACACAAATCTGACTCAAGGCACGTACAGTAGCTTCTGTAAGGTGACCAGATTTCTGAAATGAAATCCAGGGACATTTCCATTTTCAGATAATAACAGTGTTTATGGTAGCGAAAGGCTAATGTAATAACTGTTGTTCTTATCAGTGCTCAACATCAGTGCTCCCTCAGGCTTTCTGCTTCCTACCCAACTACCGTAATGTCTGCACACATCATTCTTACTTCCACACACTTCCTACCCGCTACAGTAATAACCGTTGTTCTAGTCAACATGCAACATTTTTTTTCTCATTATAAAAAGCTGAAATCGGGGACATTGTCGGGAACGGCATTATTCTTGACAGCCAGGAGTCTCAGGGAGCTCAATCTGAGAAAAACATGAACAAACTCCAAAACTCAAAACGACTCCAAACAAGATGTGACGCACCTTGAGACCACCAGCTCACGTAAAATTACTCGAGCGAAATGAATCGTTTTCATATTAATCCAAAATTGACAAAAACGAAAATGAAGGGATTTTTATCTATAATTTCAATGTTTTATTTAGTTTTGTAATTATAGTTTAATGAAAAATGTTTTCGAATGAAAGTGTTTTTTCAATTCTAGTTTTCATCATTTTTTTGTCTTTGTCAATGATAATGACCTTGGTTAGGACTAAGGACATTGGTGTCATTCATACATCTCCTTCTCTAACATGATAACATAACAGTTACAGCACCATAAACCCAACAAGGGTCAGTTGAGACATGGTTGTTTACTGTAACTTATGTCCTAAGTGATTTCTTCTTGAAAAGATCACCACAAAACAATAATGTGTCAAGTGTCAATCAAATAAATATAGCACAGACAGAGGCCAAATCCTGGAACCTATTGCACAAGATCAGCATCTGAAAGTCTTATGAGTAAAAACATTGTATAGACTAAAACACCATAAATGATTGTATTGTTTTTTTTGTTTGCTTGTTTGTTTGTTTTTACAAAAAACGCTCTAAGGGAATTTACCTATGGTAAACAATTACACAGTGTCAAGTCTTGGGCTTTTATTGTGAAAGGTAAAAGTAATAAAATTTAAATATTTCAGCAACTTTGGTTGAATTTATTTGTGGTGCAAAAGCTCACAAAAATCAACCTTGTTACGTAAACAATGACATTTTGGCCGCAAAACATTTGCCTCTTTCATGTTGAAAAAATTAATTGTAAAAATGTAAATGTAAAGGCCTTTGGATGAGAAGATCGATACCACTCTCAAGTCTGTTCATTAAGTATGAAGCGAGAGCCAGGAGTTGATTAGCTTAGATTAGCATAAAGACTGAAATCACTGTTGAATTCTTCAACCAGCAAGCTCTGAACCTCTAATTAAAGTAGCAAAAGTCAAATTATATGCAGGCTCAGGGCAGTTTGCCTGGTTGGTAGTACAGCCTTGCTAATATGTATGGGTCCTCTGTAAGTCTTAAAGGGACACTATGTCATGTATTTTATTACCTCAAATCATGTCTTCATTCATAAATAGATCCTTGTTGGTGTAAAATAACCCATGGCAACAATCTGACTTATCCTCCTGGGCGAAGAATTAGTTATCTGTCTTTACATAGAGCAGGTCGCTCATACGGAGGCTTCCATGTCTTTCCGGTCTATCAAAAACTATGAACTGCCGAGAGGGACATAAAGCACTACCTGCTAGTACCATAGGGCAAAATGCATTTCCACATTTGGCGATTCATTTTCCCTGCAGTGCACTTTTGGTCATAATACAAGACCATACTTCTGCCTCGCCGAATCCTCATCGCCAAAAAAAAAGTGGCCATAAAATGACCGGAGCTCTGGGCCGGGGATCCGCGGTGATAGTGGCTGCCCGGGAGTTGACCCATTCCGCTTACCATAGTTCCAACCATGTTGCAATACATGCAAAAGTAGATGGGAGAAAAAAAATCACATAGTGTACGTTTAAAGGACACATACATAAATACACACATATGTATATATATATATATATATATATATATATATATATATACACACACACACACACACACACACACACACATGCACTATATTGCCAAAGTATTCACTCACCCATCCAAATAATCACAATCAGGTGTTCCAATCACTTCCATGGCCACAGGTGTATAAAATCAAGCACCCAGGCATGCGGACTGCTTTTACAAACATTTGTGAAAGAATGGGTCGCTCTCAGGAGCTCAGTGAATTCCAGCGTGGAACTGTGATAGGATGCCACCTGTGCAACAAATCCAGTCGTGAAATTTCCTCGCTCCTAAATATTTCACAGTCAACTGTCAGTTGTATTATAAGAAAGTGGAAGTGTTTGGGAACGACAGTAACTCAGCCATGAAGTGGTAGACCACATAAACTGATGGAGCGGGGTCAGCGGATGCTGAGGTTCATAGTGTGAAGAGGTCGCTAACTTTAAGTAGAGTCAATCACTACTAGACCTCCAAACTTCATGTGGCCTTCAGATTAGCTCAAGAACAGTGCACAGAGAGTTTCATGGAGTGGGGTTCCATGGCCAAGCAGCTGCATCCAAGCCATACATCACCAAGTGCAATGCAAAGCGTCAGATGCAGTGGTGTAAAGCACAGTTTGGAGCTGGCCCCTTCCTCTTCCAACATGACTGTGCACCAGTGCACAAAGCAAGGTCCATAAAGACATGGATGACAGAGTCTGGTGTGGATGAACTTGACTGGCCTGCACAGAGTCCTGACCCCGATAGAACACCTTTGGGATGAATTAGAGCAGAGACTGAGAGCCAGGCCTTCTCGTTCAACGTCAGTGTGTGACCTCACAAATACGCTTCTGGAAGAATGGTCAAAAATTCCCATAAACACACTCCTAAACCTTCTGGACAGCCTTCCCAGAAGAGTTAAGGCTGTTATACCTGCAAAGGGTGGACCGACATCATATTGAACCCTATGGATTAGGAATGGGATGTCACTTAAATTCATATGTGAGTCAAGGCAGGTGAGCGAATATATATATATATATATATATATATATATATATATATATATATATATATATATATATATATATATATATATATATATATACATCCATAAGTAGTGAAATGAGTTTTATATTTAACACCTTCTTAACTATGGATCACTAAGGATTTTCATTTCCAAGAAAACTGTTTCATGTTTATCCAGATATGTAAACACTTATTAAAATATTCATTGACTTACACAGTGCAACAATACTTTTCATGCAACGTCCAATCTTCCCCACCGAGACTCAACCTAGCTGCCAGTTCAAAGACATGCGAAGATGGATCATGCAAGTGTGGCTTACGAACACATCACTGGAAGGTGAGGGATATATGTCACCAATAACAGTGGAGGAGGGTGGAATTCCCACAATGAGCTCACTTCTGATGCTTTCATAGAGCCTCCGTAGGCAGGAAACAGTAACCCATATGCTCAAATGAGGTCGGCCTGTTCATATTGTGTGAATGTTGCCAGTAGTGCCAGGAATCTTTTTACATCTGACAGCTGAGCTGCAACAAAAGCAAAGCTAATAATACAAGACAAAGACAACTAATTACACACGTCGTCATCAGTTTAAATGCTATTTTCTCAATGTTGCCAATCTTATCTCATACTACCTACTGTATAATGCAGTCTGAGGATGTGTACTTTTGTCTATTCAACTCACTTTAGTTTAAGTTACACAGTTTTGTACTTTATAGATACAATTCAAAACATTGTCATCTATTCTTATGAGCATAATGTCACATTTGGAAGGATTAAGTAGTCCATCACTCTGTAATCTGCCTTATCCGATCTACACATACATTTATACATAGGGTTCCTGATCTCTGTCTCACCTCTGTCATTTATGTTAAAGAATGAGTCACATTATAAATCTTGTGTCACACAATAACATCTGATTGTACGTCTCTGCATAGTGCTGTTCCTTTTATACCAAAGACGAGCAGTATGTGTGAAAGTAAAGGATTTTTGATACTGTCGAGCATACGTACACTCACCAGCCACTTTATCAGGTACACCTGTTCAACTGCTGAGGAATGTTTCCAACACCTTGAACACCTTGAAAGTGGCCGGTGAGTGTATATCTACCATCCATCTGCTAATCAGTCAGCCTACAGTATTTGACAGCATTAAATTCTTTGTGGTCATTCAGTAGCTTTGCAGCTCTAACTCAGCACTTGTATGACATCACACGTTACCATCAAGACTCCTTTTACTTTAAATCGACCTGGAAAAAAAAAGACAAAGCAGGCAAAGTTTCCGACTAACCTCATCTGAAATCTCCTTAAATGCTTTTACATCCAAAATGAAAGAATTAGGAGAAGATTCTGTAAGATGCTTTTAAATTGACCTGGATGAAAATGTCTACATTGAAATGTGAGTTTCCTGAACTTCATTTTCAGTCCCTATTCATTCAAAGTCTCCTTTTGTGTTTTCTGTCTGTAACTGTGTCTTATGCTGCTTCCTGTCCCGGCCAGGTTGCCAAGTTGTTGGAAAAGAAAAATATGTTCGCAACAGTCCTTGTTTCAGCTGACAAACTGGTCAGACAGAAATATAAACAAGTTCAGCATGAAGCATGTTTCAACCATTCATGAATCATCTGTTAGCCTAATGATGCAGTGTACCATGTAAAGCCTGCTTTTGTTTACTTCTGTGTCCATCTATTATGTAAAAAAATACAATAACCTACAATAACCCAGGAAGAGTAGTATTGACACTTTTCCAGTGGAACAATACCTGCATTCCACCCTTTTTGCACCCACATCTGGAAAAAAATACCATTTGTGTGGATTTTGCTTGCAGCCAATTACCACAAGGATTCTTTCCATTTAATGGGACGTGTGACTTATTTACCCTCCAGCCAGCATTGGCTGCAGTGCACATAGTTCTCAAAATATCTACAGGCAAGTTAAACTAGTGGGAGGTACAATCCTGCTTAATCCCTTTGCTGACATAAATGGATCCAGCAGCATGGAATCACACAGAATAACGTGAATTAAAAATACTTTAAAACAAGTGTACATTTCCATAACAAAAGCAAATTTGGATGAGTGCAACATGATCATTTCTGTGTTCCTTAAAATTGTACTTGTCGTGAATCTTTAAGCTATATAACAGCTTTAAGTACTTAAATTGACCAAACACCATCACTGCTATTACAATAACTTTGACCTCCTTCTAAAAAACATCTTTAGATATTTGCTTTTGCTGGCAAGCAAATCAGCTCTCACAGTATTCTCATGTCATTTAATGAAGTCAAGATTAAAATATGATCTCACACTTGCTCATTTTTAAGCCCACAAAAGAGCTCATGCTTAACTTTTCCAGCTTCAGCCCTACGACATAATGGGCCACTCATGGTGTTCATTCCAGACAGGATTAATATAAAATACTTAGTTTTTACATTTAGAAACAGGTTCATCTACCACACAATATATATATATATATATATATATATATATATATATATATATATATATATATATATATGTATATATATATATATATAAACAGGTTCATCTACCACACAATATATATATATATATATATATATATATATATATATATATATATGTGTGTATATATATGTACGTATATATATATATATACACATATATACATATATAAATATATATATACACGTATATATATACATATACATACATACATATATGTGTGTGTGTACACACACACACATTAACCTTTTTTACATCAAGACATAATCAGACTGAATGACTGTCCACAAGGAATGAGACTTGCAGATATGCGAGAGACTGCAGAGATATGCAGCAGATTAACACTGACATTGAGAGGATTACTGTGACAGACAGCAAACATAAACACATCTTCAACACAGATTGAATATAGATCCATAACATTTTATCGTGACTACCAGGAAAAACAAAAGTAGGCTTTTTTTTACTCCAATCTTGCAGCTACAATGGAATTTACATAAACTGTAAATTAAAATGTAAAATGTTCTATCCCAGAAAAAGTGGTGGGTGGTAAATCACACAGTCAGATGTAGGAGTAATCATTGTATGAATGCCTGCCAACCACATCATTTTTTACCATGGTTTGGTTTATTCATATTAGTTATGTCTGTCTCAGGCTGAGGCGAAAAAGGTGATGTCACGTACCTCCATGGACAAAATAGAATGAAGCAATAATTAAAGTTACTACCAGGAACTTTTGCTCTGTACTGATTGTTAATTGTCTTATTTGTTTATGTAGGCCATAGGTCATATAGGAGTATCAGTAGTAACTTGAGAGTTTCATAACTAGTAGTGACTTTAAAAAATGTTTCATTTTCTGATTTAATTGTGAACAATTAACTATCTTACTTAGTCACAAACAGTTTTTGACACATTCTGAATCAAGTTGTCAGGGGAGACATTTGATAATCAAACCTTTGTTGTTAATCTGAATGCGTCTTAAACTATTTATCTGACAAATCCTAGCATCCCACTATAAGGTTTATTTAAGTAAGGAGTTTAATCAGTAGTACTATAAGTAGGTCTGACACAATCTGGATTGTTTTTGTTTAAGCCATTGAGCTCTATCCAATAAAACCCTGCAATATTATGTAATCCTCTGCATCTCTTTTTGATTGTATTCTCCTTTGAGCTGGTCGAGTGGCCTAATTAAAAGTATTCAATTGACATTTCATTGGCAGGACGACATAAACTCACTGGCACGCATCAAAGTTACACTTGCCAGTTGGAGCCGACCGAAGTGTTGAAAACCAACGTTGTGAAAATACAGCACAGCTCCTATTGAGGTGTTAATAGAAGAGACGCAGCAGCCAGATCAAGGTGAGCAACACCCACAGACATCATCACACTGTCATGTTTCATAATGGAGTTGCATAAACCACATGAATGAGGACATAAAATAGCATTCACAACACAGATGGATGCAACCCCATGATTAGATGAAGTGTCCTCTGCTTAGACATAACGCAGATGCTGATTTTGTTTATGCTTCAATTGGGACTGCTGTCGACCAATTAAGAGTTAACTGGTTGAAAAGCAGACAAGTCATAATTCATCCTTGTTTTCCTCCTTCAATATTACCACAATAATTAAGCTACGGCCATGTTTTAAAGAAGCCGGAGATGAAGAGCGATTACAATAATCACAACATCACAGAAAAAAATGTCACCCTCAAGACAACAACATGAAACCATTTCTTGTGCTTTTATTCGTTGTCGTTGGCCCATAAATTAAAGCTAATTGGACGACCGTGGAGCTGAGTCGGTGCAATACTAATATGACTGAAGGATCATTGGTTTAAAGCTCTACTTGGGGAAAATCCTGCCTGAGTGAATGAGAAGCATTCATCCTTCTTCAGTAAATGCCATTAGAGTAAGAGTTGTGCAATGCACAGAACATTGGATTGGTCTGCTGAAGCTGCCCAGTGGTCATCAACCCAGCATATAGAGTGAGACTGGACCACCAAGGCTGATGTGCTCTGTGGTGTGTGTACTTAAAAATAACACTGCTGCACTGGGGATATATGACTCAAACACCTTGTTAGCAACAAGACTAAAGGTCTACAGCATAAAGGTGGTTTGAGCAACATGCTAACGTCAGCATTCCACTGTAATATGCTCACAGTGATATAAAACTGTTGATTTTAAGAAGGTATAAAGTCTGCCATTGTCCAACATCTGTTAAACACCAAAGGCAAGGTACAGTGTTGTCAAGGGAATTTGTTATGGTAATTCATTTAGTTTTGCAGACATTTAGTCATAAATCAAAGTATTGGACAAGTTAATGTTGACCAAATGACAGCCCTGGATAGCAAGTCAGGGGATTACCAAAGTAATTACTGTTATCCTGCAGGGGACATGAATGTCTGTGCAAATGTCAAGGTAATTCATCCAGCAGTTGTTGAAGCATTTCAGGAAATAATCATGTCAACCTATTGGTGGCATTACAGATAAAGTCTGGGGATCACTTACAGTACATCACTAGGGTTAATCCTCTGGGGAATATGAATGTCTATACAAAATGCAATACATGGAAATACATCCATTCGGAAAAATTCCTCTGAAGAAAAGTCAGGGGACTGTCACCCACTAGGATTCAGCATCTGAGGACTGTGAATGTCAGCACCAGATTTCTTGGCAATCTGTTCAAACCAAAAAGGAATCACCAAAGTCGCTATGATTCATCATCTGAAGATAATGAATGTCTGCATCAAATATCTTGGCAATCCGACCAATAGTTAAGTAACAATGTCAACCTCATTACGGTGAAAGAGGTCAGGGCATGAGTAACATCATTGGGCTTAATCCTCTGGGGAATATGAACTGCATACAACTTCACAATCATTCAAATAGGTGACTTAGATAATTGAGTCCGGAACAAAGTGGTGGGCTGACATGCCGACATTGCCAACCCTTGCATCACACTGGTGAGGCTAAAATGGAAAATGTCTTCAATGTAATGTGACATTAAATCCATGTAAGATCACTAATCAGAGGCAAATACGTGGTAAGATTTAAGTTGTCCGTCACTTCTTAAAAATGGGTTTTTGTGCAATTCAAACTGTCACCCAACAGCTTGGATGTGTCAGTCTCGTCAAGGTCTTTGCAATGTACCAGACATAAATTCAGGCTTTGGTAATGATATTCATTGAAACATTTGGAGGCATTCTACTGTCTTTCATATGGTAAGTTATTTGGTCTATTGTTCCATGTTGGATATGGAAATGCATTTCCAAAGTCATATTCTCTGCATATTAGGGGCCACTGATTTAAGTGGATAAGTGGTGGAAACTTACAAGCTTAGCCTCCCACACATTTTAGCCATTCTAGACATGGATTTGATGATACATGACTGAAAGTTTTAATTTTCAATTCAGCAATTCATAAATGAAAGATAAACACATCTTTAAATAAACCACTAGATGTTAGCTCTGGGACACCAATTTGTTTTCAAAGCATTTATAAGTACTGAGTGCTGCACTGATGCCACACACACTCCCACTCTCTCTCTCACACTCACACACACACGCACGTGCACGCACGCACGCACGCACGCACACGTCTTCACAAAGACTTGTCTTCATTCAGATGATTCATTCGCTGCCGCAGTGGAATTGTGCCTTTATTGTCTTGGCTGATCAACTTGACAGACAGTAATGAAATGAATGACAGAAGATATCCCAGCATAGTGTTCAGCCTCCACACATAAATCCAGAGTCCCTGTCCACAAAGGAAGTGCAGGAATGGAATTCACTACCAAGAAATTAATAACAGACTTGAAAGTCTGACTTCAGGACTCTGGTCCATTTGAGCTCATTCGCTGCTTTCAAAATGATCCACATCATGACACATCTCTTCACAGTGCTCAATCTTGCTTTGTGCCTCTCTCCTTAACCCCCATGATATACCTTAGTTGGCATTCTCTCATAATTTGTTGTACCGCAGCTGTCAAGGCTAGAGACCCTCATATCCTGTCCGTCAATTTCAGAAAATATTAACGAAGGACCATCAGAATTTCCTAAATCCCACAGTGACGTCATCAGATGCCTAGAAAATTAACAATGATATGAAACAGAGGAGGCCTTGGAGAAGCTGATTATCAGAATACTTGTTTCATTTTCTGCTGACAGATAAATCGTTTCATACGCTACAGTATATAACACCAAATCTGACCATGTGGGCAGTCCTAGCTGTCATCACCCTCTCTTTTCTAGTGTTTTCTGTCAGATTTACTGTGAGCCATTTGACAAAGACAGAAATAAGAATTCTAGTCTCCTAAAAAAGTGGAAAAAACAAGTCCTCTGTGCTGACAATGAGGTTTCTATATTTTGCAAATACAAGTATTAATGGCCACAATATAAACTGCAAGGCCTTTGACAGGTAGCATTGTTACATTGCACTTACAAGATTGCTCCTCACTTGTAATGAACAAAAGCCGACTGAGAGAGAACAGCTGTAAGTGATGAGGAATGGCTGTAGCTGCTATGGATTTTTCAAACCGTCTGGGTTGACTCTCCTGACATTTAGGCTAACGTACAGAGACAGTGAGCAAACACAATTTTTCACTGTAGCGCCGGTGCAGAAAATGATGAAGTGTGCACAAAGTCTTTGTGTGGAAGACCACCGGCTACCGAAAAAAAACCTGCACTGACTGAGTGAATGGAGGGAGATGTGTCCGAAGTTAATCATCACACTTTGAACATAGAGCCCAAAACCATGAGTGGAGTGTCACTGTTATTTACCGTGCATCCTCCAGATATTCCTTTAAATATTTTCTGTAATTTCCTGTGTATCATTCAGAATTCTTTGTCAGGGAGTCAACATGTTTGTGTATTCCTACAGTATTTACAATGTGCAGTCATGTCCAATAAATTCAAAGAGCCCATCTTGATACGAGTTAAAGTGATTTGATCTCATTTTGAAATTACTGGGGACACAGAGACACCCTCTGGTCTGTTTCTGCTGTTGCAGCAGTCAGCCTCATCTTCAAGAAACCTGCAAACATATGTATACAACATTTTATTTCCCCAAATTAACATATTTTACATTCCAACAAGGACAGAGGATGTTTGATCTGCCTTATTTAACAAATGAGTGATACCAGCAGCAGCTTTGGACAGAAATCAAACCAATTTAAAAGGTGTCAAAGCAGTCTGAAAGTTCACTCTTAACTGCACTGTTGATAAATATCAACATCTGTGACATTAGAGAGGAAGCAGGGGATCGAGAGTGCAGATGGAAATGAACAGATAAAAGGGAGAGAGAGAGAAAGTAAGAGCGAGAGAGAGAGAGGGACAGAGACAGAGTAAACAAGGCCATGGGGGAAATAAGTCCAGTCATTTCCATGTGTGCACCTCTGAGCAGGGGTTTAACAAGCTGCGCATAAAGACAAGCCTGTGTGGGTGGAGTTGCTCTTAATCATAGCTATGAATGTTCAGCAGGAAACCTACCGGGAGGAGAAACTTGTTAATTGAGATCTTGATCCTCCAGAGGTGTCTGCCATAACTTCAAGCTCTTTTTTCGGATATTTTTATTAGCACATGTAGGCCACACTTGAGGGCACAATTTAATGAGGTTTCTGCATTGTTGTTGTTTCCGGGAGCCACCAAACAACCGGCATATATTGTGAATTATCCGAACAAATGAGGCAAAGATATTCAGACGACAAAATTTAGACTTCATTCTTGTAAATCAGTAATGATCCACATACAGGGGTTGGACAATGAAACTAAAACACTGGCCAATTTAGTGGTGGAGGTTTAAGCCCAAATTTGATGAGCCTGGTGGCCAAACTTCATTGATTGCACCTTGCACCAGTAAAAGCAGAGTGTGAAGGTTCAATTAGCAGAGTAATAGCACAGTTTTGCTTAAAATATTGCAATGCACACAACATTGTGGGTGATATATCAGAGTTCAAAAGAGGACAAACTGTTGGTGCATGTCTTGCTGGCACATCCGAGATCAAGACAGCAAGTCTTTGTGATAGATCAAAAGCCACGGTATTCAGGGTAATGTCAGCATACCACCAAGAAGGACGAACCACATCTAACAGGAGTAACTGTGGACGCAAGAGGAAGCTGTCTGAAAGGGATGTCTGGGTGCCAACCCAGATTGTATCCAAAAAACATAAAACCACAACTGCACACTGCAGAATTGAATGTGCACCTCAACTCTCCTGTTTCCACCAAAACTGTACGTCGGGAACTCCACAGGGTCAATATCCATGGCCGGGCTGTTATAGCCAAACCTTTGGTCACTCGTGCCAATGCCAAACGTCAATGCTGCCAGCAGTGAAAATCTTGGGCTGTGGACAATGTCAAACGTATTGTTCTCTGATGAGTCCACCTTTACTGTCTTTCCCACATCCGGGAGTTATGGTGTAGAGAAGCCCCAAAGACTTTTGCATGCCTAGAGTGAAACATGGGGGTGGATCAGCGATGGTTTGGGCTGCAATATCATGGCATTCCCTCGGCCCAATACTTGTGCTAGATGGGCATGTCACTGCCATGGACTACCGAACCATTCTGGAGGACTATGTGCACCCAGTGGTTCAAACATTGTATCTTGAAGGCGGTGCCGCGTATCAGGATGATAATGCAGCAATACACACAGCAAGACTGGTGACAGAGTGGTTTGATAGACAGGAAAGTGAAGTTGGACATCTCCCATGGCCTGCACAGTCACCACATCCAAATATTATTGAGCCACTTTGGAGAAGAAGAATGCATGCAAGAAGAATGGCTCAAAATTCCTCTGGCCACTGTGCAGGACTTGTATTTGTCATTCCCAAGATGAACTGATGCTGTATTGGCCGCAAAAGGAGGCCCCACACCATACTAATGAATTACTGTGGTCTAAAACCAGGCGTTTCAGTTTCATTGTCCAAGCCCTGTACATGTTAGCAATTTTTTTTATTGTATTTTCCAATGCAATACTAACTTTTCTGTACTTTAGATCAATGTTTACTTGACAGTGTTGTTATTGTTTTACAAGTAAAAGGCAAATATTAAAAGTCATGCACAGTATAGATTTAACATTTTGCAAAAAATCACAAATCCTGATAATTTGTGCAGAAGAAAGGGTTTCCCTTCTTTAGTTTCAAAAAACTTTACCATTAAATTATGCCTTTGACCTGTCAGCTCCTCTGACTCATCGGTGTGTCTCTAAGTCACAAGAGCCAAGTGGGGAGTATACTGCTGCTTTCCTAAGTTAAATAAAAGACTTTCTTTGAGCATCTTAGCATTTGCTACAGCCAGTTCAATCAAAACATATTTAAGGACAGTAACAATGACAGAATGATTTAACAGAGGTAAGTCAAAGCCAGCAGTGGAAAGGAACTTAGATTAATATTTATATACAAATTTGAGATATTTCTGCTTGTTTATATTTCACTGGGTTTCACAAAGTTTCAAGAAGTTTTTAAGACTTTGTAAGACCACACAGAATGAAATGTAATGCTGCATTATATTGTATTTTGTGGTTCTATTCTACCATTGAGCAATAAATAAATAAATAAAGATGACCGTCTTGATTATTTGCAGGAAACACAACATTAGAGCATTTTAAGACCTATAAAATCATACTTATATAATAACAATAATATTATATATAACAATATTAGGTATTTGTACACCAAAATTTAGGACACAAAGATAAAATACAATGCCTTGCTAAAGACTAAAACAGAGGCTGGTTTGAGTTGTTAGAATTTCCACCAAAGAGTCAGTCTTAAATCATGTAATTTAAATAACTGTGGACCAAAAAGGTAAAATCATTCAATCGTTTCTATTTCATATTTATTTCAAACCCTTAGATTCTGAAGAACCGGATTACATGGCTGTGTCAAGTAATTAAGATTAACTTCACTACACATGATGCTTCAGTATGAATCTATTAATAATAACTGTAATATTGTATATAACAAGTTGATGGCATTTGTTCTGTTACTTTTGCAGGATATTAAATACAGAACCTTTACTTGTTATGTATTTCTTTACTTTAGTATTTTCACTCACTGTAAGTAAAGGAACGCATATACCAATCTGGCATAACACTCTGACCACTGACAGGTGACGTGAATAACACTGATTATCTCTTCATCATGGCACCTGGGATATCCACCCATCCTCTACCGCTTATCCTCATAGGGTCGCGGGGGGGCTGGAGCCTATACCAGCTGTCTTAGGGTGGAAGGCAGGGTACACCCTGGGCAAGTCGTCACCTCATTGCAGGGCACATAGAGACAGACAACCACTCACACTCACACCTACAAGCAATTTAAATTAGCCACTTATTCATGCATGTTTTTGGATGGTGGGAGGAAGCCGGAGAACTCACGCAGACACGGGGAGAACATGCAAACTCCACGCAGAAAGGCCCCCGGCCGGTCATCGAACCCGTTACGTTCTTGATGTGAGGCGACAGTGCTAACCACCGTGCCACCCCACCTGGAAGGTAACAAATGAACATTTTGTCCTCATAGTTGATGTTAGAAGCAGGAAAACTAGGAAAGTGTGAGGATTTGAGTGAGTTTGACAACAAGAACCAATCAGTGATGGCTAGAGGACTGGATCAGAGCATCTCCAGACCTGCAGCTCTGGTGGGGTCAAAAGTGGTCCAAGGAAGGACTAGTGATGAACACAAAATGTTATGCCTGATTGGCATACACTTTTTTCATCACTACTATATCATATTAAAACAAATACTCACTTGCCCGTCTAAAAAGATTTTCCACCATAACCAAAAGTCTCCTTCTCACAAACACTATGGCCGCAGGTTAAGCTGACAAGCTGCTAAAGAAGGTTGGATGCAAATTAACAGTTTGTCACTCCATTTCTGACTGAAGATTAATTGGCTCACAGTATTTCAGCTTTTCATTTCATGAACAAATGTGTAACTCAGTCACAGAAGGTACTAATTTAATCAACAGAACTCGATGTGGCAAAGACCACCATCTTCTGAATAAAAGATCAAGTGTTAGTGCAGAGACAACACAATTCAGTTAATATTGTCCTACTTTTAGATAAGTGAGACACAAAGTGAGCAAACAAATGGAACGAGTTCATACTTTGCCAGAAGTTTCAACACTACACAGCTGTTTTGTTTCTTTTTTTTTTAACTTAAATTTGATCAACATAATGATAAATGATGCTGAGGATTAAATAAGGGAACAATTAAAATGTTAGAAATGATGGTTCATTTATTTAATCTTCAAATCTCTCACTTTTGTTGTCCTTGTGAATGTGTTTGCCAAAGCTTAAAAATGATGAATCACACAATATTGGCGCAAACAAAAGCCAGCCGCTACAAATCTATGCCGTTCATGCTGAGTCCTACTGGATTTTCTGTTTGGCAAACGCACTGTGGAACGAATACGAGAGCTGCATGAAAAAGTCTGTGTCACGGCGGCCGTCAAAGTCCATTTTGCAGCTCAGCTTTCGTCTGCTTCCAGGTTAATGTTGTTACCGAACTTGGCATAGAGCTGGACCTTCAGATCGCTCAGTACTTGCTGTATCGCTGACACTCGTTCCTCAAGGCCTTTGACCTCCTGCTCCAGTGTTTCCTGATTACAGAACATAAACTCCAATTACACCACAAGCACTGCAATTTCCCCCCCACATGCGGCAAGCAACAATGGACATTTATTTTAATCTGGTTTGTTTTTTAAATGTATTACTCAATGACTCGATGAAAAAACACTGATAGGAGAAATTGTGATGAGGAAAGAAACAACGTGAGATGATTGTAGACATGAATTTATACTAAATTATAATCAGCACATGAGCTGAAAAGTGAGCTGTTCTTAGTATATTTGTCATTGAATGTGCGTTGCAAAGGTTGCAGCACGTCATTGGTACATGCTTTGTCGCAGCAGAAACAAGGAGAAACGGGAAGATCCTGGAAGTGACAAGAGGGATGGACAACGTCATACCTGGTTACCCTGGTTAACTCAAGGTTAATGCTTGTCCTCTCGACAATGAAGCATTGAAGGTGAACCGAGGTGGATGTACAGCCTCAAACTGCTCTGAACAGCTCATATACTTCAGGTTTTAAGAATTATGTCAGTCACTTGTTGCAGAGAGATAGATGAGAAAATATATTCCACGCTCACATCTGGCATCTTATTGTTGTCATAAAGAACCAAATAAAATGTATTTGTGACAGAACACTTGTGATGTATTTATTGACTATATGTGAATACATCTGGGAAATGAATGTATTTTATTTAATTAATTTAAAAAAGCAATTGTGTTGTTGTTCACAACTACAAAATGAAATGTGTGGAGAGCCCACACGTTTATATACTGTTTTGTCATTTCTTGTGGGAGTCTGATACCTATTCTTAAACATACAGTCGTAGTTACCAATGATTCTTTGCATGTTCTTGTTTCTGCGGTAAACATGAATGACTGGTACACTGTTGTTTCCAATTTAGCGTACTTTTCTTTTGGATCCCTATCACCAGTGTTGTGCTTCCAACATTAGTGTACAATTGAACGCATCATGACTTCAATCACACAAACGTAAGGCTCTCAGTGCTGCTGGCTGCAGTGTTATTAATGCTCTGTTTTAACAGCTATGTTTGTCTCCTTATGCTGGGAAAGTGGGGGGACGGATCAGTGTCTCTATACAGTCTATGGTGTCTCTATGAATCTGAGGGAGTCCCTAGACACATCTGCGAGCACGGATGAAAGCAATTTGAATTCATCAATCAGGAAATCACAGACCATGTAACAGACTTTTGTAACGGTAACTGTGTTTATTTATTTTAAAAGTAATGCGTTAGTATATTAGTTACTGTCAAAAGTAACAGCATTACTAGTAATGCGTCACTGCCTATGACAGCTCTCTACATGAAACCAAACATAGGTGAGTGGACTGAAATTGAAGAAATTGATTCAGTGTGTGAACTGGCTTTTTATGACTAAAACATACAAACAAACTAATATTCAATTCAGTCCCATTCTTCATTTTAAAAATCAGCACACGATACAGACAAATTCTTTAATTTCAAAAAGATTCTGCTGTGAGAACATTAAAAGAATATTTAAAAATAACACTGAAGGCTTCACTCACCTTGAGGATTTTGTTGGCTGTGTTACCGCCTAGAATTTATGACAATGTTTCTAACCAGTGGTTAATTGCTCATCTATAATAGACTAATGGGGCAATCATAGAGGCTTTCAGAAAGGTTACTATCCCATTTTCCATTTAATTTTTTTCCAAATCTCATTTTAAAAAAAGCTCAGAAGACAGTCAGTCATCTCTCTGTTTAAGTGATGCAATCAAGTTTTACTGACGCAGTTTTTCTCAGAGGTGGGAATACAAAATAAAATCAGTTCAACTTAATAGACATCTGGAAAAAAAGCCAGACTACAAGTCATGCCCGTCCACCAGTCCATAAAACCTTCATATATTAATTTCCTACAAATTATTTTTTTTCTTTTTTTAAGTGTAAATAAAAGTCTGCTGAAATTTTTGTCACATATGGATCATGATGTATTTGAGTCAAAGCAATTACAATATGACATTTCATTGCTTTGAAAGAACATTTTTTAATAAGGATATATCAATGAACTGTTTTTGATTTTGGCAGATTGCTCACAATATGGTTTCGATATCTCTTATTATATGACAAGTTCTCATTCAATCCTTTAACTTTATGAATTTCACCATTACGAGGGTCTATTATAGATGATTATGAGAATGGAGACTGTGAAAAAGGTATTCAGGAACCTACCTTTGCCACCTCCAGCATCTCTTGTGTTTCTTCCTGGCTGTGACTAACAAAGACCTCCCCAATTTGATATGGGATCAACAGAGAGTCGTCATCTAACACCATTAGGTCGTCACTGGCATCCTGAAGGTTCTGCAGCGATTTCTGGAGGGAGGCATTAGCAGACCATTACACTCATAGTTACAGCCTTTAAGAAATTAATACCAGTGATTTAGCAGACCACACTTAACTGTAACCCATCCAAACAAATTAAGTCTCAGTGGAATTAGTGCTGATCAACTTTACCGCTGTTATCAAAATTTGTGGCTCTGATGAGTTTTACCAAGTTAAACCTGATCCATTAAAATAAACAGTATGACAAACTACAGCATCTTGAATGGCAATCGTTCGTCAATAGCTTATTAAATGGAAGGCTATGCAGGAGTTTCCTTACAAACACAATGTATAGACTAGTACAGTGTTTTTCTTTTTAAATATGACATAAAACTTATTTGCACAGTGAACCCTGAATGAGTGATATTCATTATACACTGCTCTTACTTTCTTTGTCTCTATTTCATTTTTCAGCTCCGTCATCCGATTTGTGTTCCTGGCAAACTTATTGATCTTCTGTTGGTCTTCAAAAGTGACATTCACATCTTCAACTGCCTGCAAACAAGATGAAACATGTTAAAGCTGAGACTAAATTCAATGATGCAAAGTAACTTGATACATTTTTAACATTACTGTACTTCACTTGAGTGTTTCCATTTTCTGCTACTTGATAGCTATACTTTTAAAATTGTACTTCTGTGACTGCACTGCATCATTAGAGAGCTTCTAGTTATGTAAAATTTTGATTATATTTTATGTTATATTTTAGCATTAAATGTATCGTGTTTGATTAAAGAGTTGGCACATACTGATGGATTAACCACTACAGAAACATAAAAAATATATTTTGAAATTAATACTTTTGTATTTGACCACAGGACCTTTCCTTGAGATACATTAATTCTACACTTTGTTATTGCTTCTTTCACTTAGAGGCTTCGGGTACTTCCCCCACCGATAGTTAACGTTCATCTGTCAAACCGTACATGGTAAACCTAGTTGGTTCACTGTATGAATGGACAAATTAGCTACCACTAGCTAGTAGCTAACATTAGCATACTACAGACGACAGCTTGAGTAGTGTCCTGTCCTGTTCCCAACTGTCACAGCCCACGTTTAGCTGGTTATCATCATTGGCAGTATGCCGCTAAATTGTAAGGGCTCTGAGTTTTCCAAACACACAGCAAAAATCCAGCTAGCAGGGTAGCTTGTTAGCTAACGGTAGCTAGCTAAATGCTATCGTTGACATGAGCTACACGAGGGCGTGACCACGACTTTTACATGTCGCTGACACAAACAACTCTGTTTTTCTCTTTCACATACACCTCTAATGTATTATTTGAAGCACCAAACGAAACTGCAAAGGAGTGTCTCGAAAAGGAACCAGTTTCTTTTAATTTAACACTTACTACGGGTCCCTTCATGGTGGTTGCTGCCATCTCGGCTTCCTCGACTGCACAATGATGGAGGTCTGCAACAGACCACAACAGCTATACTGACACCTAGCGGGGCGGACACCCTAGAGCAGGATAGTAGGTGACAGAAACATGATTTATTTTGTCAGCTTTGTCAATTTTAAAACATGTTCTGGCCCCTCGATCGCATACCTGTTTTTAAAATAAAGAATTATAGAATTGTATAAATTATTATATATATAATAGTATTATGTGGCATGAAATACAGCCCTTCATTTCAAGCTTTATATTTTTCATTTATTTAGCTTCAAGATCAGTTTCTTTCCACAGGCCATCATGTTGCTCAATAAACGGGGCACTGTGCAATAACCCTCTGTTTTTTTTCATTTGTTGCACATCTTGCACTACTGTTATTTATTTATGCTGCATATAGTTGTTGTTGTCCTTCCTTATTTATATGTTTTCCCTTTTTTCTTCAGCTTTTTATAATGTTGTTTGCTGTATGTATGAAAAAAAGAGAGCTCAGTTGAACCATTGTTGTGCTTGTGCATAGAGAGTAAAGTTTTTTATTCATTCATTCATTCATTCATTCATTCATGTGCCACTTGATGAATTGTACTATATTTAAGAATTCAGTCCATTTGGTTTATTATTATCATTAATTATCTGAAGATATGTGCTTACAGTATGTCAAACAAGTTATTTTATCAACCGGAACTGCTGCTCTGTAAATACATCCACAGCAAACAGTACTGCACCCAATCTCAAATATTTACTGAATAGCCTATATATGCAAAGCTCAAGCACTATCAGGCTTCATGTAATCCAATTTAGACTAGCTGCAGGAGATGAATAAAGTGTACCACATCAAAAGCAGTTGCTGTTTGCAACCATGCAGATTCATAAGAAATCATGTTGTTTCTGACTAG
This sequence comes from Synanceia verrucosa, assembly GCA_029721515.1. NCBI lineage: Eukaryota > Metazoa > Chordata > Actinopteri > Perciformes > Synanceiidae > Synanceia > Synanceia verrucosa. The sequence continues at coordinate 18,057,092 of CM056561.1, read as the reverse complement.
TCTTCTCTTCCAACTAGTCTTCAAGTGAGCATTTTTTCAAAGCTTGTCACTGATAAAGGGAGTTAGTTGCTGTGCATTGGTACATCATGAAGAGTTTGCCTGAGGTTTCTCTGCTGCAGGCCTTGTATGATGTCAAAAGTGCACAATCCAAACCGGGGAATCCAACTCCCACCTCAATGTGCAGGCTATAGGCTACAATCGACACTATTGTGTTCATGGATTCCAAGCCTTGTCATAATAAATTCAATATGTGTTTGTAACAGTCTTATTTTGCAGTTGCTTGTGGTAAAACACAGCTACTTTGTGGTTTGGTTGATTTGCATAAAGAGGCTTTTGTCTGCACGATCACAGCACATTTACTCACAAAAGCAGCAAACAAAAGCATAACTGATGGGAATAAATAAAAGAGGGAAGAAATCAGTTGATGAACTACAGTCAGTTTGTCTTTGATCCCTGAATACCTCCTCAGACAGGCCTGTTTGCATTGATGCATTGACGGAGCCTCACAGACATTTAAATATGACAATGTGGAAGTCTTTAAAGACAGATGATTTCATTACACAGCTCTTTGTAATGCCTTGATCAGCTGTGATAATAAAGCAGGTAATTGCTCTTTGCAACCCAAAAATATTGAATTAAATAATATAAAAAAGAAACAGAAGATATTTTAAGGCACATGTCAGTTTGATTATTTTCTCAGCTGTCTTATTATTAACAAACCCTTAAAAAACCCTGATCATAATGACCTAAATGATACTTCAAGTTGTTTCTTCAAAATCAAAATAACCAAGTTAAAATAAAACCAGTGCAAACACATTTATTTTTGTTTGGCAGCGTGGAAGTGTGCCAGGTCAGTATCCTCAATACACATCCTGTTAGTTCACAGCAGCATTCGTTGACAGAATTGCACTGCACCACTTTATCACAGTGTGATTGATTAGAGTGGAGCCACATTATGATCATGTCGGGGTAATTTCAGAGAACTCACAGAGAGATTACTTTAAGCTAATCATGAGCTTGTATTAAAGAATGCCAGCACTATGGTGGGCTTTTCACTGGAGTAAATCCAATTGATCACTTAAAAACAGTCCCACCCATCTCTGTGTATATAGGCTGATGACAACAGCTTACACACACAATTGGGAAGGAGAGTCCATCTCTCTGACAGTGACAGACTCCAGACATATTTTTTTTATGAGGATATCATTTGCTTGGCTTGCAACAAGGTAATGTATTTTAATAATCGTAAAGGCAATGCCAAACTACTGCATGTGCAAATTCTGTAGCTGCTTGAAGGAAGTTTATCATTATTTGCAGTGTATCTTTGCTTGACCACGGTCTGAAGGTCTCAACTAGGAAAAACATGGGAAACGAGCACTCCAAGAACCGAGACTTGAACAAGGTAATATTTGATTCAAGGTTGTACAACAAACTTCTAACGTTGCACCAATAACATCTGTAACTTTGTTGAGTAGTAAGATGCACATAATCATTAACATGATGCTTCAAGAAGCAATAATGTGAAGCCCCTAAAGTTTGGCTCAAGAGGCTAAATTGTTCAAGGGTTCATTTACAGTCAAAGCAAGAGCTTATGTTGAATGTCTATGTAACCTGCTTTAACTTTGACACATATTACTTTATTATCTTTTACAGAATGGGAAATTTCATGGGAAGCATGAAAATGGGTCAGCGAATGGTATGTCTACAAACATAACAACGAATGGATTGGAGGTTTCTGGTGAGTGCATGAGATTTTTTTTGAATATCTTCTTGTTACGATTAATAATTTTGTGGAACATGGTAACAACATAATTGGGTGGAACATGGTAAGCGATAGTATGCAGTATATTAACACAGTATCACTATCAAATTATTTTCTCTAAAGTTGTTGTTATTTAGTTTTATTGAAGCTTGTTTTGTGAGAATATACTGTACATAATTTTCTGACTGATCTTTTCATGTCTATGTTAGATTAGTTGATGGACTTTTATAATGCTCTGTAAACACAGTGACTCACAGCTGGACAGTATCTTGAGACTTCCAATGTAAACTATAGGCGTAGCCCGAGACAGTGACAAGGAGCAACTATTTGACCTGTCATGGTTTGGTTAGTAGTGTCTCTAGCAGTGACAATGGTGCTCTAGGAGTCCCACTGGAACCCAAATTTGTCCAAGAGCTAATGTTGACGCTGGAGATAAGGATAAAGATCACTTTCTCATACTGACTAGCCCATGTTTGCTTCACGGAGCATTACATAAGAACATACCACTAAGTTTGATGTTGCTTTCAAAGAACATTCAAAACAACACTGATATGTAGCAGCTTCCTTGGTAATGTACACATTTAAGTAATTATTCAATAAATTAATTAATGCAATTTCAAATTAGAATTTATTTAAGTCCAATTTAGTAAATTTGACAAAAAATTTGGTGTCATGGTGCCATCCCTTTCATTCACAACAGATTCTTCTCTTTTTTTTTGCAGTTAATGGTGGGACCATAGCAAAGCAAAATAGTGAGCCCCTCTCTTTAAACCATGCCACAGAATCAACTGATTTAATCAATGTTGAACAAGACTCAAAACCTGCTGAGGCTCCAGTTATTTCTGAAATCAATGAAACCATCATCCAGAAGAAAGAGGTCAACGAAAGAAACGAAGATCAAACAGATGTAAGTATTCCTGCCACTGATCCACAGCCGATGAGTGCACTTTGTTTTCATTCTACATTTCTCTCATTGTCAGTAAATACCATGAACAGTCAAGTCAATTTTAGTTTGATAGCCCAATATCACAAATTACAAATTTGCCTCAGAGGCTTTACAAACTGTACAGGATATGACACCTGCCCTTTTAGAAAAATAAACTTCAAATTGTTGAGCTAAATTGGGCTAAAGGGTTATGTCTTTGGGCTAAGTGTTACAGACAGGAGGATAGGGAAACCAGGACGGGGAAGGGAGTAATTCGTTGGATTTAGTCTCCTCATTGGATTTGTCGACAGGGGAATATGAAAAAAAAATCCAGTCCTATCCTTTAATGTTTTCTAATACGTAAAACATTTGCCTGCCAAACTGTTGAATATCTAATTTTAGTCAGTCACTTTAAGCAGCACATAAATCAGTCCTAATATACTGAAAGAGTTTTCTCAGCTACAGTGTGATGAAGCACATGGTTATGATATGTGTCCCGGAAAAAAAAACAGTATTTTATCTTAACACAAATGTAAATTTTCACAATAAAGGAGTCATTTTCTACTGGAGAGGAAGCCACCCCCGTGATTGTCGCTGTGCACAGAGAAGACTTTGAATATCCACGTCGATACGCTGAAAAATCAACGCAAACAGACAGAAAAATTGTAGCAGATATTTCAACACAAACCGGTGAGGATAATGATGTTATGACAGCCACCACAGAGGGCCTGACGGAAGAGGTAGTCTTCATGCAGACAGCAGCAAATGAAGAAGATCGACTGAATGAGTGGGTCATTGCTGAGGAGGTTTTTGAAGACACTGCTAATGATGACCCTTTTGACATCCAGACAGCCGGGATCATCAATGAAGATCTGGTCACGCAGAGCACTGTATACGAAAATATAGTGTTCAGAGCAGAAAGGGTGGAAGTTATTGACGTAAAACTCTACAATCCTGAGGAAGAGAGTGTGATTGGGAATGAGGAAACTGAGCTGGAAATTGCTGAGGAGCCAGAATGTAGCCCACAAGAACCCATTAAAGAAGATGAAATAGCCGCAGAGGAAAACGTGCCTTTGGAGTTCTTTTCCGGCCTCCCTAAAGTGGTGTCAGACTGTGTCGAGGCAGTTTTTGCTGCTGTTCCTCAATCCCCAGATGAAGAGCCAGCAACTACAGCCATGGAAATGACGTTGGCATTTTGTGAGGAGTCTAATACTACTACTGCAAACCAAGACATGCCTGTAGAGGAACCTGCCGTCCCTTTTGTGATAGCTTTCCCAGTTAAGGTGGAATCTTCCCATGAAGAGGTCACTGCTGAAGATGCAGTTGAGCATGTACCAGGATTACATGAACAAGAGCAACTTGATGATGAGCCTTCAGAGAGGTGTTGTAGTTGCCCTGAGGAAGAAGCTATAGCTATAAAGGCTTCCTGCAATAAGCTTATCACGTTTGAGGATCTAACTTTGAGCTCTCCTGATGATGAATTCAAGCCTGAATTTATTCCTAAAGATGTTACCACAGATGAGCAGAGTGAGGATGGTGAAGATGTGACAGCTGAGGTGGGACTAGAAAGGGTTGAAGACATAGAACCAAGTCCTGTCTTGTCTGACGATGTTGGGGTGATACTGGAAGAGGAATTCAATGCCCTGTCTCAAGAGTTAGAATCTATTCCTGTTACTCCTCAGGAGCATAATGACATCCACTTGGAAGAGGAGGTGATTGTTGCAACAACTTTTGAACAAGAAGCAAGCTTTGTCATTCCAGAGAAGCCAGTCGAGACAGTTGCTGTGGAGATGAATGAAGAAGCCATCAAGGCTTTATCAAATGAAATGGAAGCACACACAGTGCAGGAACATGTAGATGTGTCACTGATGAGAACCATAAAAGAGACTCAGCCTTGCATATCATTCCAAGAAGAACTCATAGAGGAGATAGTTGCCCTGGACAAAGTGCCAGTCAATTCCAGTCAAGCCATTTTTGAAGAGTCTGTGGAGAAGGAAGTGAGTCTTGAACAACAACCAAAAAATGTGCTGGTGGTCATCGTTGAGACAGTTGAAGTTAAGGTTATGGAAAAGAGGACGCATGAAGAGGTGATCACAGAAGAAATCATCACAGCAGCAGATAATTCTGGTGATGTTTCAGCTGCCATTCAGGAGAACTGTGAAGAGTCACAAACTGCCACTTCAGATGAGCCTGTTTCAGAGAATGTCCAAGCCTTTCTTGAGGCGATCGTAGAGGAAATCATTTCAGAAGACAATAATTCTGGTGACATTTCAGCTGCCGTTGAGGAGAATGCTGAAGATCATCAAAACGCTGCTTCAGATGAGGCTGTGTCAGATTGTGTCCAGGACATTCTTGAGGCGATCATAGAAGAAATCATCACAGAAGAGGTTGATGATGTTACAACTTCAGAGGAAGAAGCACCAGAAGTCATCACAGAGGAAGAGACCAAAGAGAAGGCAGACCATGAATTAAGTGTGAATACACAAAGTGACACAAGCACAGACAAGGAAGCTTTGGTTTATAGCTTGCAGTAAGCTTATATATCAGTTATTATAGATTTGGCATATAGGCTTGGTGATTTAATGCTATCATTACTGGGATGCAGTATTACTGTTACTATCCATGTGACCCCAAAGGAAGAGCAGCAGTAACATGTTGAAACAACTGTCCGAATTATTGTATTTACTGTGTTGAAAGATATTGATCAACCTATTTAGGATATTGTTATTGATGTGTTTAATGGTATTTGGCATTAATTGCAACTGGATTGCAATTTGATTTGTGTTTTATAATATTGTGTGTAAATAAAATAATAATAAAAAGATTAAAAGATCATTCATTCATGATTTTGGCCATTATTTGGTGTATTAATTTAATAACAGATAGTGCTTTCAGAAAAGAAGAGCAATAGTAGTAACTTTGAAAGGGAATATGAAATTTGAATCAGGCCATGCTGACAGAAAATTTACCAGATTTAAGAGTGATCTCAAAATTGAGTACTTCATTTAAAGATATCATCATCAAAACACAGCAAGGTATTTGAGTTTCCAGATATTTCTCAGAGCATAACTCTCACACATTGTTGAATATCAATGAGTGAGGGGTGGGACACACACACATTAATAAAAGGCTGATTGTTGACAATGCTCTGAGTAGGCAGAGGCATGGTTGGAATTGTGCTCCCATCTCAATGCTGCGATTAAGACACTCACTGTCAGTTGCCGTGCTGCTCTAACGTAATTCTCAAAGGCTATCTCTTTGTGATGGTGTACAGGAGACCACTAAGCTAAAGCAAGAAACAGAATCATTAACGTGGCCAGAGAGTGTGACTCTAGGTCCAGAGGAAGTTCCTGAAAGTTACAAGGGAGACAGTCAACCTGCAGAAAACCAAGAGGACGGCAACCCAGAAGAGAATTCAGTTATGAACTTCTTCAAAACCCTAGTAAGTGACGCAATTTCAGAAATTTGAGAGAGGTTTATGAGCACTTGATGTTTCTGATTGCTTGTAAAATTGGACTGCTGGGGGGAAATAAATTTAATTGTTGTAATCAGAAGTGAAAAAACAACCCTTGTTATCGACAAATATTACCAAAGACAAAAAGCTGCTTAAACAGTGAGAGTTAAGTTAATGCATGTGGTGCTTATAACCTAACTGAAAATATTTGGTAATTTGGCTGATAATATGGAGATCATGTGATCATTATTTCGGGGCATGATGATGTTTAAAAATTGATTGGTGAGTTATTGTTGAGGTATACGGAATGGGTAATAAAGGTATCTATAGCAAAATGATGACAGTGCATGATGGAAAACTCTGCAACAAGCGGCTATTGTGTTTCCTCTTCATCGTGCTGTCTTTTGGATTGGTGCCGTTTTAAAGAGTTACCATTGCTCTAGCCCCATGCTAATCAAGCCTCTGAACATGCGGGAATGTGGTGGCCTATTGTTTGGCGCACAGTGTGAGCTCACAAGGGAGGCCTGTGCAGTTGGAAGTTGAGATTTGTGAAGATAGAGCGAGGGCAGGCCTACGCCATCTCCAGAGCACAATGGCTGTCACAATGACAGCGCATGTACTGTATGTGCTCTGTCAGGGACCTCAGTGGGCCTCAGTCAACTTACCATAAAGGCCTGTGTCTGAATTCATGAAAGCCCTCTGTTTCATCTAAATGATTATTTTCAATTATTTTCATGTTACATCAGCTGCACTACATGCAGCTTCATAGCTATATAAAATTAACATTTGAAGGACAGGCATTTTAGGTTTGCTTCTTGTTCTTTTGTTAGGCATGGGTGACAGAAGTCAGTTCATGTTTCTTCCCTTGTTACACAGGTGACTTCCACAAAAACCAAAAAGGAAACTCCTGCTGCAAAAGACCAGGTGAACAGATGTTTATGAAGCATCACGTGTGTTTGACTTCCTGTCAATACTTATTTTTGATTTACATATATATATATATATATTTCTAAGAACCAATATGTTCTTCAAAGTATTTATAGGACATGTACACAAGCTTCTCTTGCAGATCTTTGTTTGCTTTTGTTTAACTTTAATTCTCTAACTGCTTCCTTTTTCTGTTGCCAAATAGTCCCAGAAGGAGAATCAACCAGCAGCAACTACTACTGTGAGCACATCGCACATAAAGTGTTTTAATTGGCTTTTATTTCCCAAGAAAGGATACATTTACAGGACATAGTTGGGCTCAGTTAATGCCCATAAATGCTTCTTTTTTGGTTTATGTTGCACTCTATGCAGTAATGTATGTTTCACTGGTTTATGTTGGATAAATAATTAGCTGCTAAACTGAATTGATCACTGCTGTGCATTTATGTTATCATACCTCACCCTTTGATGTTATGTAAAATGTGTTTGCTTTTTAAGTTGACTGTGTGGACCATTTTTTTAACCATTATTAAACCATTACTCAAACACCCGCTCTTTCTTGAATAGGTTGCACAAGTATCTGAGCCGCCTGCAGCACCCAAAGGAATGTCTATCCCACCACCGCCTCCTCCAGAGCCACCGAAAATGGAAATCAAGGGAGAACCAGCTGCCAAATCTGTCAAACCCACACCAAAAGAAGAACCAAAAGCTGCTGCAAAGGAACCCGAGTCCTCAAAAGGAAAATCAGCCAAAGATACTCTGAGCAAATTCTTCCGTTCAAAGGTAAATAAACTGCAAACTGGAGATTTTAATGGACGGTTATTAATTAATTTCAGTGAGTGCATGTTCAACAGTGAAATCAGGTCACAATGTAGAGTGACATATACTGTATGTGAATTTGAGGCACTGCTAGATGGCAAGGCATCCAAAGGCAAGGGTGCTTCAGCAAGTGGAGCCAAAGCCCCAGCCAAGTCAGCAGTAGTGGTACAGTAGATTATTATACTCTCAAACTGACCATGGCTCATCCTGTTACTAACTGAACAAGAGCCGGTTTGTCTGGAGGTGGCAGAAACTGATCAATACATGGTTTTCAAATTTCAACCACCACTAATGTATAATATGAATCCTGCTTTGAACGACATTCAGCAAAATCAGATTTTTGTTGTACTCAATTTGAGGGAGATGTGTAAAACACCACTGTTTCTACCACAGTCTGGATTTCCATGCTATCTCATACTTCCAGCATCTAAATTGCGTCATACATATATTTAAAAAACATATATATAAAATACTTGTTTGCTTACATGTTAGAGTTAAAAACACATTAAATTGCATTGACAATTATATTTTTATGCAAATTCAACAAACAAGATACAACATAATGAGTGAACTTTATAGGTGATGTAGATAGCCAGACTAGCTGTTCTCTCCTGCTTCCAGTCTTTATGCTTAGCTTAAGCTAATCACCTCCTGACTTTAGCTCCTTACATCATCACAGAGTGATATTGATCCTCTCATCTAACTCTTGACAAGAGTGAAATGTTTCACAAAGTGTCAAACTACTCTTTTAACCATTGCATATTAGTGAGCATTCATTGTCATGCTAACATGTCCTTTTTTTTCCTGTCCGTCTTGTTCTCTTCCACTAATAATAATAATTCCTTCACTGTCCTGCAGACAATCAAGAATGAACCAGCACAGCCAACAATAGAAGTAGAGGTACAACCAGTTGTAGATGTACAGGTAAACGAGAGAGCATGCTCAATCAATGGATATCGAAGGTTTACAGCATGAGCATATTAATGTGCATCTGTTTAGTATAAAAAGCAGTTTTGTTCTGCAGGAGACACCAGTGGAATTGCCACAGCCAGTTGTTGTAGAAGTCCAGGTAAATGAAAGGAGAGTTCTCACATCACCATGTTCTGAATGGTATATTTTTTTTTTCTCACATGTTTTTATTCATCTGCATCTACTCAGAGTGAAACTAATATTGAACCCCCTGAGACAGCAGAAGAGGTGGCACAGCCTGTTGTAGAAGAGCAGGTAAATAAGCAGGTAGTGCTCAGGAATATTAATTCTTAATTTCCATCACTCCACAGGCACTTCTAACATGATGTTGTACCAGATGTACCAAATATTATGTTGAATCAAAGATAATCTTTTCATTTATTTACGTTAACACATGGAATTTGCACTCATTATTTTTGTCATCATGCGTTGATCCATTCATTTGTCAAAGGACTTTTATCAAATTGTATCGCCAGTGTTTGTACGTGGTAAATTTTCAACATGACGGCTGAGTCAACCCGTTATTTATTGTTCCATAAAGCATTCCAATTGATGGGAAAACAAATAATTTTTCCTTCCCTGCAGATTATGGAAGAGCTACCACAGCCAGTGGTAGAAGCTGAGGTAAACTAACATTTGGAAAAATATGCTTTTTTTTAAATTTCTGGCTGAGAGTTCGGTGAGAAGATCACTCTCATCTGTTGAGTATAAGGCAACTTCAAGCAGCCTGTTACCGTAGCTTTGCATAATATACAATAAAGAATAGAAACGGGAAAAAACTAGCCTGGCTCTATTATTTGAGGGTAACACAATCAGCCTATTAGCGCCGAAGCTCTGTAAATAATACTATTATTTATTTCTGTATATTATTATGCTGCACAACTTTTGCTTTTACTTTGAGCTTTTATTTTGTTGAACTGATACACAAAATATGAGCTGAACATTATGACCTCATAACCTTTGGACAGATCCAGGCAAGTTGTCTCCCTTGTTTACATTTTTGAGCCAAGGCTAAATACAGTATAGTCTGATCATACATACAGTCTACATGAAAATCAATCTTCACATCTCTTGGTAAGAAAGCAAATTAAACTTTTAAACCTTTAAATGGGAACTTTTAGGGGAAACATTTAGTACTTTAGTGTTTCCTTGTGCTTTCTTTTCTTACAGAGAATAACATTCTTTACTTTTTTGCATGAGCTTGTGGGCTTCTTCATTCTTACGGGGACCGGTTCTTATCAGATTTGGCTGCCATCTTATCTTTTCCTCCTTGTTTCACCTCTTCTTCCACTTCACAGGTGGCAGCTGCTGCCCTCACTCTGTCAGCTTTAATCATGGCCATGCCTTTAATTCGTAAATTAGCCTACCTCATAATATGAGTTTTCTTCTCTGTTGTTTTGATAAAAGAAGGTGGATCCCTCCAAAGCTGGCACCCTGGAGGCCACTGCAAAGCCAGAACCGCCGCCGCCTGTTCAGGAAGACAAGAAAGCAGCCTCAAAATCATCCTTCTTTTCTCTCTTTAAGCCAAAAGTAAGCAATATGTTTTGGGTTTTATAGATCTGAAAATGTTGAGAATTAGATGATTTATCAACCAGATTCTGCCAAATTCTGCTCGTAAACAACATTTTTGGTGTCTTACTCTATTTGTTCGTTTGAACGCTATAACAGCACACATCAGTGTTAAATGGCCATTGCTTATGCTGCTGTCAGTCAAGACAAACTGGATCCTAACAGCTGGATCTGGAGCTTAATGTCACTTCAAATGTCACATCTGATGTTATTGCAAAGTCCACCTGCACTCAGTGAATAGAGCAAATTAATCATTGATATGTAATGAAATGCATCTATGCACCACAACACTTTCAGGTTGCTGAACCCAAGAAGGTGACCCCTGCCCCAGCTGCTGCAGCAGAGACGGTCAAAACCAAGGAGGAACCCAAAGCAGCAGCCAAGTCATCAGAGGTGGTTGTAGATAACAAACCGGCTTCAGTGGCCTCTCAAGCTGGAGAAGATGCAGCCAACATGCCCAAGAAACTGGAGAAGAGGAACTCCATCCAGCTGTTCTTTAAAATTCTGGTAAGGGAGTGTCACTTTTCCCTTGTTGATTGAATATTATGTCAATATGTTGCAGCTTTGTCTCCACTAGATGGCAGCAGCAACTCATTTAGTTGCTACAGTATGTGAATGTTTTGCACAGTTTGGATTTATGAACTTACCCACAGTTAATAGGTTTAGGAATCAGAGGACATATTCCATGCAGTGTTGCAACCAATTCAGTTTAATGAATGGCTGCAAGTAACAAGTAAGAAATTGTTCCCTACCACGCATTAAAAAAAAACAAAAAACGAGGCACATTTTCATTGTTATACAATATTAGCACTGTGATGAACAATCATTTGCAATTTTTCCCCTTTGAATTTCAGGGTCAGAAACGAAACTCGACAGATGCCGGGGTCCAGACGGAGCCAGTCACTGTTGCTCCAGGAGCCGAGAAGGCAAAATGAAACCAAAGCCAACAGTTTTCCTGTACAGACTCCCACATTCTTTCTTGCTCTTACGTTATATCTCTCTTCATCTCATTTCCCTTTCAACATCTTGGAGTACTTTAACTACGTTTTTTTGTTACTGTTTAGAAGTTACAATTGAAGGAAAAGTGACTGGAAGGGTAAAAGCAAGTCGAGACAAAGACAAACAACGGGCAGGTAGTTGAACAAGTGGTGATGTGAAAGAGCCAAAGGTGAGATTGTTGAGATATATATATTTTTTGGTCATAAACATGTCTTTGCAAGTATAGCATTGTGAGTGTGAAACCTTTTCTACAGACATTTAATGTGACTTCTCTCATGTTCTTGTGACCTCTAACACACTGGGCTCATGCAATCGACGGTTCCATGCTTTGCTTTTAGCAATTTGTCAGAAAAACACATTGAGGTTCTAATTTTACAGTCACACCAGAAAATCACTCAGTTGTGGCTACGCAGAGGTTCATTTGAAATTACAATGAAAAAAGTACTTAAATAAATATATATATATGTGACATAAAAATTAACAGCTCCTAGCAGAAATGGGGGAGCGGATTCTTATACCAAACTGCACTTACTGATTTTTTTTTTTTTAACATTGCTATATGTACACTAAATCACATGCGTACGTATCCTAACAGTCACATAGTGGGCCATAAATGAAAATCACAATCTTTACTGTTCTGTGGGGAACTGATTATAAGTATAACACATGCATCTGAGGTAGCAAAATGGTGTCGTTGTGCAAATGTGTCCTTGCGGTACATTTTGCAGTAGTCATAAATCCAAGTGGACTCACTTTTGATTTGATTACAGCATTTTATGTCATGTAATTTAATGGAAGTCTTATGGCATTATGCGCAATTAATGTCATGCTTTTGTTCGCCTATATGTATGTATGTGTAACTTCAGCTATCTTGAAGACAATAAAAATGTTCACCATGCATTTGTTCTTCATTGATGACAACTACAATAGAGAAGCCTGGCTAAGAATAACTGGGCGCTGCAACGGCAAAAATATGAGGCAAAGCAAGTCTGGCAAAATTCATATATGATATGCCTCAATCATTTTCAATCATACAAGTTAGCATTAAGTGAACACACCTTGTTGTATTGGGTGTACAACAAATCTACAAGCAGACACGAAATGATAATAAATAGACACAAAGCATCTATAAAAAAAAACTCAAAATTATCATAGAGAGACACAATGCAATGACAAAGACTAAAACTGACTACAGACACTAAGAATCTCAACACTCAAAATGCATGAAAAGAGACAAAAAGCAACTACAAAGATGCTCAAAATGCCTAAAAAGAGACACAACGCAACTACAAAGACGCTCAAAATGTCTAAAAAGAGACACAAATCAGCCATATAAAGACTCAAGAAGACCACAAAACAACAGAGAGATGAATGACAACTACAAGGATGTAAAAACAAAGACAATAAGAGGCAAAGTCTGTGTCTTACTCCTTTGTAGTTGCGGTGGTGGGGCCTTTTGCATGTCTTTGCCTGGGGGTCCATTGTCTCATAATCCACCCATGCTTACTCATCTATGTGTTTATTATAGCTGACAGACAAGTGACAGTTATTTGACAGACAGAGAGATGAGTGCTTGACGTCACTATTGAAAACTAATTTACGTTTCTAGAGTCCATGAGACACCTTAGAGATAAAAGATGTAAAACAAGATCTAAGGAATTGTATAGTCCAGGTAAAGGTAGCCCTCAAATCTTCTATTACCATTTATGTCATTTCCATGATGGATGGCACAGTGTGCAGTCTTTGGAAGGACGTGTTTTAGATAGTAATGTCTGAGACCCACTATTCACCCGCCATTAAGTGATGAGTCGCGGCCCCTGAAGGCATAACTCACGGTGCTCCTTTGTTATCAATGAGACACGCTCTTCTTGCATTACCCTCTATAATAGTTGTGATCATTTTAAATTGTGCATCAAAGTAATTGCCACGGCACTTAAGGAGAAAAAGTGAGGTATTGCTTTGCACGGTTTAAGACGTGGTCTGTTGCCTGTCTTCTCCCTGGGGACTATTGCAAATAAAGATAAAAGGTGACATTTTTACAGACAGTATTGCTGGTATGTGAGTAAGAGCTCATTACTTAACTTAAGATCATCACAACATTATCTTAAAAAGATTTTTTTTACAGTACCCACACTGTACCTAACCACCACTTCCTGATGTCTTCATGCTGTTATTGTGAAATTCACTCAGCAAAGAGAAGGCTTTTTAGTACAATCATGACAGTAATTATATTTCATAAGAGCTGGTCGATTCCTTCTGTGCACAATTACAGAAAAAAATGATCTGATTATGAATGTGTGTTCTTCCCTTTCCTTTTGGATGCTATCGGTTTTTTGCATGTAAAAGGCCTGCAAAGTTAGAAAACCTATGGGTGGACTCTCCCAGAAACACTGCTCCTGAACAGCCTGAAACGCCCTGCTGGAAGCCCTGCCTTTTCTTCCGTAACATGGTGATGTCATCAAGTCACACACTTTACCTAGTGGCTAGTTTTGCATGTTCTCATGTCATGTCCACATGAAAACAGAGCTGACTTTTTAAAAAAAAAAAAGTTTTCTGTAAACATGGCACTGTCTCAAGAAAAATGAAACTGATGAACCACTGCAATATATACAACTAGCCTGTGGGTGATGCAGCCTGTGGATGAAGCAGCCACACAAAACAGAAAAGAAGAAATAGCCTAGAACGTGCGTATAAGTGTTGGTGGTGGTGGGGTTAGCATGTCAGTGACTTAAGGAGGTGCGATTCAAGAAAGTTTATCCACGCTGGGAGGCCGTTTCAAATATTAGTGCATACAGTTCTGTGCAGATGAAACAACCATACGACAAAAAACTTCAGCAGTTGAGGTACTAAAGTACTTACTTTTGAAAATACTTAAGTATTCAAAAGTACAAAGTATTTTTTTTCCAATATCAGTACATTGTTGCATTGCTTATAACGTTGAATGGTGAGCTCTTGAATGCAGACATGTAGTTTGTTCACGATGAACACAAATTAAATAATCTGATTAATGGTTTGAAAATAACGCATTAGATTACTTGTGAGCTTCCGAGAAATGTAGTGGAGTCGAAAGTACAATATTCGTCTTTCAAATGTAGTGGAGTGAAAGTCATAAGTATGTAGAAAAACAAATACTCAAGTTAAGTACAGATACTCAAAAAATGTACTTAAGTACGGTACTCAAGTAAATGTACTTCATTACTGTCCACCACTGGTTATAGTGGAGCTGGAGCAGAATCCGAAGAGTTCAGTTTCATTTGGGTTTAATTAACGAATCACAACAGAGTGGGCCAGCTGAGCTTTTTGGGAGGGCAGGGCCTCAAATAGAGCTTTTCAGACAAAGGGAGCAAGGACATGCTGCAGCATGGCCAGTATGAGAAAAGTGAAGCGATGTTTGAAAATGAATGAGTGTAAACATGTTCTAGCAGCAAACCCAAAGTACAAGTATTCACCTGACAATAAGTACACTATGCTCCTTTAAAATACAGCAGGCGATATGGATTTAACAGTGCATGAAGGTCTGCTCGACCACCACTTTGCTGTAGTTCATCCCAGGACAATGTGTGTGACTGTGTGAATGCATCGAGCTCAGAGGGGGTGGAACAAGGGAACAGTGGGCGGGGAGGCCTGACAGGAGGCCTGCTGTCAGCACTAATGTGCATCACGAAACTGCTCACTGCTAACAGGTCTGTTCTGCAAGAAAACATTAGGGCAAAACATTTCCAGGGACCAGAAGGAAAGACAGTAATCCCAGATTCTGACCTGATAACGAATGAATGGTAGCGATGGAGCCTCTACAGGACAATCTGCTTCACTTTAACCAAGGGTGAATCAGGAGGCCCTGCAGGAACAACATGTGTGTGTTTGTGTGTTAAGAGGTATTCTAATGCAGATGCTCCAAAGAGACTTTGAGGGATGATTCTCACGGGTCTTCTCAGGAGAATGTTACATCCTGCTGGAGGGACAAAGGGTGTCTGTGCAGACCATAAATGCTATAAATGACTGAAGTGTTACTGTTATTTGATGTTGTGTGTTGAAACGCTATTTAAATCACATGTGATCATGCTCTTATTACCCTCAGCTGAAAGTTAATACAGTCAGCTATGTGTTGAGGAAAACCTTTTCATAAATTATATGATTTTTTTTCTTTTTTTTAATTCATTTATTATTTTAGGTTAACCTCAAACTCATATATTTAGGATTGGCATAACGAAGTGTTGTAACTATCGCCCGAAACTGAAGCTAATCTGCCAGTTTCATATGAGATACTTATATGTCTGTTCCAAGACTGCCTAGTTATTATAATACTAGAGGATCAACCTCAGCAGTACAATAGATCAAGAAAAGGCTAAAAATCTGGTGAGATTATATACAGACAATAGAGTGCACTCTCACTCCTTTTTCAATATCTCATCAGGAAAGAAACAAAACATATTTCAAAAATGCAGAAGTCAGAAAAAGGAATGTGTTTTGGTGACTGATGAAATTCCTCTGATGCTCAACAACACAACAGCTGGCTGCACTGAATAAACATTAGTGGCTATGGGGTGAGAGAAGAGATTATATATTATCAGTGTCTCTCAGGAATGACACCAAGATTATGAAAGAAACCAGGCTGTGAATCTGGAGGAGAACAATGCAGTCAGCTGCTCCTGACACGTCAAGACAACAAAAAACAAAACACCACTGCCCCCCCATTCACTGATCCACTTCCTACATAATTATTCATTTTCCAGCATTCCTTTTTGCAAAGATGCTGCTTTTATGTTTGATTAAAATGTACTGCTTTTGGTTTGAATGCATACATGAAGATTTTCTTTTCAGGTATGATCTGAGACAAAGAGTTTGCAGGATGGTAGAAGAGAAAATACATTAGCATAAAGTCAAACAATAGCACACAGTTAATTTAATTAGGTAAAAGTAAACAATGTTTGCCCACTTGTTGCTGTCATTGCCACCTAGTGCTAATTAAATAACTGCTATGTATAATTTATGATGAAATGACCATCTAGTTAAAGCAAACTGTCTGGTTAAATACAAACTACCACCACCTCCACATGGAGATGCTTTTTTATGATAGGCTATAATGTATCTTAGCAATTTCATCATCCTGAGGCATCATACGGCTCCTCCAGATTGATAGCCTTTCACAGAACCTTTGTGGCCACAGAACAATAGGAAATGAGCGGGAGGCCTCGATGTGTCACATGTGGTGCCTTTTGATTAACATACTAGGGTTGTTGGTGTAACAGGATCTTGGGGTGAGGCAAGAGTACCAAAAAAACTGAATCAGAGTATTGCCTGGGGTTTCATTCGGGTGATTGAGTTGTCTTACTAATGCCAAATGCACAGTGAACATTTATTTTATTTAACCCTTTTATAAGATGAAATAAACAATACAACATTTTAATAAGGTAATTAGTTTATGTTTAATATGTGAACTTTCATTCAAAAGTGAAAGTTAGTGAAGTCAAAAAACCTGCAGAGTGACTTGCTCTTTAATTACAAAGAGAGCAACAGATTGTTGGTCTAACCTGTTTTTGGTTTTATATATATATATATATATATATATATATATATATATATATATATATATATATATGGCCTACATAAGAGTGAGCATTTAAGGTAACAACCCAACTGTTCCTTTGCTGGGAGCAGTTACTGATAACATTTTTTTCTCTTTCAGACATTGCTGCCATGCACTGGGGGGAGGAGTGTGTGTCTCACTGACAAGTGTATGCTGAAGTCTACTGAATATCCTCATTGATTGTGTGCTGTATTGCTTTAAGCTGCCATCAGTGCCTGGTGTCTCTTTAGAAGGGTTCAAGGGGTGGAGGAGGGGCTGCTGTTTAAATAAGCCAGTGTTTGCTACTGTAGGCTACCTCACAGAAATCTGTGTATTCTTTTTGTCTCTATTGTGGCTTAACATTATCCCTGTCATCATTTAGTGTTATTATTAAGATTATTATAATATACTGTTAGAAGTTGAAGTCCTCTCATATAAAGCTATAGAGGAACTTCCCCTTCCTTGAGATCAAACATTTGCATTATGACTTTATCAGTCATAATGACAGAAAAATGGCCTTGCTTTGAGTTTCTGCATGTTTTCTAAATGGGAAGATTGCCATGACTCAACCAACCTGCTTCTGAAAAAAAAAAAAAAAAAAAAAAAACTCTGTTAAAAAAAATGTTACTGTGAAAAGTTCCAAAGCTCCCATCCCCCACCTCCACATGGTGGCTGGTGCATAACGTGAGAGAGCGTGGGTTCAACAGCAGCATTACACATGAAACAGTTGTTGTGTAGCCCATGGCTCTAATCAGCATGTAAGGAACTCTCTCTGTGGCTTTTTACATACATTAAAGTTACTATCACACAGACTAGTCCCCGAGTCAGTGAACTAAACACAATGCGATGTAAATAACACGAGATGGCATGGAATTGTAACCTGGTTACTTTAAATCACATGACAGAGATTTAAAAGACTATCACACCTGTTCGAGCGACTTGAAAGTAGTTGGACTCGGAGAGGTGACGTAAAATGCCTGTCAGTTATATAAATGCGTCCCATTAACATGATGTGTAAATCAGTTTCTGTGTTAATCGTGACCACGTGACTACGCTATGGGTTTTTTGGGGTTGCCGTGCACGCGTTCCATCCTCCCCTTGAGAATCGTTGGAGAGAGAGTGAGGGCGCGCGCGTCAGATCTCAACAGCTGCACAGTGAGGAGGACTCGCCAAGTAGAACAAATATGACTCGCATTCAAACAATTGAATAGGTGAGCTGCCAGCAAAAAAAAAACAAACGCGTTTTTTGTGTGTGCGAAATGAAGAAGCAACCCGCACAAACCGCTTCGCTCACCACTGAATTCAGTCGCTCGTATTATCAGTGTCATTATTAATCCGGAAACTCGCCGTTGGTAGGTATTGTTTGGTGAGTTTCTAACAGTTTGTGTCGAAGTCGAGGTAACAGAAAGTATTGAGTTTGCTAACGTTTAAAGCGGAGCTGGTGGGGTGTGGGCTTTAAACGTTAGCGTGTCGCCAAAAGTTCACTTTGTGTGAGGGTTAAGTTTTAAAAGTGGCGTTAAACAAATCAATAAGCAATGTCGTTATTACGCAAGTTATGGTCAATGTCGATTCGAGCCCAACTGTTGTCACGACTTAAACGTTAACGTGTTCGTAGTAATGTTAGCTAAACGGAGCTCTCTTGTGATCGGTTAACGCCAGCAACAACATGTTGTGATATCGATCCGCATCTCTCCCAAAAACAAGTCCTTAAATTCATCGTGCTCTGCTTATTATGCACACATAGAAATGTAATAGCCACTGCGTTTAGCTGCCACTGATTATAGTGAAGTTAAATGACTGTTATCTGCGGGTTTGATCATCCCTCCCCCAACTAACGTTAATAGACTTAACGAGTTGAATAACAAAGTGGCTAACGTTGAAGCTGCCTCACACAAAGCATGCGCCTGCAAAAAAAAAAAAAAACAGTCAAACAGAAAACAGATCAATTGCTCATTATGGCAGTTGAATGTGTTCACCTGGGTTAAGTCAAAAGTTAATCCAGACAAACTAATTATTGCACAGGTAAGCAATAAGCACCAGCAGGATTGTTATGCAGATTAATGTATTTAGGTCATTGGAAAAAAAAAAAAATATTGGTTTGATATGTTTTGCTGTTGTCACATACTTCTCCTTTATTTGTGAGAGCATCTGAACTTTCTGGACCTGTCACTCCATCTTTGTGCCAATCAAACTGAGAGAATGACTTTCTGCTGTATATACAGTATAAGCAGTTCACCGTACATACTGAAAGTGCTACTATGACAAAAACCACAAGAAGGTAGTCCCAGTGCTCACGAAACAAAAAGAAAACCAAACAGTCATTCCACGCCCGGAGCGTACCATGTGAATGTTCAGTGTGTGAGTCAACATATGTACATCCAGGCCATGTGTCTGTTGTTAAATGTTATTTTAGTGCCAGTCAAACTGAGCTTATGTAACATTTTTCAAACTTTTATTTTTGGTGTGGTTATGAAACAAGATTGTTATGAAATGAGAAGTTAAATTTTGTATTTTGTGCCAAAAAAAAAAAGCTATATATTACTGTAATGTTGTACCTGGATATATTTTTTTTGTGAATGGCAGTAAATTGTGTGTGTGTGTAATATATATATATATATATATATATATATATATATATATATATATACACACATATACATGCTAATGGCCTGTACAGAGAGGAAATGAGTTGTCTGTGCAGTTGATTGCTAGAAAGATTATATATATTTCCTGTTTAGGTGTGGTGTGTTTAAAACAGATTTCTATCTGAAGTGAGCAGCTACCTGCTCTGTTTTTTGACATTGAGCTGAGCCCTGAAGACACTTTTCCCTGTTGTTTCCAGGTTCCTAATCTCGACAGTGTGTTTGGTATTTGTCACTCCACCTTCAGAGGACAATGCCGACCCACTTGTTGCCACCGTTTGTGGAGAGCCCTGATGGACTCGCCCAAGATATCCTTATTAGCAACAATGCAAGCGTCCCAGGACACGGCTCTAGCATGACACCACACGCTGCCTACTCAGAAAAGGCTGTGTCGCAATCTGGAGGAAGTGTGCCACTGTCTTGTATGTTCTGTGATCAGACTTTTACTCATCAGGATGAGCTAGGGCCCCACGTAATAACACAACACCCCACCACTTTCTTTGAGCCAGCCGTGCTTAGAGTTGAGGCTGAGTTCAGGATCCCGGGAGAGAGGCCCCGGCCCAAATCGAGCAGCCTCCCTGTTGACAAAGAGGAGGTTCTCCGCTGCATTGTGTGTGGTCAGGTGTCGCAAGATGCCAGTGAGCTGGAGGCCCACATGAGGAAGCACAAAGACTACTTTACTTTCTGCTGCAACGTCTGTGGACGGCGGTTCAGAGAGCCATGGTTCCTCAAGAACCACATGAAGATGCATGTGAAGCCAGGAGCAAAGAGCAAGGCCCAGCAAGACCTGGAAACCCCAGTCACAGTCAACGGCATCGTCCAAGACCCCGCTTCAGAACCCATTGTCACTGTTTACAAAATGTGCATGGTCTGTGGGTTTTTCTTCCCGGACCACGATAGTTTAGCCAAACACAGTAAAGTGCATAACCGGGAGGTGGAGCCGGGCAAAGACAAGGATGAGGAGAAAATGGTCAACACTGCTGAATCCCCTGCCAATCAGGAAACTTTTCTTCACAGTCTAAACCTTATGCCCTGCTCTCCAGCAAATAGTTTGCAACATGAGAGATCTTCAAAATGGATTCCTCAGCTGGATCCCTTCAACACATATCAGGCCTGGCAACTGGCCACAAAGGGGAAGATAGCAGTGGGCCCCAATAATATAAAAGATATTTGCCAGGAAGCCAGCACAGACAACGAGGAATGCGGCTCTGATAAGGAGGAGTTGAGCAATATTTGGTCTGAGGGACAAGGAGACAAAGCTGTGAAAGATGTCCTCGGTAGAGAACCCCGATCTCAGCAGCAGGCCTCAGCAGAAAACTCAGCGCCGCAGCGACGGTCTCTGATGCAAAAAAACAAGGAGAGGCCAACCACTTGTGAGGAATGTCAGAGGACCTTCAGGACATACCACCAGCTAGTGCTCCACTCTAGGGTCCACAAACGTGAGAAAGGCGGCGAAGAGAGTCCAACTTCCTTCACTGATGTGAAGTTGTCGAGGACAGGCTCACTGGAGCAGACGGAGGATGGCTGTGAGGAGGGCTTTGAGGAAGCAGCGCTGGCAGAAAACCTGGGTCCAGGTAAGTGTTCATTACCTGCTCATGCACCAAGTGCTCCCTCTGCTGTCCAGAGGGGTCATTACACTTTTGCCCTCCTATGTATTTAGATTTTTATGTTTGTGTCTATTTTCGAAGGTGAAGATGGCTTTGATCGATCAAAAGTCAGATCAAAAGCATGCAGTTACTGTGGCAAATCATTCCGGTCAAGCTATTACCTCACAGTTCATCTGAGGACTCACACAGGTATGTTCTCCACATCATTTATGTACAGTCAACTGCTCGGCTGTATACATACATCAGACCTAATTCTGTGTCTCGTATTTCAAACTATGTCTATACTAAACTGTTTGTTTCAGGTGAAAAACCATATAAGTGTGCCTACTGCGACTACGCTGCAGCCCAGAAGACTTCACTTAAGTATCATCTGGAACGGCGTCACAAGGACAAACCCTTCGTGGACATTTCTAGCAAACCTTCAATGCCCTCTCCCAACAATGGAAAACACAGAAGTGACAATGAAAATCCGGCCTCAACTAGATCCAAACTCTGGGTTCAAGGATCCAGATTGAGCACCAGTGGAACGCCAGAGGAGAGGTTTGACAGCAGAGCTAGTAGCAAGCTCGACACACCACTCGTCCACATGAATGCAGAGTATGAGAAATTAATTGCCAAACCCACTCACCCCCAGACTGATGAGGTGGTCGTAAAGTGCCCCATACCTGTTAACCTGAAGACGGGGAGGGAGGAGATAAAAGACGACAACTCCGAGGCCCCATTAAATCTGTCCTTAAAAGTGTCTCTCGCCATCCCCACCAGCGCAGAACCTAGAAACACATTAATTCCAATTGCCTGTTCGTTTTGTGCGTATAAAACCATGTACCCAGAGGTTCTGATAATGCACAAAAAGCTCACCCATAAAGACAAATCAGATGGCACAAAAAAGACCGGATTCGGCAGTTTCAAAGAGAAACGTTACACAGGTTGTCCTCCTGCGCTTGATGGGAAAGATGTCCCTCCACTTCCGATAATCGATCAGAGGTACCCTCGTCGAACCAAGTCTCCTTCCCCTCAGCCTGCCAAAGCACAAGAAAAAACGGCTATTAATCCACCTCTGAGGCGGTCCCCTGTCCACGCACCTGTACAGGACAGCGTCCAGGAGACCCAGCACTACACGCATAACATTGACACGAAGCCGAGTCAGGACTCCCCCAGGTACACAGAGCTCATGAGGAAATCAAGCACAGGCAGTAAGTACACCATGGACCGACCAGGGCCCCCGGACAGAGTGGGGAGTGGTGAGAGGACTTACCCAGCGAGAAGCGGCGTCATCTGGCACTCGGACGCCGCCAGGCTGTGTCTGTCGAGCCGATTCGGAAGCCTCCCCCAAATGGATTTTGGTGAACCTTCCAGTAAGCGATTAAGGTACGCTGCACCTAAAGGCAGGGAGGCGGACGCTGGTGAGAAGGCCGGCTTTAGAGGACCAACAGGGAACGCATCCAATAGGCTGCTCATCTCGGGGAGAGGCATGAAAACAGCGTCACAAATGTCTGGTCCACCCATAGTTTCTGAAACATTAGGTTCTCTGAAGACTTCACCTTCAGCGATCGGGGGAGGCTTGGACACTGAGTGGAACATGATGAACCTGCTGCGCTCCTGCACTCCCAGCGACCTGGCATCTCTTTATCACAGCACGCCGACCAACACCAGTCACGCAGCACTGGCCAACCCCAGAGCAGGTATGTATTAGGCCAGCTGGTTCAGGAGAGGCACACACACTACTGCTTCATATCTGCATGTCCTGGAGGTTTGTAGAGTTAACATTAAGCTGTTTTTCTCAGGGGGCAGAACTGTGCTGTACCAACACTTACCCACTCTGCCCAACCTCCAGAGAAGAGACCCCTCAGGCCAGTTCCCTAATCAGCGCTATGGTACGACTGACAAAAGTACCTTAAGTGACACCAAGGTAAAAGATTGAGACAATAATAACAATAATTTTTCTTTGAACATGGACTTTCTGTCATTCAAACCCTGAAACCAAAACCTTTCACCCGGTACTTCACATAAATAAATCAACTCATATTTGAAAATATTTTTCTTGTCTCTAGATTTGAACTGTACTGTTTCCCTTATTTTGGAACTTCTTGTAGAATTTGTTCACCACATGGATGAAAGAGTCTGTTGGGGCTTATGAAGTGTCTAGGCTCCCCTAATTTAATATTTTTTTTCAATGGAGGGAAATTAAGTTGCACAGACCCGACACCTTTAGTGTACATTTTTCTTTTTGCAGTGCAGATCATCTCCTTTTTGAAAATGTTATTCCACCGGGGTGCACTGTGATATTTTGTTTCCATTCCAACCTTAATCCATGTTTGACCCATACTAAATCTGTACAGCTCTGTCTATGACGTGACAATAAACTTTCTTTATGCTCTAAATACGTAAAAATATATATATAAAGTAAAGACTAAAGAAATGTAATTGGTGTGAAAAATTGCTGCTCTCTTTTCTTACTGTTTATGTCCAGGCAGTAATGAAGCACTATTCTAGAGCTTGTTTCCTTTTTCCAGGGCACTGAAAGTTGGGGATTTTCTTTTTCAGTTTTGGTAACTTGACAGCTTCGGCTTGGGGGTTTACAAATGTTAACAAGTCATGCCTGTTGAAGTGGTCTACCTCACGTTGCGCTCTCGACACTGTTGTTTTTGAAAAAGCTGCTGTAGCCATCATGTCGGCTGAGCCTCTGTTCTTAAGTTATCTGTCGACTCGAAATGGATGCATTGAGTTGAAGTACAACCAGATCGACATCGGTTATTCAGCGACTGCTGCTGAGGTCGTATCGACCTGCACCTAAAGATAAACTGCAACACGTGGGTTGTGAAGTTCTTTCATACTTGGTATTTACAAGCCCGCTTTTAAACACAGCACATTTCGTGGTCATTATTTGACCTTTTTTGAAACAGCTATCTGTCTGCTTTAGTGGTGCCTCAAATCCATAAGCTGTAAAAATTTGGACTGCGCATTGAGTCACTTGTCAGGTGCCTTTACACTGTGAGATCTTGAGAGTGTTATTTAGTTTCAAGCAGCAGCAGTCAGTCTGGCTGTTCATCAAGTGGTCTTTTTAGATGTTTTGTGACTGTAGTTTGGAGAAAAAGCAGCTATGTTGATAAAAGGCTTGATTGATTACACACTGTGAACCAACAGTCTCAGGTTGACTCATTTACGAGCTATTTAGCCTATTGTGTAATTTAGTGTTTTTGCCACTTTGAAAGGCCTTGGTTAAGTTATTTCTTCTTTTTTGTTTTTCTTTGGCATTCACATTATTTGTATACTTATGTAAAATATGAAAATATTGTTTGATGTTTGTATGACACATTTCAATAATAAAGTGAGGCGAAAAAAAGCTGTTTGTTATTTGTTACTTCAGTGGGCACCTGATGGGAACTGTTTGACATGACAACCCTGTCTTTAATTTGGATTTCTGTCAGGTATTAGAGGTCAGACATACCTACAGCTGAAATACCTCTTCAGACATCATGAATGGAGAAAAAAAAAAAAAAGAAGGGAAAGTGAAACTCAATAGCCTGTAACTGAAAGAGTACACCCTTGTCCCCTTTTCCCCATCAATGAGCCAGATTGACCACTAGAGGGCAGTGTTAACAAAGTCTAGATTAAAACGTTGCCACATTCTGGGGTCTCAAATCCCTGCATGTCCAATTTGAAGAGCAGATCTACAGCATGTAGAGCAGGGAGGCTCTGATCACTCTGACCACTGTGGTCAGGTTCAGAATGGAATTACAGAACTACAATGCAACATAGAGTGTGAGTGATTGTCAGCCTAATGCTGAGTCTACCTTGTTATCATTTTAAAACACACACCTCTCCATAAAGAATGCTTGTACTTTTCGCCTTGGTTAGATGGATACACACCTAATAAACTGTTACTCTTGTGGCCACACCCTAATTGATGATGTCACACAGGTGCAGGCTATCAGTCATCAAAGAACCTGCTTTGTGATTCAGTAAGTGTTAAGTCCTCTGAAAAATACTGATTTGTTCTTGGAGAAGTTTGATCACAGCTTCTGCACGTCATGAGCACACTGCTGTTGAATCCAACCACATCTATAAAGGGAGTGAATGACAAACCCTATCATGGCTGAGCATCCTGTAAACAACAAATTGCAAGGGACAATCTTCAGCACATTGAACTCTAAAACTTTGATTTCCCCCCTCCCCCACCTCCTTTACTCCTCCCTTTTTGAGTAGACCACATCTGTTTGCTGTCTGTTCCCCTGGGCCAGCACTGTGTAATCTATTGCATTAGCTCACATTAGTGCATATCGCCCATGGGCCTTGGTAATCACAAACGCAAAATGAGCATTTCACTTAGCATCACCCTCATATTCCCCCCACACTATGGCAAACTTAGTGCAAAGGCATGGCAGAGAGCGCCAGTCGACAACAGCATATGACATGAGTCCCGTTCTCAAATCCTGTGTCCAGATTGCTGCGAGAGCTCTCGCATCAAAAGTCCACACAATAGGCAAAGTTACATTTTTCAGTTTTCACTGTGTTTACTTCGTTGTTCTCTATAAGCTTCTCTGTAATTTTAGGGGAGTATAGAAAAATTAAATCTGTATATTTCTGTCAAAAATGTGTCCTGACCTTTACCTGCATCTTTATTCCTTGCAGTTTAATAGCACTGCAGGCCTTTGTTCATTAAGCTGCATCATTGCTGTTCTTAAAGAAACCCAAAACCATTATTGATTTGATACAGTAATGTAAAAAAAAAAATAGATTAACAACACAGAGCATCTCTCAAGCAATTTCTTTCCCTACAACTTACAGAAAACAGATTTTATTGATCTCATTAGAACTTTCTTTATTTTTCATTCCAACAGTACCAGGCCTCATTGCCAATTTTGCACAGAGATGTGGACAAGGACAACCGACTAAACGCACACATTTTGAGCACATTCACTCTGGGATTTTTTTTTCTTTTGGGGTGAAACACCTGAGGTCTTCGAGGCCACTTATCAAGTTTCTTTCGTCACATTAGGTTTTGTGCTTTAAGGATTCAGCCAATTTTAGTGCGAAATACACAAATGGCATTTTATACGTTTCCATCCGTTCATCTGTTCAGTGTGTTTGGTTTTAGAAGAGGCTGTGGATACTCTCATTTGTGTTAAGTAATTTCACCCTCTGTCTCTCCATTAGAATCTCTTACCTCCCTCTCTCCCTGTAAACTTCAGTTTTTTCCTGTTTCCCCTTAAGTGCTCTCTCTCCTCTTATTTTAAGTCCTTTCATCACTCATAATTGTTGCCTCCAGATTGTCAACTTGCATGAATTAGCAATTGGGCCAACAAAGCGGATATGGTCAATTGTTGAATATCCTGTCAGAATTTGAGGCAGAAAGTCTGCTCTGCCTGTGATTGCTCATCATCGTCACCCCATTCCTCCGAGGAAGAGGAGCAATGTAATGGTTCCCACAAAAACAGCCCCTGGCCTAAGGAAAGGGATTTGGGTGTCTGGAGACAACAGGGGCCATATGGAGCGGGCTGAGATAGCAAGGCACATGTACAGAATAATGGATGACGTGTCATGTTTCATGTTGCCGAGAAGCCATCAAGAGACTCTGTTTGGGGAAATCAAAAAGGCTCACATACAGCAAAAGCGACTGTTGGACCATTTAGCATTTTTTTTTTTTGTTTATTTTCATGTTGGGAGAGCGCTGAACATATTGAAGCCTTGAAGAATGTGGTGTTCTACTTTCAGTGCCTTGTTGATGTTATCTTACGTAAATAAAGTGGCAGTTAGTTATCTGCTATGACATCATACCATAAGCTTATATATGAATTTATATATATATATATATATATACACACACATACATATACACATACATATAGGAGAGAACTAACCCAGAACCACCTGTTTCGAAAAGTTTTTTAATGTCACATATGCTCATTTTCAAGTTTGTATTTTGAGGTTTCTATCAGAATATTTACATTTCAATGTTCAGATTCTCATTATTTTTAGCACCTGTCTCTTTAAGCCCAGTCAGCTTGTGAGAAAAATTGCACTGTTGAAAAGGTAGTTCTTGGATACTATATTCTCATATGTTTTTTTTATTATTATTTAGAACAATTATGGTACGGATTAATAAGCCTGCATGTGACAAAGACTCGTTTGATCTAGACAGTCCACAAAAAACTGTCTGGGTTGGCAGGCACGTCTGCTACCCAAATGTAGCTGCATCAGCACTGAAAATGAGTTTTTTTCTGATATGTCCCCTTAGAAAGTAAACGAACAATGGACAGAAAGGAAACTGAAAGACAATAAGTGCAGCAGATGCAAAGATAACTTGTTTAACTCAGCATATGGGCAACCGTTATATTCTAATTTTGTAGCCACAGTGGCAGCACCATCCAGAATATAGCATAGGCCTATTTGGGATTTTTTGGAACTGCCATGTGCAAATATGCATGGTGTCCAGAGGATGAAACCTACTGACTTTGATAATCCTTTGACTTTATCCCTAGCGTCACCAGCACTTTGACATTTGTATTTCAACATCAGTCAGATAGATGGACACCATACTTGCGTACACGATCACGGTCCCCTCAGGATGAATTGCAATAAATCTGGTGATCTCGTTACTTTTCATCTGGTGCTGTCACTGGGTCAGAAATTGGACATGATTTTGGTTTATGACCACACACCT
Organism: Synanceia verrucosa; assembly: GCA_029721515.1. Classification (NCBI taxonomy): domain Eukaryota; kingdom Metazoa; phylum Chordata; class Actinopteri; order Perciformes; family Synanceiidae; genus Synanceia; species Synanceia verrucosa. The sequence goes on along the minus strand of CM056561.1, from coordinate 18,029,189 downwards.
GCAAAATGAATGGCAATACCATCCTCGAGTGGGATGTACTTTGTATTTAAAGTAAATGTTAACATGCTAACATGCTAATCTATGATGGTGACAAATATTTCTGCACATGTTAGCATTGACACTGTGAGCATGTTAGCATGCTGTTAGCATTTAACTCAAAGAAAGCACAGCTGAGCCTGAGTGCAGAGATGCTTGCACGGCTGTTTCATTCTCAATGCGAGGCATTCAGGACAAAGTGGATGTTACAAACAGTAAAATCCACTGCTGTTGTGGAGATAAAGACCCTTCTGTCCAGGTTTCTTCTGCCAGGGGGTGCACTGTATATTTAGCCCCCCCCATCTGCTCTACCTGCATGTGGAATAAGCCGAGTACCTCACCTCTGTTTTTCTCCCAGTGTCAGAACTACACTTAAGTGCTGTTTCCGATACCCATGAGTAAGCCCCATAAAAGCTGCCCCATCGCCGCAGCGTTATTGTTTCTTGCGGATGATTGATTGATGGATGAGGGCTGACACTTCAATGAAGCCATTTTCACTGGCATCTCTATCCGATGATGTGCAGCGTATATTTTCCATCCACGCCTCATTGCTCGCCTGTGTCATTCCTGGAACTTCATTTACACCATGTTCCCTGAAGGACCTTTTTTAGCCCCATCTCCCTTTTTTCCTCTCCCCGGCTCCTCTTTTTATCTCCTCCTTTTTTTTCCATGCCATAAAATAATGCTATTTCTCGCCGACTCTGGAGGGGCCCGGAATCATTTGCAGGGAATGATAAAACCAAAGGCGTGGAGGGGTTATTTACAGGAAGTGTAACACTGACAGGGTCCCACTGTTCTGCTTTTTTCACTGTCAGATGCCAAGTCCATGTTGAGACAGGGCACGGCTGTGATATACATTTCAAACACACTCGACCTACGCCGCATGCACACACAATTCACTGTTATCTCCACAAAATAAAGGTTCCCAGCATTGCGGTTTCGACCAAGATGTTGTCCAAACCTACCCAGAAAAACATGTTAAAGTATATTAGTTCAATGTGACTGAGGTGCCTTTTCTGAGACAATTGCCTGTTTTTGCTCATATGGGGAGCAGATGGTAAGCAGGCATCAGTGCGGCAGGCTTTCTGGGATGACAGCCATGAGATTCCCCCTCAGGTGCCATTGGAGCCCCTTTAGAAGGGGAGAGTGATTGGTAGGACATGGCACCTCCTAAGCAACTGTTTTTTTTCCTGAGTTTCCACGTCTTACAGCTCTAATCAACAAGCTACAGCGCAGTAAGAATACGTGCAAAGTCACCTCAGATTTACTCACTTCTATGCACCTTATGCACCGTGGACAATCGCATGTAATGCTTTTCAAGACATATTCATTATCTGTTACATTGTCAATAAGAACTGCTTTGCTCCACATTATATACGCTAAGATTCAGAGCAACACATTATCTTTATCATCTATGTAGCATGTATTATCAGTACATAAACAATTAATAAATGACTGATAACACACTATAATGTAGTTGTAAACAGACACAGGGAACTCTTTTGTAATGTGTGTAATCAGCTGTGAACAGCATTTATGATCAAATATGTTGTGTATCTTTACTTCAGTTTAAAAATTATAGTTTTGTGATGAAATATTATAATGTATGTACAAACAATTCAAACCTTAATTTAATCATGTGCATCCATACATTCATCTTTATTAATTAAAAAAAGGACTGTGCTGTTGGAGATTGAATATCTATACAACACAATCAGGGTGTAATTTCTGCTGATAATGATTAGAAACTGTTCCAAGGTGCTGATATCGGAATAACTCAACTGGAACTGTACAAAACTGAAACATGGATTCATGTGAAAAAGGCTTGTTCAGAGGATGAAGTTATCCAGATAACCCCAGGATCCATTCACAAATAAATACATATTAATGCTGTATTAAGTTAAGCAACTATTCATTCCCTAAAGTAAAGTTAACACAAGTTGTGTTTTTAACACAGATAAATGCACATAAAATGTTAACATAGATTACTTGTATGCAATATGAGTCATGATAGTTTCTATTAGACATGAGGTTTATTTTTGCTGGGCATGAATGTGCCCCCTGTTCACTAGAACTGATGGTTATTTATATTAGCAAATTCACCAGATCATACTTATTCATGTTTGGAAACATACTTGTCTGGTTTTTATTACCATAAAAAGAAAGACATTTTTAGCACATTATGAATGATGATTAACACATTCATAACTAACTAACTGTAAAATATTTATATACTTTGCAAATCACTCAAGGGCAAGTTAAAACAGTTTTGTGTTCAAAACATCTATAATTATATATGATCAGAGTATAAAATGCCTTATTATCAAACATTTATTATTAGTTGTTCATCAACCAGTTATGAACGCCTCATAGAATGACTTATTGCAAAGAACAAATAGACACTTAAAACATCCTTATATTTGTTTTCAACTACATTACAGTATGTTAGACACAATTTACTCATTGTGTATATGCTGCCAATAGATTCCAAATGAGGGAGTTAATTTACTCTCCAGTCTATTGATATGATTATGAACATAAACCAAATTGAAATAGAAGTGCCTGAAGGCTATATTAAGATGTTAATGTGATGTATCTAGCCAACACATGAGAAACATATTATGTGCATCTGCCTTTCAGCACCTTGAGATGGAGAAGTACCCTACAGTGGAAACGAGAGGACATGATGCACAGTTGAACACATGATGCATTTACTGTATAGTTGTGTGTCTGTATGTGTGTGGACGTGTGCTCTCGCTGTCGTTGACCTTGACTGTGACAGGACATTTTGGTTCATCAGGAAAGATGATTGTTTCCTTTAAAAAGATATTAAGAGGACTGTGGCTAAAGGAAACTGACATGGCTCCCTGCATCCCTGATGGTTTCCACTCCGTTTCTTTTATAGTCACTCAATCGGTATGGGAATAGTGTCCCACCACAGTATTTATACATTAAGCAAGGTCTCTGTCTCCAGAAACCAGAGAAGAGCCAGTGATTGGCCCCAGAGTATAATTTCTCCTTTGTCTACATTGGTGTGTCATCCTTTATCAATAATCACCTTGGAGGGAGTGCTGCTCTGGTTCCAGGGAGATTGACCTCTGCGGTGGTGAGGGTACGTGGCCAGTGGTCATCCATTACCACAACCCATACTCAACCCCATATTCTATCCACAGATAGGGGAGTGTGGGGAAAAAAACCCTTATAGTCCATGCTGGGATCAGAGCAGGACCACCCTTCCTCTACACAGCCTAGAAGACAGTGTCCTTTTCTAAAAGAAAAAAATCTGTTTGCAGCACATTTGATCACATTATTATACTATGAGATGTGAGAGAGTGCAATGCAAAAAAAAACAACAACAAAAAACAGCAACAGACAAATGAATGAGTAGCCAGATCTCAGAAAGGAGGAGTGCGGAAGTTACGCATCCACTCCACAGAGCAATAGCTCTCCTCTTCTAATACGATGTGACACTGAATACTACACACAGAGAAACAAGTAACCTCAAATTGGGTTATTTTTCCTACCTGCCAGTAATCCAGTTGATAAGCACTATACATGTAGATTTCTGGGGAGCAGAGAAATCAGATTACCCTGAGCTGAACTGGGATTTTCGGTCTAAATTGGCTGTTGTTCCTCGGGTCTCTCATTCTATCAGGATGAATGAGGGGAAATAAATGATTTGACTTTGCACCAGATAAATTGTCTGTACAGGAGCACACATAAAGGAGACACTGCTAGGGGTTATTGAGAATACAGGGATGCAGCACATACGCTATATGTTTTAATGCTAAAATACAAAGTCTGCAAAATGGTGCGATGATTTGTGTAAAATATAGTCTCTGTGATCTTCAGGAAGATAAACTAATCTAAAGGCAACAATTCGGCAGTGTTTCTTCACTCATCACCCAAACACAGATGAGATTTCTCAACCTGTAACTTTTGGGATTTGCAAAAGAAACTATAATAAGCTGTAACTGTTCACACCTTTATTGTGAAAAGCCTGCCTTGAATGAACCGAAGGAGCTAAACCAGAAATAATCTCTCTCATAAAGCCAACACAGAACCCAGAGCTGATAAGATCAGACTAATTCTAGTCTGTTTTGACAAGCTCTAGAGTCTCCAGTCATGCTAGTGGCTCTGTGAGGCTGTGCTTGGACACGCCACGGCTTTGAGCTAAATGCTAACACTAGCACTTCAGCACACTCTCAATGCTGACATGCTGATGTGCTCCCTCGCTTTGTTAAGAATGCTTACATACATGCATCTGAGGGAATGGGAATGTCATTAGATCTAGGTATTTGGTCATAAACCAAAATACTGGAAAAAAAATAAAATGTGACCTGATGATCGCACTAGATGAAAAATTAAGAGAAAGTTTAAACAATTCAACAGAGGGGGTCATCTTCCATTCAAAGATGATCAAGAAGAGAGGCACCTCAGCTAAATCTCAAGTGTCAAAGACTCTCACTTTCACTCTCACGTCAATGTGATATTTCTTGTTTTGTGTGTATGTGTGTGTTTTTTCTATTTAGATTGGATATTGGGTACTGATTTAACAATTTCAGGCTGCACGGGGCCTGGATACATTCTGAATGGACGACACTTGGATACTGTGTAGAGATTATAAAATGATATAAGGCCAGATAAACACATCATAAATGCTAGCCTGGAGCAACACGTGTCCATGGCAACTTAAGTCAGACCTTAACCTACTTTCTGAAAGAGATTTCCTTACAATTACTAAAGTAAACCCCATGTAACTGATAATCTTGATTTAAGATGAAAGCTATTTTATTTCTTATTAGAAGGAAGAATAGTCTTCACTGTATACCTAAAACTGCGTGACTCAAATGAACAGAAATTAAATTCACACTAATATTTTTTCGATTTTTGTCAGCTATGATGCCTTTCAGAACACCGTTCATCCAGAAAACATTCAACCCTTTATGTGGCTCTTATGTCAGCGAATGTATGACTTGCCTGCAACATCTCGGCATGATTTATGCCCTAAATGGCATTTTCTCACGTAGAGAATCGCCAGAGTCTCAGCCTCCTCTCCTGTCCTGTTTTTGCATTGTCTAACATGACACATGAATCCCTGGTGGCCCTGGAAATCAGACAGCCCAGGTGCAACACTAATATCCTCCCAGTATCCAAACATTTCCTTTAAAAGTAACTGGCACAGTGGGGCCCATAAATTAGAGCCGAACGCTGCTCAAGATGTCTGGCTTCCAATAAGACCGTACCCAGAGCAATAAACTTTGACATTGCCGCTTGAAAAATGCCTGCCCTTTTTCATTGTCAAGTGTTACAAATTGATGAAATGAGTTCATCGATGTTCCCCGGTCATTATCTCTCCAGTGGCACTTTGTTTTACAGACAGTGGGAAAAGGGACAGTGCAGATTAGAGGGCCCAGGCACAGTTTATCAAACAAAATCTAATATCATCCATAAGAGAGGAATCTGGAAATCAATACTTCATTACTAAATTGTTAGTGGGGATGAAGAGTAATTGTGTGAGTTCAGAGATGTGTCTCGGCGGCCGGGGCATAGGAAGTTCAATGTCACCCGGGAAGTGATAAGTAAAGGCACTGATGGGAAGAAACATTTCTGTAATGGGGGGTGCTGGAGGAGGGCAGTGGCCTGAGCACAGAACAGACAATAGACACTGGTTTGCCATTGATTGGTTTAAAGAGCCAGAGAGACGAAGAAAAAAAAGAGAGTTAAGAGTGAGCACCAGCTTCTGAATTTACCCTTGTCTTGTCACCAGTTTTTGCCCATTGCGTAAAGTCTCTTTCGGTGGTCACTCCGATCAATCGTCTGGTATATTTGCATCCTGACAGAGATAAGTGCAATGATAAAACAGTCCCTCTGCAAAAATGGAAGACTGCTTGATGACACTGCCATTACCGCTGGCTGAAGGTTTGTCTTTGAAATGGCTTTGTGTTAATGACCACTAATAAATAACTTTGACGATTAATCTCAGTCATCACTGTGTGAATTCTGTGATGTTTGCAGGACTACACCATCAGGTGTGTGATCTTATCAGAGCCCTCCAGCTCCTATTTCTTGTTCACGCTGTGGGCGAGGTCACACCAGTGCAATGAGGCCATCACCCCCGTGCAGCCTGACACAGCTTCATCCCTCCTAAAAGCTTGTGCCTGGAGTCCCTCTGACCCGTTCCCCTGCCTCGCAGTGTTCAGCCATGCAAATCAGAATGCCTTCAGTTTGAACATTCATAAGCGAAACCTGCAGCTTGTGATCGGAGCCAGTGGGAGCTCCATGAGTGGTGTAGAACCGCTTTCATATTTTGTTGAAAAGTGAGGCCTAGGTAGAGAAAGAGGTGTTCAAGGGTTTAACTGAGAAGTGGTTGTACATTCTATGTTGACTTATTTACCTGAGTCTTTTAAAGACATTTTGTTCTTTGATAAAGCAGGACATTAAATTGAACCTATTGGACTTGAAACAAAAAGAATATCATGGTGTGGTTTTTTTTTTTTTACAATTAATATTCACATTTTAGAAGCTGGACCAGTTATTTTTAGACCAGTCACTCAATCTATCTACTGGTTATAAAAATTGTTATTACAAGGGTCAGTTTACATTGTCATGGAGATTATTTTGGGTCAGGTTTGAGACCCCAAATATTTGACAGAATAGTCAATAAACAGAGTGTGAAAGATGAGGGCATTTAACAGCCAGAGAAATTCTAATGAAAGAAGCAATTGAGTTGCATTATGGGAATTGATCCAGCATTTTTAAAGCATGACTAAAACTGGAGAATAAAAGTTACAAATATCTTGCTATCTGCCTTTTTTAAAATGTGTCTCTCGCAAGTGACCCAAAGTTTAATACCGCATTGCTGGAGTACCCTTTTCTTCTCTCTGTTGGTGGACTAATGATTTAAAGGTGCAGTATGTAGGATTTAGCAGTATCTAGTGGTGTGGGTGCAGATTGCAACCAAATTAATATCCCTAAACTCACCATTCCCTTTCCAAAACTGAGGTAGATTAAGGGCAAAACTGTGATAATGTTGTTCTCCACGCTCATAGGCCATCCATACCATAACAACAATACTTCAAGGGTAACAGAAGTCAAATGACAGCTGGTGCTACCATGGCAACTGTAGAAACATGATGGAGCAACATGGCGGACTGCGTGAAGTGTATCTGTGAAAGGCTCATTCTAAACTGACAAAAACACAACGATTCTTAGTTTTAGATTATATTTTATGCAAATGAAAACACTGTTATTAATATGATGCACCACATCCCTGAAATGGTACACACTGGAAGAAATGACTTACTTCATAGCTAAAACCAACATATGTTATCTGAGTAGCTTTGTTAGCGCTGTTAGCTACGAGACAACACCATGCAGAGAGCTATACAGAGGCAATAGAAATGCTCCTTAAAATCTTCAACCAAAATATGGACAATAATTGAGTGTGAGGGAGTAAAAACTCAATATTTAGAAGTAGTATATTCTTATAGCTGTCATCTGTAAATATCCACTGCTGCAAATTCTACAGATGGGAGTGTTTTTCTAATTAACAATAAAACCATCGCGCTCGCTTACACATCAAAAACGGTAGGACTGATATAACAAGCTGCTAGAATCCAGATACTCTCATTTCATAACATGTTTGAATGTTCAGCAAGTATGCTGCTCCATTTAAAGAGAGCCTTTCCCCCGTTGTTGACAGACACAAACATTTTTTTATGGCAGTGCTTTGACGTCGGTGAAGTGAAGCTGACAGTCCAGTAACAGGGGCCGTTTGCTAATGATTTTTGAGCAGCCCCCAACTGAGTCCTAAATGTCTGCAATATCCATAAACAACTCTATACTGTCCAATTAGGCAGACAGAGATGTACTGGGCTGTCAGAGAGATTTGCATGGCTAAGCACCTGAGATCCAGAGGATGATGAGGGGGATGGTTCACCGGCCAGGGAGAGAATGTGCACAATGGATGACTTTCATTACAGCATTACCGCTTTACATACACACTCATCCAATTACTGCCTGGATTAATTGATCATCGTACCTTTCTTTCCCCAGCACCAGAGCCGGCGTGTTTTTCTCCCTTCTGCAGCAACTACACGACCCGCTGCTTTCATTCCTTCTGCTCTATAGCTCCTGTCCCAGGTTTACAGCCAGAGCTCTTCATAAAAGCTCCGAAGGGACAGTTTGAGAAGGGGGGGGGTTGGTTTGTTAGAGGGAACCGTTGTCGGCCACCACTGCGAGGACGGCCATTTGCAGGATCGCATACATTGGGAATAATTAGAATTTATGTGTGCTCGTCAATCCCGCCTCATCCTCGTCCCTGCTGCAGACACATCAGTGGTCAGAAGGTTCACCGGAGCATGACTCATCCCTGAGTGCGTTTGATCAGAATGAATTATGCCTCTTAGATTCATTATGGCACTTTATTTCTCCTCTCTGTCCTCCTCCCTTGTCTGCTCAACACCGGGGAATGAAATGTACAAGACAGGGTACATATTTTATTGTATGCATGCTGTCATGCACGCTCAGTTAGGGATAAGAGGTAGGCAGTGGTGGTTTAGCCCAGCTACCCAATATAATACATTGCACTGAACACATTTTTTCCCCGAATAACAGACAGTGCAAAGTGTATTCCAAAATATAAATATCCCAGAATATTTATAACTTCAGCGCACAGGCCTGAAGCCTTATGGCACGGGAGAGATTTTGGCGGAGCCATATTGTAGATAATTTGAAAAGAAGTGCAACTGGAAGACTTCAAATGTGGCGTCGGAAAACCACTTTAATATGACAAAAAATCTAATTGAACTCATGCTGTTTAGTGTACAGGGCTATGACAAGTGCTAATGGGTTCATTTAAGATCATTTAAAATACAAACGAGTCTTGGCTTTCTGTTCATTAATTACTGCTAATTATACGAACAGCTAGCCTCGTCGGGGCAGTGCATTTGGTTGTGAACATCAGGTCTGAATGTGAGAATGTCCCATTTCCCCTCCTGGACGATAATGTATGGTGACAGTAAGATGAGTAAATATCACTGCATGTGCTAGAAACACAGCTGCTATGTTTGATTCTTTTATTTTGTAATAGAAGTTCTTTCAGTGAATTATTATCTATCTAGTAAAAATTATCTATTATTATCTATCAGTTGAATTATCCAGAGATTTCAAACTGCGTAAAGCATAATTTAGTTTAAAAAATTCTTTCAGGTATCTGCAACCCACAGCTGTCATTTTTCTAAATGTAGATCACACAGTGAGAATTTCATGAGAACGAGTCCACAACATCATTTAGAGAGAGCAGATTGCATCAACTAATTTCTGCATTTTTAATTGTATTTTTCTTCCCCTCCATGGCCTTGCTCCCCTCCAGGGGAAGAGCCCAGTCTAACAGAAAGGTTAGTTATCTCTGATGCAAGCAAGCTGCTAGATTTCAGATCATGTCAAGTCTCTCTCTGTTAGCGTTTTCAGCCTGGTTAATAATGTAGTTACCTCTCCTCATTTCATTCATACATGCTAACATTACCTATCCAGATTTGGAGACGAAGAAGGAGAAGAAAAAAAGGTGATATCTGAAATAATTACCACTTCCAAGTGGTCAATCTTTTTTTAACTGTTGTTTTCAGCCTCCGTTCAGAGCTTCATCAGTAATCAAGGGTTAATTTCACACCTCAGTGGATTGCCTGCCTTAATCTCTATTCAGTGTAATTAAATCTGTCCAATAAAGTGAGCTCTTTTCCTCTTTGTTCTCTCCCATCTCCAACTCGTTTTTTTATATTGTTTTACACCCATCACATCTCATCGGCTGAACTACAGGCCATCGAGCCTCGCTTGACAGGCAGAATCTATCCCTAAAATTAAAACATTCCTGACGGAGATTGTAAGGGGGGGGTGGGGGGAGTTTGTTGAGCTTGGTGGGAGAGGAAAAGGAAAGGGAAGGGAAGCTGACACATCCAGTGTCTATTTTATTTTCTCTTTTTTCTCATTTCAGCAGAATGGAATGTGAAGATGTGACCCTGTCAATCAGGCCTCTTGACAAGTTTAATCACGGTGTGCCCTCTGCAAAATCATGGCTAAATAGGAATGCAAATAATAGAGCACTGGGGCCTCTTATAAATGGTAATCAAGAGGACTAATCAACTGACAGGTCCACAGATCTGGCTCGCACAAGGAGTCACTCAAAGTTCTTTTTTTAGCAACATTAATAAGAGGAAAACTTAACATCTCTACCTGTTCCATTCTTTGCTTTTAAATTACATGCCTATATGTAAGATGTATATATTTACAACTGTTTCTCATGTTCCTAACTATTTATTTATTTTACATTTTACTCTGCGGAGTATGAGACAAAAGGTTATATTGAAGCTCTGTAAAGGGTATCTTTCTTTTCAAGTAGGACCAGCTAGCAGTTTCTGAACGATGTAAATGAGTCTTGCCAATCCACTCCTCTGTGATCTGCCACAAAAGTCAAGGGCTCCACAAAGACTTTGAAATGTTGATTCAGCTGAGTATGGTGACTTCCCTTTGCACCTTTAAAAATACAACTGATCTAACTTTTATGTGAGCTTGAAAGTTGTGAAGGTTGTCTCTCTCTCTCTCCCCGCCAATTGTCAAAGATGTCAAAGCTAAATATGAAATTCCGTCTTGCAGTGACTGCATCAAAAATCAGGGCTTTTTAAGTCCACAAGATCAGAAAGACAAAATCCCAATACTTTGCTGCAAGTCTTTTGGGTTCAATCTGTCACATCTAAAATCAAACAAACAAATTAAGTGATATATCATACTCATTTTCATATTCATACTTATATTTTTAGTTTCTACCAGAACACGTTCAGTGATTTCATCCATCCATCCATTATCTACCGCTTTTCCTCTCATAGGGTCGTGGGGGGGCTGGAGCCTATCCCAGCTGTCTTAGGGTGAAAGGCAGGGTACACCCTGGACAAGTCACCACCTCATCACAGGACACATAGAGACAGACAACCACTCACACTCACATTCACACCTACTGGCAATTTAAAATAGCCAATTAACCTAATCCCCATGCATGTTTTTGGATGGTGGGAAGAAGCCGGAGTACCCGGAGAGAACCCACGCAGACACGGGGAGAACATGCAAACTCCACACAGAAAGGCCCCGGGCCGGGAATCAAACCCGGTATCTTCTTGCTGTGAAGCGACAGTGCTAACCACTACACCACCTTGCCACCCCTACTTGATTTAATACCTCGGTAAACATTGTAACATTGTAAAAACTCACTCACTATTTTCATGTCTTCTTCAGTTCAGCATGACGTTCATTTATTGAATTACGGTCGCATTTAGAGTCAAATAGACGAGCAGGGTTTGCACTGTGTTGTCCATTCAGGGAGTTATCCGCGTTTCTGTCTTACAGCTAACCCTTTCACAGTGTGTTTTCAGTTCATGACAGTTAATTATAACATTTTTCTTGCCTAAAAATGTCTGAAAATGTCTTAGTTCCTAGTCTGGGCCCATCCTGTGATGCTTCACAAAATTTTGCGACCAAGTCAGTCTGGCCAAGCTGCTGTGAGCTTTGATTTCAGATTCACCTAGAAATGGGGACCAATGAAAATCTAGCATTTCCAATGGCTTGACTGAGACGTGTTTAAGGAAATGACACACTAGTTTCCGTCGCTATGCATACATCAGATTTAAGAGTGGTCTGATTGGTTGAAGCTTCATCCAGTAGCACACAGAGGGATTTGATAAACACGGGTTATGCCTGCCCTCTGAGAAATCGGTTTACAAGGCAGCTTGGCCAGACTACGCTCGCAGAGCAAGTCAGTTCCACCATCTCGAGTTATTTCGGGTTGCAACGAACCAAGATGGCGACGGCCTGAATTCACTTATAAAGTGAATTTTTTATTACGTTCCCTTTAAAATGTTATCTGTACAACACATGTTTAATTGGGATCGGAATCCAGAAAAAATCTTTGTGAAACACTGCATTTGCTTTATGTTTCTAAATCATTAATTCAATGCATTTAGAGAACCTTACATTCGGAAGGAGGAAATTGGATTTGCCTCGCCCTAATTATACATGATTTCAGATGGTTTGGGTTTGTCACTGGGAATAAAAGGGGTTATATGGCACGTCAGCTGGATCTAACATTTTAAAGACTTACACTTCTCCGCTCACTAATGATGGTTTACAGGCCAATTCTCTAGGGGCAGTCTGAGTGCTTCCAAGATATCACATCTTCACAGGCAATCCACATAACATAGTCTGGCAATGCCAAAGGGAGGGTTTAAAGACGAGCCAAAAGCGTGAGCAAGAGACGTGTCACAAAACAGCACCATATATAAATCTGTGCAAACAAAACATTACAAGATCAAATCTAGCTTCAGATCTCTCACCTACTCATTCCTCTGCACTGGCTCATTTCTCAAAATTGGAACATTTTAATGGGAATATTCATGGCTTTACCATAAATCTGACGCCTTTGATTTCATCTTGTGTTAAAATACATCTGCTTAGGCACATCCGTCATTTAACATGAATGAAAAGTAAAAAATCACTGATATTCTCACTGTGTTTGACTATAGTCCAGTAACATTCAGCCGCCTACATCACCTGCAGAGGAAGATCAACATCCAAACAATGGAGCAGCCAAGAGCAGACATCATTAGGCTTCTTAACACCTCACAAGACACAGACAGACTGACATCCAGCCAATTTGGCCATGAGCTGAGGTAGCTACTAGTAGTCTGCAACCCCACTATGGACTAATGATGGTCTAAGCCTGTCTTGGCCCTTCACAGGCCTGTTTGATCAGGTACAGCAGAAATCCACTGTGACGTGAAGTTGACTATACATTCAGCAGTATTTACCTGCTTGAATCCTATCCGGTGTTTGGCAGAAGATCAACAGAGGTGCTATTTAAACAGATGTATATCAGCTTTATGTTATATTACTCATCACCCATCACTATCTATGCTGGACTGAAATTAAGAGAGGGTCAGAAAGGGCAATAAATGTGTCCATAAATAAAAGATATGTGCTAATATGTTTAATTTTTCGCAGCGTTTCCAAAGATGCATCATAAAAAACATATAATTGTGCCATCAGGAGGCATCACTATTTCATCCATTGTGATTGAACACAAATTCACAGAGATCATTTGGCGCAGAGCAGAGCATCTACTCAGGACTGCAGGCAGGTAGATGGATGCCATGAAGGGAAATATAGGGAGGAATGATGCACAGTATTTATAGCATCCAGATAACACTAGGTTGGAAAATTGACAGGCCCACCTAATGATGCTCCTCAAAGTGGCATGGATGCAGACGAGTGGACCTCTTCAAATGGGAGGCCAATCCCTGCTGACACAGGGGATAATAGCCCAGCGTTGAGCCCATTGTCTGGGCACCCCACACCATGGCATTTGGGACTGAGCTGCCCCTGTTCCTCTGGACAAATGATGCGCACCCTGCCAGGAAATGTCAGCCATCATGTCTCTCAGTCAGTCTGTTCACATGAGAGATGATGGTAGAGGCCACTTTCTCTTAACCCTATTACTTTATGAATAATTAGCTCCATAGCAACAAATAGGATAGAGATACCTGTCTATCTATCCATTTATATAATTGATAAAGTAACATAATATTTCATCCATGTACCTACGTTAATCGAATAATAAAATGTGATTGGGATTTGAACCCTTATCTTCAAATCTAAATTGAGGCAAAAATAAAAGATGCATGAATAAAAAATGCACTGCAAGATTTATTCTTTTAGACCAGAGTGTCACCCCTGTATTTTAGAGGTTAAGACAACAATCATAAACAACAATACCGCCATCTCCCTATTGTGTAGTAAATAGTTTGTAACATACATTCACATGCATGTTTTGGGGGAAACTTAATGCCACCCATATTACATCAATGTGGAAATGTTATTTACAGTAATTGATGTGTGTATCAATATATATGTAATTTATTATCTCGAAGCAACTAAGGTATGGAGAAGCATTAGACACACTGTGTTTACAGTATTAATGTTGAACTGAATATCTTTGTGTTGCCTAAAGCTGGCAAGACATAGGATAACAGTTCATTCAATCATTTTATTTTGTTTCAAAATAAAATTTGGTTATAATTGCTTATATTTAGGAAGAACATAACTAGTGATGACCCTCTTAATCTATCTATCTATCTATCTATCTATCTATCTATTTATCTGTGTTATAATTGCAAGTAAACAAAAGAAACTCTCTGCAGTCATTATAAACCCACCCACAGCTGCCAGTGAGACCTCCATTAAGCCCAGTGTTCCTGAGATGCTCTGGTCTTATCTGATTCATCAACAAGACGTTGGCTGGCATGATTTATCTATGCCACTTACTTGTTTTCATTTTGCCCGGGGGCTGCTGCCAGCATCGGGGGCTTCTTTTTTACAATGTGACAGCTCCATCTCAGGAGAGAAGACTCCCCATGCAAAAACAGTGCATCAAAACAAATAAGGACCGGAGCCACTTAAGAGAAGTGGCTGCGTTCAGGACCCATTTTCACTACATGTCAACCAAATGATGCAACAGCACTCTCAAATCTGCATTACTTCTGTGCTCATGCCTTTTGTCTGGAAACTCATGTACAAGGCTTTCCATACACAAATTATACAATCTATTTTTTATTTAGAGTACAAACTTGACCCCAAAATTATGCATAATGATTTTTTTTTAAATTGATTACCCGTGTTTTTGTTCTCTGCAGCCTTCCGTTTACCCATCTCCTTTGTGAAAATTCTCCACCTCTCAGTTTACGTCTCCCTTCCGCTCAAATCTACAGGCAATGGGACGCTCTTGTACATTAAATAAGAACTGTCACCCTGGGCAACTTGCAGCAACGAAGCATTTATTCTGCCTCACATTTCCTGGCACTTAGAATTATTTCCTTCATGCCTGATAACCAAATTACAATATGGCAGGTCTCCCCGGAGCCACAGGATTGTTAGTGCCAGCTCACAACATACTTTCAACTGATGTGGCATTTCATGTACAGCTGCCAATCAAAGCCAGCAGAAGGGAGAGATGTAAATGAGGGCGGGCCCGACGGTGTTCAATTACCGCTCTGAGCTCTGCATAATCCCCCTTCCCACTGACTGACTGACTGACAGCTCTGCATTTCTCCTCATCCCCGGCTTTCTCCCCTAATTTCACTACCTAAGGTTTTCGCCTCATACTGGGACATGGAAGCAGACATTGGAGGGAATTTCTGTCGTTTCCATTTCCATTTAGAATAGAGCAAACGTATTATCTGACATCTGAAGGACTGTAAAGGAAAAGGCGTATGTATTTGGGAAGTAAATTATTGCTTACAACAAATTTCCTCACAGTTTTGGTGAAGTGCAAAGCTTAACAAAGGTTACATATAGGCTACATCACATTCGCTCTTTGCCATTATAAAAGAATGGGAATTTCAACAGCTGAGTGGGCCGAGATGCTCTTAGCTGCCTACTCAGCATCAACCTTTGGTAAATACTCAGATTAAGAAGATCCATGAATAGTGCCGGTATCTTTTTCTCTTTCCGTCAGAAAGACGCCTTTAGATTTCTCTTAATCCCCGTGTTAAAGGTACGCCAGCCCGATGGCTTAAGCAATGTTCTGCTTGTGACTGAGAAATGATGCCATTAGACCTGCAGGGATTCAAAAATGCTATGTTTTGTGCCGGAGTGTTTTAATATCACAATGCATCACGGGACATAATTCCATATAGCTCGCCTGGCTTCATTTAATTTTAAAATATCAAATTGTTTTCCCTCCACAGTCACCTGATTTCGTCTCCGCCTGTCGTCTTCCCCCTCCGTCTGTCTAAAACTGGCACTTTTGTTGCATTCCAAGAGGTTGATAAATCAATCCATCAAAAAATTCTTTGCGGTGAAACTCAATCAAGAAAGGTCATGTCGGCGGGAAAAGAACAGATTAAATTAGCATTGAATTAGACATGGAAAGTGAGCTCTGTCAAAACCATCACTGTGCTCAGCACAATTAGAATATGTTAATTATGCATTTCATTAAGGGGCCTCAGCGCTCTTTGAATGTGAGATGAAATGTCACTGGTGTAGGCAGCCGAAAAATGGAAGATTGCCAGGCACAACTTTCTTTGTGCAATGTGTGACACCTTCATTAACATCAGGGATTGCTAGTCTGATTAGACTTTTTGTATTAGTTTAAGCCTTTAGGCTTTCAAATGCTACGCCTTTTTCCCCCTCTTCGTCTCCGTTTTGATGTGGCAGCTAAGACCCTTCTCCATTTCGACGCAGATACTGTATGTGATTGAATTCTTTGTTTAAATTCACCGACGTAATGCCATGACAACAGACGTTAACATCTCATTGTCTTTGTGTAGATGACGCCATTTAGCGTGTCTTTGTTTCACAGTCTTGGGGTCACTTTTGCCAATGCAAAACTCCAAAAGCCCAAATTCCCACACTACGTGCTCACATTCAGGATATTCAAGGTGACCTTTGTGTTAATGCATGTGATGTTGACATTAAACAGTTATGATTTCCACTTTGAGCTTTAGAACACCAGTATTGTCATTTTGATCCACCTCAGACAGATAGATATATAGATAAATAGATAAGGTTGGTACTTACAGCTCTTCATCACAGTGGAGAAACTGCAGGACTGACTTATACCTCTGCACCAGTGATTAACTTCTGAGTGAACTCAGGAATATCCCACACACGTTGTAGCGGCTGACAGGTCATCGCCGTCATATTCTGTGGCAATCACACAGAGAACAGATGATAGGTAAGTGAAAGTTGGACCGAGCGGCAGCAGCTTACATTATGGATCAGCCAACTTTTAAAACTTCATTAAAACAAAATGAAAGCACTTCCTGGCACACTTAAATTAAATCGAAAATGCTTTGGGAAGAGACGATGAAAGCCAGGATGTGGGAGCTGTCTGACAATTTCAGCACTCACATACTTTCATTGCATAAGATGATTCTTGTGTGCTGAAAGTGAAATCGGCGGGAATGATTGTCTCTGGAAGACCCCATCTCACAGATGTAATATAGATGTCTTGAGTGAGTGACTACCTGCTGGCCTCGTCTCTGTGCCCATAACTGAGAATATACAGTACCTGTAGAATAGAGCTCCCACCTCAGTAGCTACACCGCAAGATTGCCTTCTTATGCCAACCACAAGAGGGTTAAGGAGGTGAGACTGAAGCCGAAGATCAATTTCTTTATGTCTTTATGGTTTGCTGTATAGCTGCCATTAATGTAAAATCAATCATCACTTGGACATTACATTTTAATAACAAGATTTCCCCTTTTTTCAATCAAGGACTTTACCTCCGCAGCAGCCTTTTATCTTTGCCTGAAAGGATGCATCACAGCTTGTGGCAGCTCATATTTTTCTGAGACTACTTTTCACTTTATCCACCTGGCGCGGTCAGCACATACATGAGAGATGGTTCAGAAACTGTCCACAAGGATGTGGGTCCTGCAAACGACCAAGTCGGATCGTTCACTGTCTCCCCTCGGTTTGAGGTATTGGTTTAGGGGGTGTTGGGGGAGGGTTGTGCTGATTGTTGCGAAGCCTTTGACTGACTGCTCAGGTGGGAGAAATTCACAACTTTGCCACAGGTGTGTCATTTGCCTTTCTTGTCTCGCTGTCAAGCGTTTGTCACATTAAAACCTCAGCAGCTGTGACAGTTGCACTCCTAAGAGAAGTGGAGTAATTAAAACGTATCAATCACTTGTTTTAGTGCGTCGAGCTATTTTTTATTTTTTGGTTCCCAGTGTTTGATCTGATATGGACAGCGATAACAAAACGAACAATGAAGGCGTCATGTTAGAAAATAATCTACTATACAGGTCCAGCACTGCTGGGAGGCACTCGATCATGAGTGAAAAATGGAAGTCGGTGTCCAAGGCCTAAATGTATTCCATGGCCGGAGAATGAACTTGCCGCTCATGTGACACATGATTTACACAGGAAAAGGCCTGTGACTCTCTACAATGATAGATGTACGCCTAAGTCTGCCTGGGCTCACTCTATGACATATAATCCTTCTCTTTTAAGTTGTAAGATAGAGATAGATAACAAAATGCTGTATTGATTTCCCTGTCTGCACAGTGGCTGGCTTTTTAAGACTGCACATGTCCACGTCTGAATCTTGACCACAGTGACAACTGTCTCAGCGGCTCAAACGGTCGCTGTTGCTTATGTTTGCATCATTGGATCAATTTAGCTTCTCTGATATTCAATGCATGTTCTGCATAAAAACATGGACACCTGCAATGGTGTCTATGTGTTACAGCACGCTCAGTGAGCGAGACTTCTAGACATTTAGTTTCACCAGTGTCATTTTGTTCTCTCTCTGATGGCACGGCTGCTATTCACGCATGATGAGGTAGCCTTTTCATAAATTCAGAAGCCGTTATGACTTTGTGGCATGAGTTCACACGTACGGCTGGACAGGCGGCATATTTCAAACCTTCACGGGGATTGAGGGTATTGTCAAAACGGCCATTTAAGTGAGACTTAAGTTTAACTCTGTGCATCATTATTTGTAATTTACCAGGCAGTTATGAAACATGCATTCAGATAATTTAAAGGAATGTATGTAAATTTTTTAGGGATCTATTAGCAGAGTCATCCATGTTGCTTCACCATTTTTACAGAAGCCCAGAATGGACAAACCAAACACTGGCTTGAGAAAGAGCCTTTCACGTTTTTACGTTACAATAATTCCACCATAGTTCTCCAACACCAACATTAATATGTCTTAAGCTTTAAATTACCAATAAAGTCAATAATAATAAATAATGTGCTTTTTTGAACGTTCTCAGATTGGTGGAAACTCACTGCATCTTGAGGATGGTACATATTTCATTCTCCAATCTATCTTTTATCATTAAACCATAATGTGTCAGCTTGATGGGAGATTTACTCCACGTGTTTTCTCACTCTGAAACTCTGTCCTCATCTGGGCCTGAAAAAGTGAGTTGCATCAGCATGTCATGTCACATTAACACAACCTGATTACCATTCCACATTTAATTGGAGTTATAGCCCAAAAGAAAGAGAAAAAAGGGAACACGTCTAACCATCTTCAAGCTCTCATGGGTCATTAGCTAACATTCAGTAGTTTTGGCTGGGCTGTGTTTTTTTTCTGTTTGTTGTTGTTTTATTTTTGCTAGAGGCCCGTGGACCCAAGCTGTGTTTACAGACTGAGAGAAATAGCTTAAATCTGCTGGCGTCAATGCTGATTCATGTCAAATTGAGTGACAGGTGACCCGAGAGCCGGCAGCCAGACAGTGAGACGGATTACAAGTGAGCAAAACGCCAACAACCTCTGGCCTGCTGTGGGGCAACAGATGACAGCAGAGGAGGGCAAGAGGTGGAGAGCTCTGTACTAAACCCCCCCCCCCATCCATCCATCCATCAGCCCCCATCCCCCTCCTGGCCACCATCCACGCAGCCTGACTGATAGACAAGAGAAAATGAGAACACTCAGTCGTTAAAATAATACTGCTCTGTCGGGCATTATGTCACATGTTACAGACTTTTACTTTTTGAGCATCACTGCCACCATGTTGCTTCTCGCTGGAGTTTGGATCCAACTTATTCAAAGTGAAATTTGTTACATTGTATCTACAAAGCAGCAGATTGTGAAAAACACTTGTCAATCAATCAAGGTCATTGTTTGTTATGAGGTAGCAGCAGCAATATACCTTCCCGCCCAATACAAGTGAGCAATAAGCATTTCTGGCTTTAAGGTCAACACGGCTGCAAGTCAGGAAGTGATCTAATAATAGGAAGGTGTGAACACAGTATGTGCTTGTTATGAAAAAGTGGGGAAAAATGCTTCAGCTAGCTAACAAATTTATCATGGCAAAAAAAAGAAAGCATTCATGTGCCCTTGTTGACTGCTGGCTGCAACAGAGCCAACAAAGCCTGAATTCTCCTGATGATGTCTGAGGGGTCCAAATCCAATCCCATCCAATTCTGGTTGTTAGTTTACAGCGAGGACGACCTTGCACAGTGCTGACAGTCAAATTCTTTCCAGGCTCTTTAGTGCAATTTATAATTGTTATACCTCACTGCACTATAATGTTTTGGTTTTTTTTAAAGTGTTTTTGCAGCTGAATGTCGAAACAAAAGTGATTCAAAACTTCCATATTCCGCCCTCTGCAGATTTAAATGAGTAAGACAAAGTAACAGTAATCATCGCTGTCCCTAAAAATGTCCCCATCTGGGCCAATCAGCAACAAATGTGTCACTTTATTTTGAAATGTAATTTCCCCTTGGACCAATCAGTGTAATTCTTAATGCCAGGAAGCAGTGGTGAGATGCATCATTTTCCAAGTTTTGTCAAAGTGAGATCAGTCATGTCTGATGTTTTGTGTTTTACACGTAAATGAGCAAACAGATGCCGCACAGCTCCTCCTTGGGCTCATCTGTGTAATTCTGAAAATCTGAAAACACAGCTGTGAGTTTCATCATTTTCCCCAAGTTTCAACAGAATTCAACAAGGAAGTAAATACTGTGGCGTTTCAAACACTTAAAAAGCCATGCTCCTCTACTCTTTAGATCTTGAACGCTACCTATATTTATTCTATTCAATATCTATATATTAGCAATAGATGAAATGATTATCCATAACAGAGAGGTCACTAATATATCAAACAATGTTAGCTATTCGCTGGTAAGGAATAGCATTTAGCATTTAGCACCTAAAGAGCCAGATATGTCCCTCAGAAGCAGGTGGAGCCCAAAAACAGAGCTAAAAGAAGTGCCAATTTTAGACTAACCTTTGCGAAGTGTCCTGAAACATGATGCCATATGAATATTAATGTTCCTTTGTGTCTGCTGACCACATGCAGTAGATGATAGATAATATGTCATGAATAAAGTTTGTTTCTGCTGCAGAAAAATAGAAAAATAAGATAGTGCAGGTCTAAAAAAATAAACAGAAACAAAGCATTTGTTGTTTTGCTGAGACTTATGTGACATTTTTTGTTTTTAAAAAATTTTTTTTATTGCATTTTATTAAAATTCAAACTTTATGAACGCTGGTGGCAAAGCAGGCATTTCTGCTTAGTAGACAAATGGGGAAAAAAGTTGCTACTTTTTGGGCTTTAGGGACAGAAAATATCTCTAATTATTCTCTGCTCCTGACCTCATCCAGAATGGAAAAAAAACATTATCAGACATACTTGATACCAGTCTTATAATGTCAGCGGTCAAACAAGCTAAATTTTGTCAAACTGGACATTACACCAACAATACATCTCTGGGTAACTGGTCCTACAGAAAGTGTAGTCAATGACTATCTTGTTCCTGTTGGCACTGGCTGTTTAGTTCACTTTATCTTTGAAGAACATTTAAAGGCCCCTTGTCACACCCGCTGGCACACTCTGGTATCAGAGCCTTTGCGAAAAATGGCTTTCTGTTGGCTAGAATGTGACACAAAGTGACTGGGTTTCTGTTTGCTCCCAGCAGCTCCCAGTCTTTATGGTTTCTTGCTAGGATGTGTTTTGCTCTTGAGAGCTGTGTGTCTGTGTGTCGTCCACACATCTTACAATGCAGGAGGTAGCAGTGAGTCTGCACCAACTACATCTGTGCTGAACTGTAGTTTCTTTCCTTAAAATGCCCCTACGGCACTGTTTTTATCAAAATCAATGCAGCAGGGCCATAGATGGTTTTGTTTCACACATTTTTTTATCCAAGTTAAAACCTGCATGCATTATGGTAGTAGAAGTTAATGTACTATATATACATGTACTATAATACTGTAAATATTATGTTATATATTATATATAGTGCTGTCAAACAATTTACATATTTAATCACAATTTATTGTGATTAATCACAATTAAATGTCATTCATTTTGCGTGAGCAAAAGAAAGACAGGAATATATCTGCACTGAACGCGTTAATTAAACACCTCCAACGGTTTCAACAACACAACCTTAACCAAAGCGAAGACTATTTTATCCTTCTGTGGAGGCGCCACGTCTTGGTTGTTTCTGCTTCCTGTCATTACCAGATCAAGTGACCATTTGAGCCGCTAACTCTACTGGGACCAACTTCTAGAGAATAGAATAGAATAGAATATATTTTTATTTATCCCCCATTGGGGGAATTTCATTTCATCAATCACATTGTCACAAATAAATACTTAAGTTTGAAACTTTGGAATTAAATTACAATTCATAGTGAAAAACAAACATAAACTTAAATGTTATGTGTTCAAAAAAACACAATATGCACTACATAGGAAAGCAGGAAAAAATATATTTGTGATTACAATGAAATGATAATTAAACAAAATCTAAACTAATGCAGCCTCAAGAAGCTGGTATCACTTCGCTAAACACACTTCTCGCTAATTCTGATCACAGATTATTTTTTCATTTTCTATCTTGTAGTGGTCAGCACCAACTGAAGCTGACTCAAGCGACATCACTTGAGTCAGCTTATCTGAGTTTGTGCAGCTCCTACTGGGTCTTCAAAAGGCTTTAGATGATAGTTTTTTTAACATGTCAGAAAAAAAACTCCCATTCACTCCCATTCCCTGCTAAAGTCAAAACAACCAAATAATGATAATATTTCTGAGCAAACATACACCTGGTTTTAATCCGTGTCAATATCCAATATGTCTGAGCATGCTCCCTGATATGATCTCTATTTACAGCTCATCCATGGATTCCTCAAAGCACGCTCTTGTTCCGCGAGTTGCACATGTTCTTACCACCACATTAAAGCCTCCTAATAAGCGTAGGTGTCACCCCTGTCTCTGGTGCTCGGCCATTTGCCTTTGCTCTGTGAATCCAGAGATGCTTGGGAGGCACAAGCAGCCAGTCGGCAAGAATTAGAGCAGCGTCCATGATTGTGCTGACGTCTGCAAGGGGCTGGGCTGGAGATTAAGCCCAATAAAAATGTGTGATTTGTTGCTTTCATATTTGGAAGATGTCAGCTTCAATTTGAGCTAGCACACTGCCTTGAGGCAGGCTGGGTGACAAATATGAAGGATGCACTGATGAACTGCTGGCAATCAAGTGTTAGTTCTCTCATCCACTATATGATGGCAATGAAAGCCTCCACACATTGTTACACAGAGGTTTGACCACGGCTAATGCAACCTGTTTTTTAAATTGAAATCATAAATCAGCTAAAAAAAGAAGGGGATTTGATTTATTTAGTCATGTTTATTTGCTTGTTATGAATCAATTATTTATTTTTGTTGCTTCACAACAGCATGCATCACTTTTTATTTCAGTAGTCACTGTCACCCTAAATGTTTCTTCAGGGAAATCCATTCATTTGTATTGATACAAAAATAAAATCATTTACGCTGTACTTTGAAAAGCAGCCACTAAAATCCCACATTTGGCACCAAAAAACACTGGGTTAAAATGTAGTAGTTGCAATATGCCATGGATGAAATACAATAGGTTGTTTTGATACAATATTACTGTTATTTTTTATATTTCTGTGGAATTTTACATTTCATAAGGGTACAAAATGTAATGATAGTTTAATAATAACACATGAAAAAGACACACATGTGACCATAATATGCCATTCCCATGTTTATGTGTCTAAATAACTAATAGGGACAACAATTTCTGAAATTGGTCCAATGAAATATCGCAACGTGACTTGTTACCAGAAGACAATGGTGGAATAGTAGAAAATATTAGCTATTGCTTAGTGTTCGCTAAAAGACTTAAAGGGGTGACATTTGAGTTTTTGGTATAAACTCAAAGTCTGACTCATTGGTAAAGTTATAAAATTCATTAATAACCCTTTTTCGAGGCAAAAGAGTAGTGTCTGTAACTATTCGGCAATCATTACAAGTGAATATCTAAAAAACATAAAAAAAGAAAGGGGTCAGAATCATCTGAACGTCATCTGGAGCGAGGATCGACTGACTGCTTAAGATTCTGGAAGTTTGAAAATACCTCATGCATTATGAGTGCAGCACTACGGCGAGTTCCCCGAGTTTAATCCTTTTTCGCAAGTGCTTCATCAACCTTCAGCTTTTCTGACAAGACAGAAGTTTCAGCATGTATGATTAATAAGATACAAATGTGCAACTGATATTTGATAAATGACTTTGGTTTCATATTCATGATGTACAATGAATATGCAGCACCAGGGGCTTAGGCCTACTTGATTGATCAAATGTATTCCATTCATCACTTATTTTTTGCTTAATTAGCATATTTGAAGCAACACCATTAACAGCGGAGGACTATGGGCTATTTGGAAGATATGATGTATGTAGGAGAGCAGACATACATGCATTCCTCTTTGTCTTGTATGAGCTCACATTCTCAGGAGGCTGAATTCATTATAAATCATATTTTACAGCTTATTATTTAGCGAGGAGGTACGGCATTTAGGTACATCATTCATCACTGCTTTTATGTGCAGAGTATTTGCTCCTCAACGTTTTTGAGAATAATATCGTGTCAGTAGATCTGCAGTAGCACAATGCAGGTAAAAGGACAAATGTTCTGATACCTCTGTGAAAAGGAATGGAGGGATGTAATGCTCTTTCTGGGATATTTCTCAGAGGGACGCAATAACCTGAGGACTTTGGGGAGAATAAATGGGAGAAAAGGGAGTTAGGATGTGGGTCATTATAGCTATAAGTTCTAGAGCCCTTCATTAAACACATGAGCTAGTCATTACCCTGCTGCTGTGTGATGAACATTTTCAACCCCCCTCCTCCTCCTCCTCCTCCTCCTCCTCTGGTTTACAGGCCAGATGATGCAGAGAATCCATGCTTGTCTGGCACAGGGCGAAGCAAAGTCAGGCACAGTGTAAATGTTTTGTGTGTATCCAAGCAGGCAAATTCTGATGCACATTTGCCCCATTACAGCACATCAGCATCAGGGAGAGGCATGCCAGCGCGAGCAAGGAGCGTACACTTATCATTATTTGATAGCATGTTTAATGGCAGATTGACAAAGGATTTGCAAATGCGAGCTGGCGTCAATTTTGCAAAGGCCGGGTTTCACTGCGTCTGCAGCGCAAGTGTACTTATATGCATAATTTGATTTTTCAACTAAGCTATTAGAACTTATTAGGACTGTTTTAGAAAGTAACCCCAAGCTGGGAAAATGTGAGTACTACAGACATTTCAAAACAGCTTCACAGCTAGTAAATCAATGATGCTAATAGTGGGGATAATAAATCGTGTATGTATGGTCTGTATATTTGGATTGGCTCCACCATGTCTTTAAACTACATTTTCTCTTAGTGAGATGAACTGTACTGACAGGACCAACATTATTAGTATTGAATTCTAAATTTGTTTTGTTTTATTTTAGTTTTGACTTTCATAGTTTTAGTTTTTACATTTTTTTTAGTTTTACAGTACTTTTAGGTTATTTATTATTAAGACCATGCATGGTGTCTCAGAAGTATCTACATATGCATGCACAACACATGGTTGAAGAACTGTATGGGAATAACGTTAGAGCTTAATGTTCATGGTACTTTATTTTACAATATTCAGCAGCTGCAGCACAGGGCCGTCTAATGGAAGGGGCAAAAATCTATGAAATGAATTTATTTTTAACTACAGTTAAAATGAATTTTATGTTCAGTTTTTTTCCTTTCTTATCCAGGCAATATGGTTTAAGTTTAGATGTTCTGACAAGATATAGTTTTTAGTTTCATTCACTACATTCTTCATATAAAGTCTGTCCCTGTATGAGCATGTTATTGTGCTTATTATATCCCTCCTAATCAATCAGTTTAAATCAAGAGTGTGTGTGTGTGTGTGTGTGTGTGTGTGTGTGTGTGTGTGTGTGTGTGTGTGTGTGTTTAATTGCAGAAAGCAGCTTCTGCTCTGTAATTAGCCATGACATGTTAGATATATACAGTGCGATTAACTGTGTTAATATGCAAACATCCAAAATGAATTCATATAAAGCACAAAAAAATGATGGGTTTATTTCACTTAATTACCTGTGACGTGTTACCTGAAGTTTATCGTATTAAATAATTCAGATATTCCTATTAGAGGCCAATATGTTTATTTGAAAAACCAGAGCAGCTGATGTGTATTTTGATTTTGCAACCACTACAGTTTAATTTGCCTTCAAATGATTGCTGCATATTAACCTTATAAAGTTTGCTTTAAATTTAGATTACAGCCATTTAGCATTTTTCTTTTCTTAGCCTCAAGTGAAAATATACAGTATGTGTGTGTGTATGTATATATATATATATATACGTGTATATATATATGTATATATATATATACGTGTATATATATACACGTATATATATATATATACACATGTATATGTGTATATATATATATATATATATATATATATACACACACACACACACATATATATGCACTAAGTAATTGTATCTACACAGAGGGAATCGTGTAGAACCAATAATAAAATCAATAAAATGTCTCCCCTTTTGTTTGTAGAAAAGACTCCCTTCAAATTGTTGGCCCTTGCAAAGCATTCTGCTGCATCTGACGAGCAAAGCTTCAGTTTAGAATAAGTTGCTCCTCTAAACATAATGGCCCTACAGACAAATCAGGGATCCATCGGCAAAGAAAGGCACTAAATAATTTATAGCTTTAATCTGCTCACTGAGGTGTGTGGTCTTTGACAGTAATTATAAATGCAGGGAGAAATTATAGCTGAATACTTTAACTGCATTAGGAGTCATCTGATGAACAACGTGATTGCCTGCTCATTTCCAACAATAGGGGGCAAGTTGGTGTCACAGCATTCAAATCAGCACAGTGCCCATGTGCTTTTTCCCATTTGCCATCAAATGTCAGTTGGCCATTATAAAACAGAGATTTGATGGGTGGAGGTAATTGAGGACCTGATTGCTCAAAAAGAGATGAATTGCATGAAATGTTTATGAATTTGGAAGGCAATTATTTTTAATAGCCTTGAAATAATAGAGCTGGAGGAAATATGTTTAATTGTTATGATACCATCTTGCAGCAACAGCGGCAGCGTTCACAGGAAAGCAATAAAGTCTGACAAGAAGATGTATCTTTGAGGTGTAGCTAAAAGTCATAAAGGTAAAAAAAAAAAGAAATGCAGGGTAATGTACAGTATGAGGATGCTGTCCTTTGTCGCACTGAATCTATCAATGGATTTAAAAACTTGTAATGGATGAAGGTATTATGAATTTAAATATGATATACTTTGGTAAAGCGTTACATGGGTCTGTAACTTCTGAATAGTTTCCTGGAATATTGTTTTTATGTCCTTCGAAGTCTGCTGAAAAGAAACTGTAGTTTGGTATTAATTATAGGAAAAATTTATGTGAAAGAAAAGCTCAATTTTATTGGAAATTGTATGTTGAATAGTATTTTTTATGATTTATTATTACCTGGTTCATTCTATAAATTATATTAATACCTAGAATTAAAATTATACTAATTGCTAATAATGTAATCAAAGTGATACCACTGCTTTGGTTTGGTTGGTCTAATGCATGTTTGTAGTCCATCATTTCATCTGTTGGTCAGCGTGCACAACACTGTTCGGTCAGGAAAATATGAATCATTTCAAAAAGAAACTCAAGCTGCTAATTTCACAAGCAAACAATTCAAGAGAAAAAAAAGATATACAAGCTGTTATCAAATGGTAACTCTTTATTTGTATAAGTAAAAAAGGTGCAGGTATCACAGGTATCATCTGACTTCTTGTTATCCTTGTTGCATGAAACGCACTGATGTTTTTTTTTGCTTCTAAAATATATTTACATGTGAAATATCCTTTTTTTTCCAAACGGTCTAATAATTATTTTTGAGTCATGTACAGAATCCGAGTCTAAACTGGTGATTAAACATTTATTAAAGTGCTTTTTTTTCTCTTCTATCATTGCAACACAAAACATCTTTACATAGCAATACACTGTACAGGTCTGCATGTGTGTTATTGTGTGTCTGGCTACCTGTTTTAACAGCTGCACATTTATGCAGGTGTACTGGATCACAGAAGTTGTAAAGTACAATTAGTTCATTGTTTTGTCTTTGAAATACAATTGAAACTCGACATATCATACAAATAAATAGTAGTCATAGCCGGGGCTATTGCATGCAAACATCAGCAATTATGTTTCTTCAAGCAGTAATACATTTCATTACTGGTGATGCATTTGAGCAGGGTGCAAAAGTATCTCTTAGTGTTTCCTTATACAGTTTCTAACCAGTGTGTCTCTGTTGTCCATGAAATGTTTTAAACGTCATAATGATGCACACTACACAACGCTAATTGAAAAATGGTTGAAATATCTGACCCGTGTATTAAAATAAAGAAAAGGGGGAAAAAGGGTGACAGTAATACGAAAAAATTACTCCTTGTCCATCTCCACGTATTGTGAATGGTTGTCAGGGGATTTGCTGTGAGTTTTACTCAAATGGAGTTTGACTGCATGATTGCTCGCAAATGTCCGACAGCACAGCTTACATTTGAACTTTGAGTCAATGTCCTCGTCCATGACTAGAGCCTCTGTGGCTCTGACACTGAGGGCCTTTGACAGTTCTGGCTCCTCTACCTTCGTCTGGTGCTCCACCGGCATTTTGCACATGTCTTTGATTTGAAACCCGAGATGGGATTCCAGATGGGTAATGAATGCGGCCGGGGACCTAAACTGGGAAGCGCAGTCATTGCAGTAAAAGACCGGGTGCCCGGTGTCCATGCTCTTCAGAAATTTGGTTCCTCCGGTTTTTCGCAGTTGATATTTTACATTCGCTAACCAATGGCTTATGGTGGTCATGGACAAGCCGGTGAACTTGGAGATGTGCATCCTTTCCTGAGGGCCGAGGTCTGCAAGTAAGTATTTCCCCTCAGAGGTCTGGAAGAGGCTAGAGGCAAACTGAGCTTGCAGGATGAGGAGATGGCGAGGATTCCAGTTTGACTGTCTACCTTTGCGCTTGTGGACGGAGTACACCTCGGCAGACACATCCTCAAAGCGCCTGACATCTGATTCCAGTTTCATCGTTGGGATCCTTGATGGTATGGAAGGTTTTGGCGTTGTGGCTTTTGGGAGAACTTTAACCATGTCTGCGATGTCGGACAGAGCGTATTTCTGCTGCATTGGGGTGGAGGGTTGGACTAGCGAGGAACTCGGCTTGCTGTGTTTAGATTTTGTCAGGTCTATTGGTTGGTCGTCACTGAGAAAGAGAAAAGGGTTATCAGGCGTCTTTCTTATAGCATTTCTCAGCATTAAAGCTGGTTTCTCACTGCTACGGTTAATGTCAGCAAAAATAGACTGGGCGTGAGCAGATAGTTTATCTACTCTTGAATTATTGGGCTTATTTGCTTTGCCCAGATGATTGTTCAGAACTGACTGCAGTGCACTAAGAGGGTTTATGCCAAGTAGAGTTGGAGTGTCACTGTGAGGCTCTGAAGTAGTGCTGCGTCCATTGCTGGCAGAGGGGCTCGGTGTCTTGCCTGTGTCAGAGAAATCTGGGCTCAACTTCCCTTTGATCACTTCGCTGCCTTCATTCATACAGTCTGCATCAAGCTTTGAAGAGGAAGAGGAATCGTCCTGACAATCGCTGTCATCATTCTCCAACAGATCAAACTTAATATTCTGACTTTCTTTACCATCGCTAATGCCAACCTTTTCTTTTTTGATGTCCACATTTTGATGCTGTCCCTGGGGATCCTCAACTCCCACCGCACCATGATATAACTTCCCCTTTGGGGCGATCGGTCTCAGCTTGTGGTTAAACGTCTGCTTTAGCTGAGCAGGGGGAGATGCAGAGAGAGGGGCGCTTTTGATGATGCCGGAAAGCTGATAGGCAGCGTGAATGCTCGGATAAGCACTCCAGCTCGGCGTCCCTGTTTGTGCTTTATTGATGGCAGAGGCCACTGTGTTGGCTAAAGATTTAAGAATGTCCCCTCCTCCTCCTGAGTCCTGTTCAAGATCCTCTTCACGGAGATAAGGGTACTTAAAAGCTCCATTGCCTGCCTTTTGATCCTCACTGTCTTGCTTGTCATCTTTAGCTTCAGTTTCTTCCATTTTGTCTGATGTACCTTCCCCCTGGCTATCCTTCTCACTGCCCCCGGGGGAAGAGTTTTTCGGAGACACCTTTTCTCCCTCTGTGTCACTGGCAGCAGGCTCAGCTAAACCCTGGATCTTTTCTATAGCCAGGGGGTCAAGTGCTAACTGTTTACCCTTTTTAGAGGCTGAGTTTGTGACTTTGATAAAGTGTCCAGTAACCATCATATGTGTGGTGAGTTGCTGAAGAGTGTCATGGGAGCTCCCGCACTCCATGCATTTAAGAATCTGAGACTTGCATGTCTCAAACTGCCAAGTATAACTTGCCCCGTTCTGATAGCCGTAGCGATTATTGTTAGCGTTTGAAATGGCGGCGGCCCGTTGTGCCTCAGTGTAGCCGGATATACCGGTTGTAGAGTCAGGGGAGCATGGTCTCACCGTCTCAAAGGCCCGTTTCTTTGCTGGTGGCAACAATTTAGGTGTGATTACTGGGATTGGCTCTTTTAAAGGCACTTTTTGGTAATGCTTCGTTTTAATCATATGGACACTCAAATCCTGGAGCGAGTCAAACGAGTGGCCACAGAACATGCACTTCAAAACCTTTTGTGCATCCTCTTTTCCTTCCATATCTTGCAAATTTCGTTTCCTCATTTTTGAGGATGAAGCGGAGGAATTACTTTGTTTATTGTGGTTGTTGTCCTGGTAGTGTCCGCTCTTGTTCATGTGGACCGTCAGCTCCACGAGAGTGTCATAAGCGGCGCTACAATCCTTACAGCGAAATCGGCTAGCTCCCGTGAACACCGCGCCACAGGGTTTGGTGGTTTGCCTGTACAGGTGGACCGAACTAAACAGGTTAGGTTTGGATGCAGGCTTTGGGGAGAGTGTATGCTGCAGGGTCTTAGAGAGAGCATCCTGGTGCCAGTCAAACTCACTCTTGGTGCTTCCGTTGGTGCTGTCGCAGTTGGCTTTGCTGGTGTTTTTGCCAATTTTCAAGTCCATCCCTATCCCCGTCCAGTAGGAATCAGAGAGAAAATTTGCATAGGCTGCCCTCATCTTCTCCAAGCTGCCACCCATCTCCTCTTTATGTTTGGAGCTGAGGCTCTCATCATCCCTCTGGCTCTCAGGTGGCGAGGACGTCTTGAAGTCTGAGAGTCTGTCACTGGTATCGCTGAGGCGTGATTCTAACTCAGCCTCTTGATTGGAAAGGACACTAATGGGAGAGTTCTGGTTGCTAAAAGTGTTGGTGCTCTTGTTGTCAAGCTCTCTGTCCTCAGACACTTTGGGACTGGTCTTCTCTGAACCTTCCTCTTCGGTTTGAGTGTCGTTCTCTGCGTCTTCTTCTGCGATGGGATCCTGAAGAACGCCATCTTCATCAGGCATGTACACTGGAAAAGGAAGAGGCATGGAGATTAATGATATTGAAATACACTGTGTAGCAGCAGTTGCATCATTTCCTTTTTAAGGTACAATATTTAGAAAAGCCACATCTGGCATCAAGTATGAATCTTTTATGAGATGTCACACAAGCCATTTAAGACAACATGATGGTGGTTGCTTTGTGCCTTGGGAGGTTGGAGAGTATAGCTGGACATAATGTCTTTACTAACAGACTGCTGCTGGTGTAACAGCACCATGTGATTCACGACAGGTCATTGACTTAGTGCTGTGTCCAAGGTTTTTCTGGCCTCAAGTTGAGATGTTTACAACAATCATTGGCCACTGAGTGACAAAGGGAAATTGATTCTTCTGGGGCCCTGCTAAGTGTTATTGTAAATGACCTATTCCATAGTGATTATGGATGCCTCAAAACTGCAAAGAAAATGTAAGCCTTCTGTTCTGGTTAACATCTTGGTTTCCCCGAAGCCACAAAGTGAGGAATGGCTTAACACAAACTCCAAAATTTTAATGTCCCACATTGCTCTTTCATTAAATTTAGGGAGTGAAAAAATACATTTAGCCATTTAGCAAAATAAAAATCTGTTGCAAATGTGAATGCTGATAAAGATGTTGATCATGCTGGTGGAAAAGCTGATCCAATTATTAGTTAAAAAACTAGACAATAAAAAAAATCTTGGCAATCTGTCACATCATTATATTTTCCCTGACAGTCTCATAAACAGCAATTACTTCTTTCATTATTCACCTGTTCATTCTCCCAACTCATAGAGCACAAACATTATTGCTTCAATTAACAGATAATTAAACAACAGTATTTCTAATTGACACATTTCCCATCATCCAATTAGTGGAAACTCTGACTCAGCATAGAGGAGTTTTTTTCCATGTGGCTGCAGGGTCTGCTCGACATAATGTGAACACAGCCGCAGAAGATTAAAGTGTCCGTTCTGACACAACTGTTTCAGATTATTTAAACTCTAAACACCCAGCAACCCACACAACAATATCAAAACCGATGTTTGCATATCTTTTGAAGACATCCCACAATAAATGCAGTTTGTCAGTGTTGTCACATATCGGAGATATTTTCTGCCTCATGCTGGAAAATGTGCGTTTTGGGAGAGAAGTGGAAGATGTGCTCAGAGTTAAATATGAATAGGACATAACAGCCCTGTCCAGGCACTTATGCATTTCATGTGGTTAATATTTCTCTTCTGAATAGAGGGCACTCCATGAGGGGGGCGTCTGGAGCCGAGCACTCAGGAGTCCCACACTGGGCGGCCCATAGAATGTCTTCCCTTTTTGCCTTCTGAAAATAAGACTTTCTTTTTTTTATCAATATTTCACAAGTGCCTCAAGAGAAACCCTGGAGGTGAATTGCCTGCCAGCTAATGGATGGAGATGGGATTTGGACTTTCAAAACAAACACGAAGAATGGGGCGCCTCGTGAACAAGAGGCCTGCACACTCGCACCCAAGAGCCCCAATGTGCTGTGACCTTGATCCACCGCAAGAGAGATGTTTTGATTGGCCAACCGAGATCGGTGATGGCCTCCAAAACACCCTTGATGCTCGGGGAGAGAGTTGTCAAGAGCACAGAGGTATGTTTTATTTATAGTCTTATATATAGTATTC
Source organism: Synanceia verrucosa (assembly GCA_029721515.1). NCBI lineage: Eukaryota > Metazoa > Chordata > Actinopteri > Perciformes > Synanceiidae > Synanceia > Synanceia verrucosa. The sequence goes on along the minus strand of CM056561.1, from coordinate 17,996,117 downwards.
ACAGTGAAGGAGAACACCAATAGCTGTGACAAGCTCCAAGCTGATGTCCTCTCACTTCAAAGTCATCACTAAAACTGAGAGGACTGGGAAGAAGGTACACTAAGAGCGGGGAGATGAGCGTTTTTCCAGTCCGTTGAGGGTTTTAATAGAAATGATTCAATCCTAGTGGACACCATGTAAAGGCTATTCCCTACATATTTTAAAGTCATCAATACATGCAATTCGCGTTCCCTACTTGTAAGATAAATGTGTTTCATAAGTAATGTTTTTATGGAAATAACCACTTACATGGAGTTATATAAATTTTAATGTTTGCATCTTATTATGGTTTTTGAGGACAGACTTTTTTGAGGAAAGATTAACAGCAGAGCTTCCTGCTGTTCTCTGCCTTTATATCAGATGCCCTGAGTAGCAGACATCCAGAGGCACCAATTAACCTTCTGACAAGGATCACTCCAAGATACCCGTATGTCTAACTCTGCTTCTCACGCCATTTGTAACCATTCTTTTCTAGTTGGACTACCACAGCACTGCTGCCATGCCAAACTGCTGTATTCTTAGCATACAATGCCCCTACAACAGAGAGCCCCTCCAAAAATAAAAAAAAAATGATATGATGTAGAACAAGAATGCAGATTTAACTGCTCATATGCGTCTCCAAACATGATTGCTCAGAGAACTGATGCGTCACTGTGTAACCAAAAGTGAAGAGCTGCAATTGCTTAATCTCAGGCTTTTTTTTTTTTTTTTTTTTTAAAAGGAAATGCCTGCTTTGAAAATGTTGTCTAGCAGTCTGTGCAAGGCAACTCCCAGCTTAACTAGCCTTGCAAAACAAGAGGCTGGCATGCCTCGCCTGAGATTTAGCATGTCATAAACTGCTGTAAAGCCTCCAATCTGTGTCACTACAAATTTATATCTTCAGACAGAGATATGCAAAGGTCAAAAAACCTGGGGTGTCCATCATAAATCAGGCAGTTGAAGTGTTTATAACCTTTATCCGTTGGAGCAGACTCTTGGCATAGCAAGGCCTGGATTTACAGAAGCAGCAGCAGTCGGTTTCTGAGCCAAAATGCTTCCCCCCCATCTTGGAAAACCAGCAAACTGTGTAGATTACGTTTACTGCAACAGTCATGGCCGCCCGCTGTCCAACTGGATTGGTGCTAAAGGCTTACGTGACAATATATTTACAACTCAAGTTGAAGCATTAGTATCTTCACAAAGTACAATCTGCTCTCCCTCGAGCAAGTGAGTCGCTTCAGAATGTGTCAATCATTTCTGCAGCCAGCTGTAAAAAGGGCACTCTGTTTCCAGTGTTAGCATGCCAGCAGAAACTTTTGTAAATTTGAGAACATCAACACTTATCCCTTGGAAGGTCAACATTTCCTTCATTAATCTGACAAGCCAGAGAGTTAGCAGCCTGAGAAGCTTAGCTAATGGACAGCTGCAATACCCAGCGCAGGACTCTGGGAGTATCTGAGGTAACACAATCTTCAGAGAAGATTGGGTAATTCATAGGTGCCAGTGACAGGTCTGCACGTCTGTGCCACTTTCCCCGGCGCTCTCCGGTTGTCTCAAGCTACAGTTTTTGCTGCTCGCAAATCAATATCTCTTTTTACTTCTCATTGATTGCCTTGTGGTGGGACCAACCTAAGCAGGACTGTTATGACATTTCTAGATTTCCCCCTGTCCTTGGAACAATCAATTACACGCGCATGGCAATCAAAACCTCTTTGCAAAATGAACCTGCTCCATGACATTTTCATCTCCCGGATTTATGCCATGTAAAGGGAAAAAAAAGAGGGAAAAAAGGAGGCCTGCTGGAGAGGAAGGGAACAGTCTAACAACGCAGGTCAGGATCACTGAACAATCTCCAGGCTGCCTCAGTAACTATCACTGTCTCCTCCCTGTTTCCACTCACATGTGCCCAACTAATTGTGTCTGTAAATTTAAAAACACTTAGTCACTGCGCTTGTCTGTTGTTGTTATAAATAGGCGTGAAATGTCACGTTGAAAAAGTACTTGGTGTACAAAACCTAGTTCCAAAGTTGTGAAGCTCCCCACAAGGTTGGAAACAGGATGGTGTGTTTCTGAGAACCGCCATGATTATGATTTTCTTCAGTGAGCTATCATTAGAACGAGACACACATGTCACAGGGTTTAATATTTGACAGTGATATCTGACTAACTCGGTGAGCTGTGCACGTCAAGATCAAATAGATGCGTTGTCAGACATCCTGATGATAGTCTTGATGACACATCTGAAGTTAAGTCTGAACGGAATCACGTAAGAGCTAATTCTGAGCCCTGGAGCCATCTGTAAAGATCTGTAAACACCTCTCTCTTCATTGTTCCCTGTCAGGAAACAGTCTCCCCGAGCCCAAGGACACTGCAGTGCAAAGAGAGAACAATCACATTCAGACTGCTCCCTTTGACAACATTTGTCTGGAGGTTAATTGATATCACAGAATTAAGCAGTGTTTGACTTGCTTTTAAATAGAAATGTGTCATTAGCTCCCACCTGGCCCATTATTTCATTTCAGCACGTTTAAATGCTGTTCAGAGTTCTTGTTATTAACAGTATTGTGGTACACATTCTGACAAAAACAAAGAGCATAATCCATAGGTTAGATACTCAAAAGCAGCCATGAATCCCCACAAAGTGGTTTTGTCTGATCCTTCTGAGGCTTTCACTGTGAAACCATGAGACAGAAACACTCATGTTAATATTTGTATGCATGATGGAGATGTTACTTAAAGTGCATTACTTACTTCACTAAACACGAGCTATTCATGCAGATAAACGCCTTGCTTTCATACACCCTCAACTTTAATATTTTATAGTCTAATATAATCAAATAAAAACTCGTAGCTCCAAAAAAAAAAAGGCATGGACAACTTGAGGACAGATTGTGAACACAGCAAACGGCACAATGTGCTCAGATGGACCTAGAGCCAGATTAATGATAGGATCGCAAATATGACACCATATCCTGCCATCTGGCTGTTCATTTGGGCAAAAATGATCACAATAATTATGGCAATTAATCAAAAATGTTTTCACAACCAACATGCTGTTAACTAAAAACACAGAGAACTTTCAGAATGCACAAGCAACACACCAATAAACACAAAGAACTATCCGAGAGGCAGTCAGTCTGAAGCACACAGCCTTGGAGCATGTGCAGTTGGAGCCATCGGGGTATTTTTACGTAATGTTACAAATGTGGGACTCTGTCTTTGCATGGGTGCTAATCATGATATTTACTGAGCCACATCAGATTGCCCTGTCTGACGCTCCAGGAGCCCCTTCCCTCCATGATGTCACTGAGCGATGCTGCTCCTTTTGATGCCTACTAGAAGCTTCTGCTCCAAGACGCATCAGTCGGCCCGCTGCCTAATTGGAAGTGAGCGGTGGGAGAGCATTGCAATCTGCACTCCAGCACCTAAGTCATCACTTTGAACATTGCCACAGCCGCTGCATCACATGCAGTTGCCTAGTGTTGCATCCCACCAAAGGGCCCCCTATGAGCACCGGCTGAGACAATTATACACACAACACCCCCCACCCTTTCTCGTAAACCTTCAACAGACCAGCAACACAAAGACAGGTGGCGAAATATTATTAGAAAATCAGTCTCAGGTGGACATATTTTTAAAGGGATGGATCACTCAAATTATAAAAGTTATACAATCGGTGGCAGAGCTATTCAAGCTAATGCAATCCAACAGTGATACACAACTACAGTAAGTGAGCAGGGTGTGTATGTGGCTTCTTTTGGTTTTACTGGAGTCTTTTATAGTCTTTTATTGAGGTTTTTCAAATCTGCAGTGCTGGAAAGTAACTTTGGTATATTTACACAGGCACTGTACTTAAAGCTAGGGTTGGTAATGTTGAGAAAGTAGCTATGGTACGCTGAATTTTTAAAATTACCCAACCAAAAAACCCAATTTAGTCGCCAACATTTTTCTGATGAAAGTAGCGAGCAGCACTCCAAAAAGTCTGTAAATCTAATGGAAAAAGTCATCAAGTCTGCAACACTGACACATCTGTTTTTGGCCTCCTTCCAAAGCCACACTTACAAAATAATAACTGTGAATGTAAACAATGAACACAGCTCTATGATTTAAAACAGTAGACGGCACTATGAGCCATTTGACATGCAGACATGGAGATTTTTATAAATTTGGTAAGAGACGTCCACATAAAGACCAGCCCTGATGTGTTTTCATCACAGTACAGTCATATAATGCAGCTCACAGCTCATAAAACATGTTTAAGTGTGCAGTACCTCTTCAAGTAAATGGTCTGAATACTTTTTATATCAGTGAGCAAACAACAAAATTCCACTCTACTGAGGAGGCAACAGATATCTTAAAATCCTAAACTATCTGCATGGCTAGATGCCACGACGGATAAGTGAGAAAATATGAGTTTATTTTTCGTGTAATTTGGGAGAACAAACCGCTGGCTGCTGAATAAGCTATATTGTGCTGTTCTGTACGAGCAGTAGAAAATAGCTGAAAATTTGTCCTCTTCTGCTAAAAAGGAAAAGTGAATATAAACAATTTTGGCGAGCATCTGGGATAATGTTACAACTGAAGAGGCTTAAAAGCCTCAGTGTATATTTGTCAGATTACAGATGATCTTTTCTGCCCCGGCTGATACAAAGTTCCAGTTGGTGGAGCAGAAGCAGGGCGGCAGTGTTTTTTCCACTGTAGCGGGAGCGGCAGCCGGCGTGCCGCTCTGTCACTTGGTTTCTGAAGAGCCCGTGACACGGCTCTCCAGGAGCGACATGATGAGGTCTGATGGTTCCTTTCTGCGGAATAGCAGTTTACCCCTCATTCACCCTTATCAGAGAGTGAACCCATCATCTTACAGCACGCCACTCAAACCGCTTCGCATATTGGAGCTGACCAGTCGAGCAAACAGGGCGGTACTAATAAAAGACCATCTTGCTTTGGTTCAAATTTCCCTGATTGAATGTCAGTCAGGAATGTTTGCGTGGCAGCGGGGAGGAAAGTGGGCCATCATTTAAAGGACCACTGCCTTGCACACATAAGGCCTTTGTTCTAGTTTTATGAGATACTGAGTGAAAGGTATGATGGCCCATGCTTGCCTAACATGCTGTTTGTTTTTCATGCCCACTAGCCAGACTAAATAAAGCGTTTTTTTTTTTTTTTTAAATTCCAACTCAATCTTTGTCTGATGTTTTGACTTTGTGTTACGTTGTATCTGAGGGGCAATATTCACTATTTAATTGCTTTTAACATTAAATTTCTTTCCTCGTGATCTCATGTGTTGTTTCATAAAAAGCCGGTGGCAAGCCTGCTTCACTCTTTGCTCTGTGGACTGTGCAGCATTTAGTCTTCCCCTGAGGCCAGCACATATACAGTCCATACAGTCCCTGCATCATAAACTTTGCATGAACCTTAAACACTGGTCCTCCCAAACAACAACAGCCCTCCATCAAGGTCAGTCCTTGATGAAACAGATAGTGCAGCTGGAAGAGACTGTGTGTATTCTATTAAAACAATCTGCATTTCACTAACTCTTCCCGCCCGCTCTGTCCCCGTATGGATCTTTCATTAGATTCTGGATGGGCTCCAGCCAAAGCTTTCCTTGTACAAGCAGTTTTATGCTGTTTTCAGCAAAGGGAGGCATTTTTTTACATTCCAAGTTCATTAATAGTAGATTGCCACTTTTTCCCTTCATTAAATACAATGAGGCTACAGAGTGAATTTGCAGCTGAAGTGTGCTACTGTCAGTTTTCTAGTGGGACCAAAGGCTGCTTCATGGCAAGCATAAAGGGAGGGAAGCAAGCCCGCCAAACCTGGAGCTCCGTGGGACAAGACGAGCAACGGTTACAGAAGCAGAGATGCTTCAAAAACAGCCCCGCTCCCTCCTATTCAGATTCATTTTAATGGCAAATTTGTTGTCAAGTGTCCTCCACAAAATGATTAGGGCCTGCTGTTTTTCTGAAAAGTGCAAACTTCTGGATTTGCCTGGTGCGCATTGTCACTTTGACAGCCCATTCTGAGAACAATGGCTGCCCAAACAGTGAAATGTGTTGGCACCCAATAGTTGAAAGTTTCCCCTCAAAACAGGCTTTCTGCTGTTTGTGGGTATTCTGCAGTGTTGATATCTAGATGTTGATTAGAATGAAAAAAGAAGCCAGTGAATTGGGCTCCCCAGAGCAGGCACATCAACCATTGTTCGAGATTGACAGTCACTCCATTGAGCCAATTATTTCTGCTCATGAGACCTGTTTCTATAAAACCTGGTTAAAGACTACAGTCATTGTTGGAGTGTCTGAATTAAACTACTGGTAGAATTTACAGAAAACCAACAGCATTTAATGGCAGCACTGCCCACTTAGTGTGCTTTTACTACATGGAATAATTACAGGCGTATTATTGTTTCCATTAACTGTTAAAAGTTGAACGCAGTGCTTCTTGGAGTGAATGCATAAAAAGAAACAATACGAACATAGTCTCACCTAGGTACTTTTACTGCGAGTTTGTTTTTTTTTTTTTGCTAAATTATCCACAAGTTGCCGACAATAAAAGAAACACAATAAAAATCTGACGCAGTGCCCTGCACGTGTGGGGTATATGTTCATTAATACCACACTGCAAACACATCAAAGCTGTTCAAATACTGCCACTGGAGAAGTCGGTGCAACAAAAATATTTTCTCTGTGCTATATCCTCATTTAGCCCGCGAGTCAGCGGCGTGACATTTGTAAGGTGTTCAGCTGTAATGGAGGAGGAGTAGGTGCCGACTGCAAGACGAGTGCGGAGACTTTTTATTCATTGCATGGGAGAAAGTGGTTAATTTATTGAAAAGAAGGTAGGCGGACGAAGCAGTGGAACGGAACTGATACCCTGTGTGGCTGTAGGTTGTGCACCGAGGGGGAGGAGAGAGAGGTGGAAAGGATGGGGGGAGAAAAAAAGGAGGTTGAGGGAGGCGGAGACCAGAGCGACAGAGGAACGGTTAATGGAAATGAGTGACAGGCTTTCAGAATGATTTACAACGGGTGGCGCTGCGGCAGAGCCAGCGCTTGATGGATGATCCTGAAAGACGGAGACGAACCATAAATCATGTCTTTGAATCATTGACAGAGATAAAGGAGGGGGAGAAAAAGCAATGGCATTGACGTTCATTCTTCCAATAATGTACATTGACGAGTTACACTACGGAGCCTTAATTAAAAAGTGAACACGGGTCTTCTCCCTCTCTCAACTACACCCCCCACCTCACCCCATCACCCCCCTCCTCCCCACCCACCCCACCAGCTACGCTCCTCCATCCCTCTCCTCTCTATTGCGATATCAATGGTAATTAAAGATGCAGCATCCCCGGCCCCTGTCCCATAGCCACTTCCTCCGGCTTCCCACAGCAGCCAGATAAGATAAGTGCTCTGCTAAAAGATAATGTCACCCCTCAACAATATCACTGTGGGCCTGACCCATTTGTTTCTGCATCTGTAAACACACACACACACACACACACACACACACATAAACTGAGGCTAGCAAGGTGACAGGGAGAAAGTGGGCTAGCATTTATTTCTCTAAAAGGGAAAAAGAGGAATCACAAGCACATGTAAACTAATAGTCTTCAGTTATAGAGTTAAACAAATCTATAAATTTGATATTTGATTTGAAAAATAACCGACATGCCAATGAATCACTTCTTCACGACATCCCGCTTTTTAAAATATTGCGTTGTTGTGTCTTGAGTGCAGATGGCACTTTGATAAACAGGAGGAGGCCTGTAGGAGCACAGAGCCTGAATGAGTGGCATTCCACATCAGCTGAGCTCCCTTTAAGTGCACACAATAGAGCAATGAGGTGAAAGTAATCCTAAACATCTGTCTTATGTGTCCTACACGCACGGGCTGTTTGTTCAAGTTCTAGGAAAGACATTAGCGAGAGAGGGGAGTAAGTGAGAGAGGAGGAGGATATATCAATTCATGCACTAGTTCTCCAAAGGGATTAAGCAGGGGTCTCTGTTGTCTGTCCTCTTGCTGCTCTGGCAAACAAAATGGAGAGAGAGACTGCTCTGTTAATGCAGATAGCCTTTCAGGACACACTGTAGCAACAATGTGTATGAATAAATACTTACATTGTATATTGTTTTTAACTGATCAAACTTGATATATATATATATTTGTATGAGATGCTTCTGCAGCACAGTGTAAAACAGCTAATATAGAGGTGATTGTTTGTATCTGAGAGCAGGATGCAGTTATTCATTCTGTCCATGTGAGAAAGGGCAAGTGATGAGAATACTGTGGGCTTGGTCCACCGTCCTGTTTGACGGTTATGCGGGGAGGGCATGGGGATATTCACTGACTAAAACCGAAAGACACACACAAAGCTGTCGCTCCCTCTCTCTCTCTCCCGCTGCGAGGAGAGATTTTTGGCAAGCTAAAATGGAAACCAAAGCACAATGGTCATCTAGCATTGAAAAAAGCTGTGGCAATAATATTGGTCAGGCAAAAAGGCTGCCCTGCCCAGCGTGCATGTTTATGAATGATTCATGCCGCAGCTCAACACAAAAGCTCACGCTCGGGCTTCGTGTGATTTCAGAATCGTTTTCCTTTGAAGGCTTGAAGTTGTTAATATCATGTTTGATCGCATCCTCCCATCAAAAACACAGTTTGATGGACAAGGGAAATAATTACTTGTCATTCACGTGTCTGAGGTTCCTCTTCTCTCCTCTGTTGTTGCTGTTAAACATGTTCCTCTGTTAAACACTTTCTCCCAAAAAAAAGACTCTTTGACTCCAACTTTCAAATTGCACTTTAAAATAAAAATGAAAACAATTTTAGTCAATTCAAAAGAAGGGGGGTAATAAAAGAAAAGAGACTGTTCAGCTAAATAAATCAAAGGGTTTTGAGTGTAATGAACTTCTTGGAGTCTCCGTCGTTAGTGGACAATCGCTCTCGTCGACCTTAAATGGTCTTAAAAGATGATCCATACGGTAATGAAGCCAGCTCTGCTGCTGGCTTAGTGCCCAAAAACAGGACATAATCAATGTCACAGGGGATATGATGAAGCTTATGTTACTAAACATCCCCTCCACCTCCCCATCCCATGCTCTTCTAAGATCAAAAACAAGAATCTGCTTGTCATTATAGATCCTGGATGCAAAATATTCAAATTCATAGCATGTTTCAGGGGGCCATCGGCTGGGACCACAGAGCAGCGGCATGGCCTGCAACCCCACTGGGCCTTTTGGAAAAAAGCAGCATGTAGTGTCCAAAGCCCACCCTCCTCCTGACTCTTCTGCCTGGACCACCCTGCTCGCTGTGTTACGCTACATGACAGGACGATGCTGCTCAGTTCTTGGACCCATCGCATTGTTTTTCTTGGACCATGGTGAAAGCAAATAGCAGCTAAAGGGCCCCGGTGCTCGCAGTAAAAACCAAAAACCCGTGCAGTCATTCATCAAAGAGCAGACAACCCGCTACTCCCCCACCAACTACAACCCCTCCCACCACCCCCAAGGCATGGCCATCCCCCCCTCCCTCCCCACTCTGGGTTTTAACTAGGACTCCAAATAATTCCAGAAATGACAAATGATACTTATATCTTTGGCCTGTGCCGAATCAATAAGCATGCAGAACAACTATCCATCTTGAGAGGTATCGACAGACGTGGCTCGACATCGGCGGAGAAGCACTTGGTGGCTTTATTCAGGATTGCTATGGGAGGGACTGTGGAGGGGGGGGAGCAGGAGAAACAGTATACACTCACTTTTATATTACAATAAACCACCCAATACTTTTAACAATCCGAAAGCTATTACAGGAACTGCGACATCCAGAGATATTTTTTCTTACATCCTCGCAATGAGAAGGCCGACTGGCCGTTTGTGAAAGTATGCGCAACCCCGCGAACTGGGACAGGGGTTATTTTGACAGGCACACCTGCACATGTTTACATGGCAGTTGTGTTGCTGGGTATGAGCTGATGGGTGGCGATATGGCCCCTCTCTGGTCCCCCGGCTGGATCGGAGCAGCTGACAGATAGCACTTCAGAGCAGCTTTAGCTGCAGCTCCCCTTGAGGGGCTGTGATTGATGACTCACACTGCCACCTAGATCCATTTTCTCCTCCAATCTGACTCCTCACAGGTCGAGTGGAGTCCTGCCCCCCCCCCCCCCCCCACCTCATCTCCCTTCAAATTCGAGTAGGCTCATTTTCACAAAAGGAGTTTACCAACAGGGCGACTTCAAAACATGTACTTTGAGCAAATTAAAAACAGAATTGTACAGAGGAAATAATTTGAAGTAAATGCCTTGCAAAGCCATTTTGATCCTGAACATTAGAGATCAGAAAAGCAAAGGAAAAAAAATGAGATGTTTGCAGGCACAATGTCATTAGCGGGAGAATGTTAAGGCCCAGGACCCCTGCAGGTCTGAAGGCATTTAAGAACAGTTAGCTTAGCCATCTGGTAGACAATTACACAGGAACAAACACACCGCCTCAGCAAATAAAGCTTGGCTCATCAATCACGAGAATGGCCAGAAGTTGGCCTGTTATTCCCTCTGATTTAATAACCCGATGAACCGCAATACTATCCACCCCAACCTTCAAATCAAAGTGGAGAACATCCAAGCATTTACCAACAGCACTGTGTGGCAAAGAGTCTCAACCAAAGAATAAAAAGAAGAATAACTTGATGGTGTCTCTAAAATTGGACAGTAATTTGCACTGGGCTGCGAATCTAAATGGAAGTGAAAAAGGATTACAAGGTTAAAAGTAAAAACATTTAAAACATTCGCTGTTTCCAGTTTCAAGTAGTTTACTTAATTAACATTTGCCCCATGCTTTTAATTGCAATCATACTTTCCCATGGGACTTCAGTGTGGATTGTCTGGTAATTGCAGATGTGGATATGAGACGGTGACACAATGTCAAGTCTATTTCTGAAAATGACACAACAAAAAATGAGGATGATCAGGAGCGTGCAGCCACTGAACGAACCCCTAAATTCACCAACAAGGGTTTTAAAGTGAAGAACTACAAGCAGAGGAAGTGAATGAAACTGATCCCCCGAGCATTAAAAAGGTGGTGAAACAGCCTGAATTTCACCTGGATGCAGGTCAGCCTTTGTCAGTTTCCCGACTGCTTTTTTTGTGAGCCAAGAACATATTCCATCTGTGTTTCTGGGCTGTGGCCTGCATGGCCCCGTGTGGAAGAAAAGAAGTAGGCCACCGCTGCGGTCTCCGATTCTCCTCTGTACACGCGTCACCTGCCAGCTCATGTGGCCCAGCTGAGATGTGAACAGGTCTGGCAAGAACCAAATGTTTTCATTTACCTCAGGGGCATCTACACTCTTCTTTAGCAGGCGATGGCAGGCTAACATGTCAAGATACCAGCCCGGGACTCTGGGCCTCTGGGAGAGGTCACGCACTAAGAGCTTAGGTTCAGAAAACATCAAGATATAACTCTCTGCAAGAAAGAAAAAGGCAGCCCAGACCTGACTGAACAGTGCTGTAGCTTCACAGCGAAATATTACCAAACAACATCAGCATCAGATGTGTTATTAATGCAGCCTGAGACGAACCAAAAGGTAGCTCTGGATCATTTTGTTTCGCAGCAGATTCCGACACCTTGGAAAACCTGAACTACTTCATTACACCTTTTGTGCTCGGATTTGATACGTGCTCGCGCTGTTTGATGGATCCACATTCGACTGGGCAGCAGGGGGTGGCGGTGCTTCTCAGGCTAACCTCAACACGTCTATTTCTAGCTGAGGACTTGCTGACAGCACATTTAACTTTGTGATCTGCACATGAGAGACAGCTAACAGTTGCTGACAGCTGAAACGCGCCCAGGCCCCATTTCCCTACACAATACCTTATTGACACTTTTCCTTTGATGAGGACTTCAACGAACTTAAAAAAAAAAAATACTCTGGATGGTGGTACAAAAATATCATAAAGAAAAGACTGATTTCCAGCCAGCTCATGGAAACCAGTAGCTCCTTTGGGGGGAGGCTCTGGCAGGGGTGGGGTGGCAGCGGCTGTCTATAGAAGCCTGATTTATGATCTACTCAGTTTTGCATGTGTGTTCACAGGTTTCTGGGAGTTACACTCAATTAGAGCAGCAGGGGTTAGGAGTATGTTTTTGTGAGGATAAGTTAAAGCTTGACACGTTTATTTCTGCCAGTGCAGGCTGAGGAGCCGATGACAGACTATCAAAAGTCGTTTTCTTTGATCACCCAACTCAAAGTGTGGGAAATAGTAACCATCCCTGACAAGTGAAAAGAAGAATCCAAAGGAACACAAAAATGTTTATAAAGCACAATCTTAAATACCAGTCAACATAAGCGAGAGCAGAAAATAACTGTATATGAAGATGAAAATGTCGTCACTTAGCAGGACAACAAGGAGCTGACAAATGCAGTGTTAATCAAATTTGTAAATTCAAATTAGCTTAAATAAAGTATTCGGGCAAAGCGCAAACTGTGGAGCTTGCATTTAATGGATTCAGCAGGCCAAAATATCCAAATTACAAGTTAAACGCCATGTTCCTTCACATTTCATATAAAAGTAGTAATATTTTTGAGATGTTTAATGATTGAGCCAGCCGGTGAACAAAGTACCAGTGCGAGGAGTTACTCATATCCCTGTTGAAAAACTCCTCCGTTTAATGATTCACCACTAAGGAGAGTCCACACACTTCCAGAAGATTCCAAATCCCTTTTCCCACAGCCTCTTTCAGCCCGTATGATAAATGACACCCGTCATTCCGCCGTTGCCAAACAGCACAGAGGGGAATTGTACTGATATATGATTCACAAGAACAGGAAATAAACTCTGCCTTTCTCTGTAGCTCTCCCTCTTGCCAAGTAGGACGGACCTGGACAGTGTCAAGGCTCTCACGGCGGAGGCAGAGGGAAGGCTGACGGCGCTGAAAAAACCCAAAAAGGGAATAGACAGTTGAGTTTCCAAGATGAACTCTCCCCTCTCTCTCTCTCAGAAACACTGGAGCCTCAAATGACTGATGAAAGGCGTAAGAGCCACTGCATTAAAATAGCATCGGCATCTATGGGAACAAGCTTGGAAGGATCGAAAAAAATTAAAACAGAGGGCACGCTAAAGTCTGCAATTATTAAACGAGGGGGGGGATATAGGATGAGCAACCTCCCTCTGCCCCCAATTACAATTCAGCAAGTAAGGCTAATTACTGCGCCTTGATTATTTCAGATTTCTGAGTGAGCGACAACGACTTGGAGAGACGGGCGCGAGTTCAGATAAGGCAGATTTTGCACATACACATAAATGTGTAAAATATAGTTTGAATTGAATATTTAATACTTCCTATTGTCTGCTCGTTCAATAGCAATAGAAGTTGGTGTTCTTGTGTCAGAGAGGAGCGTCCCTGCTGCTGCTGTGTGGCTGCTCGCCTCCAGGCTCGTCCCTTCAGGCCGCCGCTCAGCGGTAGGGCCTTTCCACTTGGACTCAGAGCGGGATGTGCCCAGGGCCAGGACCAGCAGCACTCAATCACCCAGACAGCGACATCCTTTCGCCATCACCATCAGAGAGGCCCCCCTTTGGGGTGGTGTGAGAGGAGTTGGGGGAGATATTTACGAGCAGAGCGTTCACACACACGCCCGAGCGGCTGCGATTCCGCTGATATACTGTCAGCCGGACTGCGAGACGGAGCCGTATAGTTCATCTCCTCCTCATTTTTAGCCCCTAACCAGACCCCTGTAAGTGCTCCTCTGAGCTTTACAGGTTGGGTCTGATGCGGGAAGCAGACAGCGAACCGCAGCACCACATGTAAATCTAACCTGGAACTAAAGTTACAAGGTGCTTATTGGATGTCATCATCAGTGATCATTTGAGAATGCGAACCAAATGACCAAACATTGCAGCAAGAAAAGGGGGGAATGCAGTATTTCTGGACTATTTGTTACAAAAGATGTGGTGAGTCAGACCCTATGTGATGGGCAGCATATGTTTACCTAAGAGGTGTATTTTAATGCCTCTTTACCTTTGATTCAGAGCAGAATAATTACAGAGGAAGCCATGTAAACCCTGTGGCAGATTAGGGAAGTGAGTTGGAAATGGGTTCAAATTGTTGCTCTGAAGTAAAAAGAGGCTACTCTGCACCACAAGGGGGTTCTTTCCTCCGGCAGGCCGGGGGATTAAAAGAAGCCATAAAAGGTCTCTGTAATGGCATCGGTAATGTCTCCCTGCCATTAAAAACGGTGAGAAAAACATCTGCTTTGCATTTTTCACTCCCCTGCTACTCATTTGTCTTTCAAACTGTCTTAGAGAGGTTTTCGATGTGCTTGTAATTTTTTTTTTTTTTTTTTTCAGGATACGGTTGTTTTACAGACTTCACCCGCTGAACGTTAAAGGTCCCATATAGTGCACGTTTTCAGATTCGTACTTGGATTTTGTGTTTCTACTAAAACATGTTTACATACTTTAGTGTTCAGAAAATATAAATTTTGTTACACTGTGTGCCTGAATATACCTATATTAGCACCTTGGAACAGAATTGCAATAGACTTGCGCTGTACGTCAGTAATCCATGTTGACATGTTACCATGCAGTGGTCAAATATTGTATTTTATTACCAAACCTGCAGCATTTTTCAGTACTGCTGTGTTTATTTTCTCCTTCACTTTAGCCAAAAACTATCTGTATCCACACCCAGATTGCATTAAAGGTACCAGCTTAGAGCAAATACCTCGATTGCTTTATGGCTAGCCTCGAACCATTAGAGGTGCGCTGTATCCTCCTTCTCCTGGGCTTCTGGGAAGCTGAGGGCCCCGCAGTAATCTTTTCTCTGCTAACCCTTTAATAAACCATAGCCTGCTTCATTAGCTTCCCCTCACAGAGTGATTGATCGGTGCCAGTCACAGAAAGCCCATCTTTGCTCTGCCTACCTCTCCCCAACCAACTAAATAAGCCAGCTACCACCCATCGCACTGCTAAAGAGAGAGCATTCAGCGTGAGCCAAAGAGGGAGTGGCATCAGCCGTGGATGGCAACGCAACAGTGTTCCTTTTGTTCAAAGGCTTGGGTCAAAATCAATTTATAGGATGCACTATACTGGGCTCAGTATATTAGATTCTTACGGGGTTCAGATTCTTGACACATGAAAGGCACAAGAAGAGGAAGCAGAAGAAAAAAAGATTCAGTGAGATTTCAACAATGAGCTGTTCATATTACACTGATGAAAACACATTAAGAATGCAGCCTGACTGGGGAAAATGTGCTGGGATAAAAGGTGCACTTTATAGACAGGATGACTCACTATTATGCCTTTTGCTTAACAGGTCTCCCATTACTATTAAATTATAATCATGGTGATTCCATGTTAGTCATTTCAGGTAATAGTTCTTCGGGTAAATATGGATTATCATCGAAAATCAGATCAAAACTGAACTGTGAAAAGTTTCTGCAAATTCTGATAATATCCTTAAACTACACATTACACCAAAGATTATCTTATTTGAGGAAAAACGGTGATGTGAGACAGCATAAAGGCACTGCACTTGAATACTAATTCAGCGAAATTTACCCATCAGATGGAAAAAACACTACAATTGTTTATCCAGATACTCAATCCATTTGCAAGAAGACAAACAATGAGGCACACACTGAGTTAAGATACTAAACTTAATGTAAAATACCACCACCAGGAAGAAGAACAACCACGTAATCTTGTGATAAGAGTGGATAACACAGCATTACTGTAATAATGACATATCATTTGCCTGTCGCCCATTAGAACTCTTTTCCGGACTCTTTTCTCTTTAGTAATACCTAGTAGAATGTGTGTGCTGCGTGATCGTTCACTGCTCTACAGTGGAGGAATAGAGAGATACAGAGGTGCTAGATGCTGCTCAGCTGCAGTGATAAAGTCAGTAATATCACTATCTCGCCCTCCTCTCCCAAGAATTGCTATAAACCTATTTCGAAAATTGCACCCATATATTCAGCGGAGACAGTTAGCTCATCCCGGTGACAGTGCAAACTTTTAGGCTGAATTATGCCGCTGTCATTCAGAGGGGTTTATCAAGGGGGGTCAATAACTCACAGGCCCAAATCTGAAATAGGCCGAGCCCATCGCCTCTTCCCTCCCTGCTCTGTATTGCAGGCAGCTGGTGTGCTGCCACAGAACAGCCTGCTGCTATAGCTCAGGACACAAGATGGTGCCCAGTGACGCTACAGCACGGGGAACACTGGAAGCTGTGCAGCTCCAGCACAAGCAGACACAGGAGCACACTGTGAAATACTGGAGGAGCGGCCACAAACAACCAACCTGAGGCTCCGGAAAAAAAAACAAAAAAAAAACTTCTTGTTCTTTTGATTTGTTAATGTTGTTTTTTCGAAATAAAGTTTTGTCAATAAAATAAACAAAAAGTTATTTCCTGAGTTAACATATAAAATTGTTTTTTTGGGATTCACCAATATTCTATCATTTTTGCTCTTCTATTATGTCAGATAAAACTATACAGTATGACTGTTTTAAATACACATCAAATTTGTATTGTTTTATATTTTAGGGTAATTGTAATCATGGGATTATGGAATTTGTGGGCTAAAGAACTATTGTCTCTATCCTAATTAACACTTAAAAACCCTGGGGTGATATTCCTTGGCTTACATAATGCTCTTCCATGGTTTTAGATTTTCCTGTAATGCCAGTACTGACTATGAAAAAAGTACTTTGTTAAAGTTTAAGTTCATCTAATATCAACTGTTCGGCGAAAACATAGGTAACAGCAGATTTGTATGACTGACAATGTTTGATGCTTCTGAAGTTGACTGAATTTTTTCTCTTAACAGAAATATTCTTTGGTATTAACTCATAAAATACAGAATACGTAAGAGAAACAAATCCAGTGTTATGCTGTATAACATGTTTTTACATGAAATAAAAACGTCTGTCTCTCTTTACTGGCTGCTATGATTCAGCGGCGACAAACGCTGAGGATGGAGATGAGCATTTCTCAGAGTTCTTGTGCTTCCAGTATGTTTACCAGAAACTGAGGATTTATCACTGCTGCTGTGCGAAAACGAGGAATACATGACGCCATTTTGTGCTGCGTTTCGCCCTGACACTTTCCTGCAATTAGCCATGTTAGATGTTTGTCATGTGCAAACACTCAGCAGAATTTGACATTCATTTGATTCTAATGGGATTTTCAGCTTTGCCTTCGCCTGTAGGACGTGGCGTTCTGTTCACGAAAAAAACAAATAAATAAATGTGTCACTGTGAGTAAACTGTAAACACTTTAAATTTCCCTCAGTAGGTAAGTGTTCCTTTGTAACCTGAGCTCTTCAGTGGGACTTCTGGTCTCTGCTTTGTCTGTAGTCTGAGGGGTGATATCACCTGCAGATGTTTACAATTAGCTGAATTGTTTCCTGCAGCAGTGCTTAAGTTTTACTCACACTCTTTAAAATCTGTATTTTCCAGATGGCCTAACATTGAGCTTCGACTCAACCTGCACAGCCCATAATAAGAATTTTATTAAATTTCAAAACCACTTAGTGGAAAAAGGTGCTGAACTTGAAATGGTCTACGGTTTAGCCGAGGGTTGAGACTGTTAGAAATTCTGACCGAAGCTCCACAGTTACATGAATTGTATTCATTTTCAATTTTGTGGAATGTGTTGAGGGAAATGCATTAATACATATCCACCAAAATATAATCTGTCCTCATGGTAAGAGACACACTGGCTTGCTGTACACAAACTACTCTGCTGCGGCGGTCAGCAGGAAAAGTGTGTTTGGGTCAGAGTGAGACATGCCCACACACTCTCTCCAGTAGAGTTAAGCTGTGCTCGAAAAGAAACTGAAATCTATCAGACACCCACAGCCACGAGCTATTTTGCATCTAGCAAGCCTCGGATGACAGACAGCTGCACGAGTATCCGCACGCTTTCTGTACAGAAGGATAATTCTGTTATCATATGTGGCCCAGATTTGGAGCTCAACAATACAGACTAAGTTCTGAGCTGCATAAATCCACTGGTGAAAACTATCAAGTGCCACTTTTGAGAGTGAGCTGTCACGCAGACTACAAGAGACAAAACAGCAAAGCTAGTGTCTGATGTTAAGTTGTCCAGATCACTTCAGAGTGTTTTCAGATTTTGACTTGCAATGAAAAACAGGCTCAAATTCATAATTTTCATCACTATCAGATGAATTTCATTGCTTGGAAAAATTGCACATTTATTAACACGGTCTTGTATTAGTAACAAGGAATCCCTTATTTCCTGCACAGTTTTGTAATAACTGTTCATGTGCTTTGTAAATACAAAGGAGCAATTGCCTGATAAAACGTCTTCTCGTTACTGTGCTGTAAATATAAACCTCTGTGAATGGTGGGTCGAGAATAATGATCAGTGTGAGATGCTTGAGAGCTGTATACACACGCACGCATGCACACACACACAAACACACACACACACACGCACGCACACACACACACACTCTGCTGTGTATGCCTGAAGGGCAGGAGTGCATTCCAGTGAGTGGAGCAACGTCGCTCTTTATCCAGCCAGAGAGGTGGAGATGATCCTCTCTCACAGTGGGGCCTTCCCTTTGTGTACACGTGTGTTTGGGGTTGCCTCGGCAACCACAAGCCAGCTCCTTCACTGGGCCGGGTCCTGCCCTGCCCTGAGTGCTGTCGTGCATAGCGGAGGGGCAGGATCCTGCTAGCGGAGCTAATAGTCTACCTGAGGTTTACTTAAGTAGGCGCATGGATATGTGTGTGTGTATGTGTGTGTGTGTCTGTGTGTGTTGGGTATATATGGCATCATCAAAGCATGCAAATAATTACAGAGTCGGGTTATTACTGTATGTGACTGTTATTTTCATTAACATTCATTTCCCGTCTCCGGTAAAAGTAAATACCCACCCACTAGCTTAATCACAGGTTTATTTCAAACCAATGCAGTTATCTCGATGATATCATCAAGCCCTCATAACTTGATGACAGATGAGATATTTATTTTATGAGAAGCAGACCTTTATGTAGAGAGAGACAGAGAAGGCATTCTGCGTGAAGGAAATTCAACGGTGAGTCATTTAACAGTGAAACTGAACTGTACTGTGCAATGGTTGAATTAAAGATTCTGACACTAACTTACTGCATTATCACAAGAAAAACTCTGGATCTTTTGACACAGCATGATATTAATAACGTGGAACTGGTCATGTCCAAACGGGAACGTGTTTGCAGGTCTTTGCAGATTTTGCGTTGCATTGAAATGCAGGCAACCTTGGCAGGAAATAAGAGATGGGAAAAAAGCCAGCCTTTCATCATTTTCCCCAAATCAGTGGAGGAAATGAATATGGATGCCCTCAGGCGTACGGGGAAGGAAATTCAGGGGCTGATGAGGTCCCTAAAGGATGCGTCTGGACAGTACCGGAACTTTTCAGCTGGGCCGCTGCCAGGGTGCGAGGGCTGCCGCGGAGCATGTGAGCAAACAACATGCAGACATGAAGACACTCGCACATGCAAACACATTACATGAACACACAGGCATGTGCACACAGAGGCTGATTAGCTAAACGGCTTGCGACTATTCGCCTTTTCATCCTAACTTACAGAAATTCGGGGACACAGGTGAAGAGAATGTAGGAAGGCAGGGACTTGAAATAGAAATCTTTAAAAGCGCCAAACCAAGTGGAAATCTTCTGATTAGAAGCGGCACCTGGCTTCATGTTTCAACAGGACAATCAAAAGCACCCCTATGAACCTCCACAGGCATACCGGTACAGAAACCTAATCAAGCCCTACTAAGCCACCCTCAGTCACAAGTCTCAGAACGAAAGAATGAATTGTTATCACTCTCACCAGTGGGTGCTGCTTGCCTTGCTGTGGCACGTGAGGATGTGACAGATGAGAAAAAGAAAAAGAAAAACTGGTCTGGGCCAGCAGGCGAGGCCGGAGAGTCACAGAGCCCCCCTGGAAGTTAGGGTCTAACAGATCCACCACATCAACAACTATTTCACTGAGGGGGTGAGGAATTCCTGGTTAGGGATTATAACAGTCTTCAAAGGAGGCTATTCAAGGCTGCATAAAAGAGCAGAGGCTCTGAATGGAAAGAACCGAACCACATTTCAGAAAAAATACAAAACACGGAAGTACATATCATGATATAAGAAGTGGATTGTGATGACTGAAATGACTGTTTTACATTGTCAGGGCTAGTGTGTGCAGATTTAATGGTCAGCTGCCCAGTTATCCTGTTGTTGGAGACCAACAGTGAGATTAGAAATAATTCGGTGCAATGTTCAGGGTTGGAGCCAGAGTGACAATGAGCTATCACTACAACCTGCACCCAACTGTCCCCCATTAAATCAAGCTGTTAGCCAGCCATGGATTTCACAACATTTCAAGACAAACTACATAATGAAATTATTGGCTATTGATCTTGTAAACTTGCATGAAAACCAGTGACTGTATAATCAAAGAATAAAAAATAAGTACAGACTGAGAGTGACGACACTGCTATTAGCTAGGGCTGGGTTAAAAAAATCTATTCATTCGATTTTAATCGATCTCCATTTAAATGGTTGATAATCGATTCATAAAATCCAAAGATCAATCTTTTATCTTGCATATTTTTTTCTTCATTGGACAGGTGGAGAAGCAGCCTGAAGTATAAACCCGCCTGCCAGTCGCAAAAGAGCATCAGTCGCCATACATATGTCTAGTTTGCATAGCTAGTCTGCCGAAACCAAAGACCGGCACGGCTCAAACAAACCAGCCTGGAGCAGGTACTGGCCCCTAAGTTACCAGCAAATTCTCAACGTGCACAGACAACAACGGAGCACTTATTTTAACTGAAATATCCCTGACTGAATCAATATTGAATCGAATTGTGAATCGAATCGGGACCTTGAAATATCGAATCGAATCGATCTGGAAAATCTGAATCGATACCCAGCCTTAATGTTAGCCAAACACTTTTTTCCTGTATTGAAATTCTGTACTTCATAACAGTAGATTTGTCTGATGGTTGGCTCCCTAAGGGCGATAACGCGATAACTGTATATAATGATATAGTATATTTTTTCGGATGTAACGTTACTGGTTACAATCTACAACAGAGGGTTATATCCTACAATAGATTTTTATATCGCATTATGATACATATCATAATATCGCACAGCTCTAATTGTACATTAACAATTTTCAGTCTATTTGGCCCTCTCCTGGAAAATCATGGCTCAACCCCTGAGTGTAGCACACTTACAGTAGACTTACAGTGAGTGTGGAAAATCTGTGTGCAACATTGGTCAGAGTTAAAAGCAGGTATTATCTCAGACATTTCAGTAACTGATATAAATCAGAGAGGATTTGAATTGCTGTATATATGTATGTTGTAAATGTGATGCCTTGGTTTCTTCCACTTGGTTGTTTTTCTACTGATATTCTTATTTCTTAGTTTGTATAGGCCCTCCTTGTAATGTTGCACTATCCACTTCGCTGCTGTAACAATGCAAATTTCCCCGTCTTTGGGGCACATAAAGGATAATCTTATCTTATCTTAAATTGGGTTTCTAAACACAAGCAAAAAAACCAATAGTCTCTATATAATAGCATTGATGGCAGATTATGCTTGTGTTATTTCCAGACCCATCACTGACCAGTCACTGTCCTGGGCAGGTCACTCTGTGTTAAAGTCGGGGCCTTTGGCAAAAGCAATGATCTGTGTGTGACCTCTGTTACATTTTAGGGATGAGCGGGCCCCGGGCGACAGTTACCAGGGATACACTATACAGCACAGAGAGGACATGTCAGTCACCAGCAGAGAGAATGAGACAGACAGCTAGAGGGACAGGTAAATATTCAGACAGAATAAGAGCGAAATATAACAAGAACTGGCTTTGACAGCAGGACAAATGGCCACACAGAAAGAAGTGGACTATGCAAATATCCAATATGATTCCTACGTGTCAATTCCATGGGTGATTTTAAAGTTTGAGTCAGCTGACAGCTGAGTAGCCTGAGGTGTGTCAGGTCTGTATAAAAGTTTGGAGATCTGGAAATAATCTGACAAATGTTTCAAGCTTTCCGAGACTTTCTACGAGCGCCGTGAGTGCAATGAGACAGGCGCGAAGACGGACAGCGAGGGCCAACTGCGTCGGACAAAATGTCTTTAGGGTTCCCAACAGACTCTGTTTCACCAGACTGAATAGCTTCGCTGACTGCCACAACACTGACCTCCCACTGACACAGAGAAAATGACCACTTTCTACAACTTTAAAATGGCCTGGGGGGGAGCACGAGATACCAGCGCTGAAAATACAACAGACAATTGCTGACTCAATGTTTGTCAGGATATGGGAAGGAGGAAAATGTGTCCTTGACAACTTAAACGGTTTTGGATTGAACACGACTTATTTTGACAGTTAGTTCTATATCAATGACTCTTTTTTTTTTCGCAGGCAGAAACAGAAGCACATGCGCTTCAAGACAAAAACATATTCTTCAAAGCAGGTCTCCAAAACAAAAAATAAATAAAGGGTGAGAGGAATAACCTTGTCACATCTGATGTGCGCTTGTGAGGATGACCAGGTCTGACCAGGTTTCCTGTGACATGCACACTTGTATTATTATTACTATTAATATTATCAGCTAATGAAAAACAGCAGTAACACAACGTTATTCTCTACGCTCCCTGAGGTGCAATGCAGACCTATTAGATCCACCACATGATTCATCTACACACACACACACACACACACACACACACACACACACTAAATGCCATAAAGTACGACTGTAACATATTGTACTATTATAGTTTGCTTTTAGAGGCCTCCCTGTCACTCAGTTAATCTTAAGAATGCTGTTCTGGTTTACAAGTAACAGCTGAAAACCAAGCTGAGGAACACGGATCTTGTCTTGATAGGCAGGATGACTTATGGCTGGCCTGGCTAGCAACCTCTTGAATGTCTGTGGCTGAGATATATGACAAACAGGCGAACGTGGGAGGACGTGGAGTCCCTGAAATTCTTGTAAAGGGGGGAGGGAGACAAGGAAGGTGATGAATCTGCATCTGCTCTTAACAGTACAGCAAATGTGGACATACTGGAGATATCCTCAGTGAGGTCATGGGTATCATTATGTGTTTTTCGTAGACGTGGGTAACCTTGAAAGCATGAAAAGTGAATATACTTCCCTGTTGGGTTTTATTGAGGCCAAATCCAATATGTTCATAGCATTTCTAAGGGGTCGTTGCCAGCTGGACGCGCTACACTGAGAGCTCGACTTCTTGCTCAATCAGCTGTGCTGCTTAGCGTCACGAAATCTGGGTGACGATGACATCATCACCACCCCCACCATCCTCCTTGCGCCCATGTGAACCACTTGTGTGACGTGTCAGAGCAGTTCCTACTGGCAGCCTTTGGCATGATGTTTGCTCTCAGTCAGACACAGTTGGACCATAATTAGACATGCTGCTTCCTGTACAAAGACCTCCCTGTGTAATATTAATCATGAGGGGATAAAGTTGTAAATCCATCCTCTACGGAAATCCTCCCCCCCAGCTCTTTCATGTAATCTTAAAATGAAGAAAAAGGGGGCTCTTTCTGTTACGACACAGAGCATCCATTTAATCAGATGTCAGCAAAGAGGGTAGCTTCAGGGGCGTTGAAATCAGCAAGTGATGACCGTCACAGAAAACGAAAAATAAAACAAAATCAGATCAGTAAGATAACCTGATCATCTGCCACATGCCCACATGTGCTCCAGTGGGTTTCTATGACGATATTTGTGTGGGGTATTTAGTGGAATTAGTTTGTCTTCATGGGATATCACATCACATAAAACCTTGCAGAATAATATTTTTGGTTTCCAAGCGTTCATTTTCTTCTCTAAATTATGCCATTCGTCATGCACTCGTTATAAAGACAGTCAATTCTGAACCAATTCCAATTGTCTCTAATTTTTAACTGAAAAAATACAAGATGCACATTTTTCATCTGCCTGACATCCATTAACTTTATTATTGTATGGAAATGCCAGACTGCGGCTGAATAAACACGAAGAAAAGTCAACATAATTCACATTTTTTTGATGGAGCCTATTCTTAGGTGTTCTCCAAGTTATCAAAATCAAACAAACTATAAGCTCTCAGTTTGAATACTTTTTCCATTTAGAGTTTGAAAGGTTGTTTATCTTCGGCGCTCGTAATTGCAACATATTAACTTAAGGGTGGCTTGCAGGTAACGGGACCAATAAGACTGATCATTTTAAGTAGCTCGTAAGTGCACATAGACCGAGCCATAGGCTACAACGCCGACATGTTGTGTGCTTCTCCTTAATCAAGTTGTAAGTACAACAGAATTATTCTACATTCATCATGGACACCTAGGCTGTCACTGCTGTTTAATGAGTATCAATTAAGCTGTTTCAACAGACCAGCTCAGCACATACTGTAGACACAAACAGGCAGGCGCAGCCCCAAGGAGCAGCCTCTAAACACAATGTGCTCCAGAGTCTCTTAGGTAGTTTAGGTGCGGGATTATGGCGAAAACAAAGCAAATGTGGGACTTTTTTTATTCAGGCAAACACAGTCAAAGATTTCCTTTCAGTTCATAACACATAAATATCCACCTAACCTTTTTTAAACCCTCTGTGCTAAAACATTAGCCTGCTTTTTCTCTAAATGGCTTCATGCTGTATACACCTCTTTGCTTTCTGTATGTTCGAACTTGTTGTTCAGGAACAATATGCTGTCAGGTTTGTGTATATTGTGCTATTTGACCAATTATAAAAATTGTTAAAGTGTAGTGGTTAAATATACAGAGAACATATGTTGTGCATTCTTTATGATTTTATCATTTGAGTTGTCTTTCTTGACACGGTACTTTTTTTTCCATTTTAAAACCCAATTGAAGCAGTTTGAAGACTCTTAATCACAAGCATATCAATTAAAACATTCTCAGTGAATAAAAAAATAGCTAAAAGTTAATAGAGTAGAACATATTGTCATTCATTTTGGTTTCAGCAAAAAAATCTAAATTGCATCCTGGAGGTGTCGGAGGCCAAATGTTAATGTTTCTGATAGAGTGCGTGAGCCAACGGACCCCCCATCACGAGGAAAAAAACACTCTCTTTTTTCTTGTCATTTTACATTTGACATTAAAACTTGTTTGCTGCTCAACAAAAATTATGAAATGAGCCATTCAGTATTTTAAGGCTTCACTAATTAGAAAGCTGGAGTTTCTATCCTCCAAATCAGCGTTTCCATTGAGAGCAGAGTTTGTTAGATAACAACACGGAGAGCATTAACAATACATGGAACAATTAGCAAGCTAACAGTGCCGGGTGGTCTCCAATACAATTGTACTAATTCAAATTGTTACTTAACCTTTTTATGTCTTTCATTTGTAAATTGAGCTCTACCTCTATGAAGGAGTAAAATTTAACAGACAAAATGTAGTTAAAACCATAAAACCATAGTACTTCATAAAGGTTGACTACTACTTTGTTTAACATCTTTGTTCATGATAAAAAAAACAGATAAGGTATTAACAACTCTCCATTTGATGTTAAATCTTATATATATATATATACAAACACACACACACACGCATACATATACATATACATATATTATAAATACAGACAAACATCAGAAACATAGGAATCATTTTGTACTGCAATATGGCAGAATTTAGGGATGCATTATTTTGCTTTGATTGGCTGATTAACTGATTCATTTGGATTCATCTGATGGTTTGCCAAAGCCATTTAAAACAAACCGACAATAGCTCATTACAAATCAGTGCATTCTTGATTGGCTGTAATAACAGACGTGTGTGTGACTGAGTTGTAGTGTGAAAGCCTCTGTTTGACCCATGTGGAGAGAGACAGAAGAACGCAGGCCAGGAAGGTCAACTGAGCCAGTGAAACATTGACTTGATTCATCAAATTAGGTCCTATGTAATTGCGCTGCATGACGACTCATAAAGCATGTAGGCTGTAAAGCTGTCAGGAAGCCATCAGCCTCGAAGCTAAATGAAGTTACAAAAGGTGCAAGGTTCACAGCTTCATACAGTGTTCGAGTTAAGTGTCCAGGAGCACTTCCTCTGGTCGTAACCTCAGTGTGTGCCGTAACCGTGGTAATCAGAAAGACGAGCATGGCTGTAGGCCTGCAACTGCATTTTCAGGTTTGTTGCTAATCAAATAAGAGGTGTGTTTTACATCAGTTCACTGATACAATGACTCTTTGTATCCTATATTTGTTTCAATAATATGTGCCACTCATATTAAAGGGGATGTATCATTCTCATTTCCAGGTTCCGACATGGAACATGTTTACATGCCGTCAAAGAACATTCTTAAAAAAACACACATTTTCTTGTGTTTGAATATACCTGTGTTCACCCTCCGTCTGAAACGTTTTAGCACCTGTCACTTCAGTACCCCCTCTAATTAAAGCTCAGTCTGCTCTGATTGGCTCGCAAGAAAAATATGCCACACCTTTGCAAAGGTAGGTGTGTTGAATCGCATGTTCTGTGATCCAGACAGCCCACAAAAACTAACTGGCTTGTCTTATTTCACAGGTTTTTGGGTTGGTAAGCACGCCACATTCCCAAACGTATATACACAAGCACCGTGTCTATGACATTGTTGTCCATCTTCGAATCCTCATTTTTAGGTATAAGTATATTAAGACTGCAGCTATAAACAGTAGCAATGCTTATGAATATGTCCTATCTCACTGATGCTATCAAAAGACAAACCTTCATAAACAAATGTCCAAATCTCCAGAACACCTGAATGCATATTTAGCAGACTGACCTCTCGGAGAGCTGCAGAGCATGCAGTGTGAAGGCAGTTTACCTTTGTAATTGTTACAGATCACACCATTAGCACAATATTGTCATAGCTCCTGCTCCTGCAGTCAGTAGCAGCTGAGGGTTAATTTGCATAATAAATCTTAATTGAAGCTCATTAAGGATTAGATAAGAAGCAAATCAGGTACACCACGGATAACTTAAGATTAATGTTTTCTCTGTTTTTTAGGGGGGCTCTCATATTGAAGGGGGATGTCACAATCATTCAGCCATTAAGAGGCCTTCTGCGTCATTGTGAGTTTAAAAATCAACGTTAATGTCAATTCTGAACTATGACCTTTATGGTTTACAAAAATCTGGTTTGAATAATCTTAATAAAAGCAGCACATGCCCCTGATGCTGGGCTACACTTCTGAAATCTGAGTCCAGAGATTTTCAAAACTGCAAAGAGGAGAAAAAATATGATATGGCATATTCACACAAAAGCATCTCAGGTTAGTTTAACCTGATCCGGCTGTGATCGTTTTTAAAGACACCCCCAACCATATGGCCAGCATGTATGCCCTCTGACTGACTATACATGTAGGTCAACAACTACAAGATGGATGTCTTCACTTAAATCTTTCTGATTGTATGGAAAATAAAGATGACGTGCTCTCGACAAAACTACAGATGAAATGAATTACAAAGACATAAACTATGGTGGGAATGTCTATCACTACAATAACACAAAGCATATGAGGTGCAGAGGATTTGACCATAAACCATATAAAACATACCGTATACCTCCTCCGTGTAATCAATACCAGGCCCACGCTGCTACTGTATTAACTGTGAGCTTGCCTTGCATTCTTATCCTCTAAATCCACATAAATGAACAACCCAAGCTATAAAGTCTCCTCCCTATTTTCCCTCTGTAAATCATTATATCTGTGGGGACCTGGACAAAATACCATAACATAATTTCTTTTGTACTTGGGATGTCTGGCAGAAATAATGAGTTTTAGCCTGCTTGCAATAAACTCTCCCAATATTCTAGTTATTGTCAGACTTAATGAGTAAAAAAAAAAAATCATAACAAGAAATCGTCTCTTTTCTGCAGGAATGATCACATGGAAACATTATCCACATGAATCACCCCAACGGCATATCAAATTGTGTCATTTGCCTGGAAACTAGTGCAGGTCTCAGAGGGAAGGCAAGGTGAATGAGCGGGTGCTGTAGAGAGGTGCAACACCGCACAGGCACTCGCTTTGAGACCAATCATAACAGGCTGTGTTTTCCACACAGGAGAGGCAGCACAGAGCAGAGCAGGAGAGAGATCAATGTGCTGGAGGGCACGGGAGTCTTGGTTCTTATCACCTAGACAGTGCACCACCCTGTCTGCCTCTCACGCAAACAAAAGCCGTCGCAAACTATTAGCCAGCTACACTTGTCACCTAAATGGCATGCGGGAAGAAACGGGATGGGGATCACGCTAAAACCATCTGATTTTATATTACTCTTTTTTCACTCACTGTAGTAAGAATATACAACATGAAAACTAGCTGATGAGGAGAAAGTTATTAAAGGGTATCTCTGTGGGGAGCGCCAGCAACTTCCAAAATTGCAAGCATTGCAACAAAGTGCGAGTATATGGGTTTGGTGTGCTCACGAGCTCAATGCTGGATTTCATCAAAACTTAACATTTGCCTCAGTGATTTATAATCTAATGCCCATTAATGATAATACCACTTTATTGCAGTTTTGCACTTAGTATGAGCTGAAAAAAACAAACATTTCACATTTCATCGTATGGACTCTGATTCCCATTTCAGCCTTGAAAAGTACACAGAGAAGAGCTTCACAGCGGCACATGCTACTACAGTGTTACAATATTCACATGTCAAAATGATCACGGCGTGCTGACGCTATTCATGTAGTTTCACATGACTTCCAAGGCCGACGTAGAGCTTTGTCTCCCCCTTCTCTTATATATAGTTATAAGTAGACTTTCACACAACTGGACATTGAAAAGTATTAAAAAGCTGAGGAAAAAAGGGCAAAGCTGTTGTTTGCAATCTGTCTACAATATCATTCCCCTGGTCATTTTCATAATTCAGTCATTAACTTCAATAATAAACAGTAACACGACAGCCAAGTGGTGCTCTCGTTTCCTGCAGCTAATCAAATCGTGGAATACATGGAGAAGCTTAGAATGGCCAAAATATGAGCTGTCATGCACATGATTGCAAAAGTGATGAATACAATAATCATCTATTTTATTTTTTAGTTATCAGAGATCAATTGTAACTTTGAAAGACAAAAACATACATGGACTTTAAATTTCAAAAAAAAAAATCAAAAACTTTTGAATTTAGGTTTAATGAGAATTTCATTCTCTTTTTGATCTCCAAGTGGAACAATGGCTAAATAAATTTGAGAAAAATCACAGATATTGTTATAAAGCCTGCAGACAAAAGAATGGGGTTGTGATACGAGAAAAA
Source organism: Synanceia verrucosa (assembly GCA_029721515.1). Classification (NCBI taxonomy): domain Eukaryota; kingdom Metazoa; phylum Chordata; class Actinopteri; order Perciformes; family Synanceiidae; genus Synanceia; species Synanceia verrucosa. The sequence continues at coordinate 17,966,824 of CM056561.1, read as the reverse complement.
AAAGGGTGATAATCTGGTATTAAAAAAAATAAATAAATTAAACAAAGACACCCTTGTGTTTTCTGCCGTTTTCCTCCCAGCTTTTGTCATTCAAAATGGACTTCCTTTTTCCACCTAAACTGGATAAACAACATCTGCCTTGATCGTAGGATGTTTTCTGAACAAACCACTTAGGAGGAATTTCTGCTAG
>CM056561.1:17641634-17964134 GCA_029721515.1 Synanceia verrucosa | reverse complement strand
TATTAATTTATCCCCCAAGTGCAGAAGCAAGCCTTTGATGCTGCAACACCCCCACCACCACCATCTATTATTTTAACGTTTGACTTTCTTCCAGCAGCATGGTGCCCAAGCTGGTGTAAGGCCCTTGTTTGGGCACTTGAGAATTAGTTGAATTCAGCGCAAAAAGGTGGATGTGTCCATATCTTTCAAAACAACACACACATTATTTAGTTATATAACTGCAGCCTACTAAATCCTCACAGATAGGGGACAATCTGTCTCTGAAACACTGGGGGGGGTCCTGATGCGGATCAGTTCAGGGGTCCCACATGATAAAAGTTTGAAGGGAGGGGGGACCCTTTGCTATTATAGGCGAGCTCCACACAGAATCATAACAAAGATAACACACACATGATATTAAAGAGGGGGAATGAAAGTCGCTTACCCGCAGCCCGTTTGGGCGCTTGCTGTTTCCTCCGTGGCATTATTTGTTCTTCTTTGGAGTCGCAGTTCACTACTGTGCCCAGGTGAAATCTGAATGCGGTCTACGATAGTCCATGCATAGAGAGAGAGAGAGAGAGAGGAGAGGGAAGAGAGTCTTTATTTTGCCTCTCGGAGTAGTTCAGTCTCTCTCACTATGAAACAAAATCCAGTTAGGAATGGTTTTCAGCGGAGGGGGGAAACAGATGTTCAGCCGGGTTTGTTCTTTCACCTTCTTCCTCCTCCTTCCTACGAGGGGGGGGCGAATCGTCTCCTTTCACCATCCGTTTTTGTCCATCAGTGTCCACATATGTTGATCGACGCGTGTCACTCAGTCCCCGCGATGTGTCTTTTCTCGGCGGATAAATATGTGGAGTGGCAAATGCGCGTAAAAAGCAGCGTTTTTTGGAAACGGTACAGTATATTACGCACGGTGCAGGCGAGTAGGGAGAGAGAGACAGTGAGGAAGAGAAAGGGAGAGAGAGGGAGAGAGAGGCGATGCCAGCAGACATCGATCCATAGAACAAACTGAACATTAAAAACTCCTCCCTCCTCGCCTGGACTTGATGATGGCAGCGAGACATTTGTTACACTAGATAACCATGAGTTTATTAAAGGAACAGAGGCCAGGGAAAAGAGGCAGCAGCAGCAGCAGCCTGAGCTGCTCACTACACTGCTCTCTATGCACTCACTGCCTTTTCTTTTCTTTTCTTTTTCTGCCTGTTGTTGTTGTTGTTGTTGTTTTAAGATTATTTCCCTACAGCTTCCGCTATGCACGCTGAATGAAAAGATAAAGTTTTTCTTCCACCTTATTCTGCTTTGGTGGAGCATTTGGTGCTTTGGTGGAGCAGATTAAGGTCATTTATGTGAGGAGAGAAAACACATTTAGATTTGCTTCTGTTGGTGAGCTGATCGCACACACTTTATGTTCTGTTAAAAACATGATAAAGTTATTTCACACTTCATTCATGAGATTAATCTGATTACATTTAACTTTTCAATTATCTTAAAGCTATAGTCTGTGATCCTGTTCAGAAGCACTTTTTGTTATATTGGGTGAAATGGTCCTTTCATCCTGAGAGCAGTCAATACATTATGTATTCAGAAAAAGGAAGGAAAACAATCAGAGCTCTGTGGCAGCTATAGGACTGTAAAAACTCTGACCAATCCCTGACATTTGGTCTGAATGGAGAGAACCAATCAGATGCCTTCATACCTCATCCTGCCCACGCCCCCTACTGTCTCCCTTCACCTTTCACCATTGCTGAAAACATATTCAGCACACTCCTCTGAGGTGGCAGGAGAGGGGGCGTAGCATTGGACAGAGCACTGATGGGAGGGGGAGAAGGGGGTGGAGCTTAGAGGGGGCGTCACTTTTAAATCTTGCTAGCCCTCCAAGATTACCAACTATAGCTTTAAATCAAACTAGACTGCAATATATAAACAGAGGTTGGGTCCCCTGGTATTTCAGAATATTGTATATACAGTACTTAACTTATTATCAGTTCAGTTTATATCACCTTCATTTCCCATGTATGTGATCTGATTACTGATAAAAGGCACCAGCCCCACTAAAAGTATGATAAACTATTTAATATGAGGCTGCAATTAATGATTAGTGTGTTTAGTGATTCATTAAATCTAAATCTAAAATGTCAGAAAATAATTCAAGGTACACATTAAAGCTGCAATCAATTACTTTGAGCAAATATGATAAAGAGTTATTTCTGAAAATAGTCAATATTTACTGACAGTAGTGCATGAGAGATAATTGGTGCTTTTTTCGGCTCGACTGTTTTAAACACGGTAGCATTGGTTGTTTTCATTCATGCACAGTGAAAACATGCTAATTCCATTAGGAACACTAAGTGAAGGCAGGGGAGATGCAGATTGTAGATTGTCTCATGCACTACTGGCAGGATAGTGACTGTTGTATTAAAAACAACTTGAGTTGCCCTGACTAACACTTCCAAAACCTAAATAATATTCACCAGACTAATTTTATTCCCTAATATTTGCAAAGTAAATCAAGCATTTTACTTCTGTACTACCAGGTTCAGCAAGAAATACTTTCTACTTTACTACTAATTATGTGTACAGAATGGGCCTTTGCTAGCCTGACATATTAGAGCTGAAATAATTAAAACATTTCAATAACTGTCATTCCTGAAATATATTTGTCACATTTCTGGATTTTTACTTTTAAATGAATGTTTGTAATGCCTTTAACGCTACACCCTCTAACATTTGCACCAAACTGTGCAAGCACAACACTGAAGTCTCTGTTTTTCTTTAAAAGCTACTCATGATGACCTAATCAAATATGAAGTTGAGGTGATGGATGACTTCATTTCAGAGAGACAACACCCCTTAGAGATCCCGGCTCGTCCCGCATTACAAATGGCTTCCTGATAATATTCCATCACCCTATTTTCTGTCTGTCACTCATGTTGCCAGTGATACCAGAGACCTCCCGTGAACTCCACCTGAACCTGTGTGATCAATCATGGCTCGGATCGAGCTTGAGCCATACCTGTCTGACAGCTCTTAACACCCTGTGTGTACACAAAGCATGCATGTGCGGTGACAGACGCTACAGCGGCAGCACCAGCCACTACCTCACCTTATCTGCCCCAGAATGGCCTTGTTGCATCCTTGCGTCATCTCCACACTGACTCGCCCACACCTTTATTCGCCAAACTGCTTCTTAAAAACTTCAAACTTCCAAACTTTCTACTCACCAATCATGCGTCAGCGGCGACGGATCCACTTGCAGATGGTGGAATTTGTCATCCCTTAAGTCTTGATGAGCTTTTCCTTCCTCACATGGTTGCAGTTCTCATACCTGGCTGCTTGAGGATTTTCTGGGATACAACTTCAACAGATTTCGTTTACCAGTGTGATCCTCTACTGTAACAAAATGTGACAAACATATGTCTAGATAGTGCTTTTTTTCTGAGCCACCTGTGGCTCTCTTGGCAGTAAAGACGCAAATATGCAGGCCACATGCTGTGAGAGTCGACGACAAAACTTAACGTCCATCATCTTTGACCTGACAGACGTGCAAACCTAAACAAGAACTGAAATCATATATTTAATCAACAGATATTGAAAATCTTCCCAGTTACACAAGCAGGTGTTTGCCAAAGCTGGAAATCGGATAAGTAATTATTTTATCTTGGATCTCGTCAAGCCTGGAGGCCCTTCTCCGTCAAATAACAGGAAGCAGAGTTTGTACATTCTTTGAATGTTTGTTTGGGCTTTTTACACCCATGTACACTTGATTTCTGACACAGAAAATGTGCCAACATTCTTTGGAAGTCACCGATGGCACTTCTGGAATGTCGATAAAATTCAGCCTTTAATTTATTGTCAACAAAGCGGCTTCAGAAAGTGTCTTTTTTGACAACAGCCAGTTTTGACCTTCTGTCATTTTAGCTTTGAGAGTGATTTATCTTCACAGTCTATTCTGGACCACTCAGTGTCCAGTCAGAGTGCTGACCTGGGAAAGAAAATGACAGGACAGATAAAACAGACAGATCACTGTGCTCATGTATGTCTACAGCTTTAATTATATTTAAAATGATTTGTTGTGTTTTCATGTGTTAAGGCTTGAGACAAATCACCGGAGCACACTTTCAGTCTATGCAACATTTAAAAAACACAATTTTATCCATCACTACAACACAAATATTAGTCCCATTGACACACTATTCTTTTTAGATTCTCATATTGACATATGGACTACACTTCTGATGCTTTTGATCTAAGAAATATCAGGCAAATCGCTGAAGTATCTGAATTCTTAAATGAATGTACACACATTTTTTTCCCTAAATAATGACACAGTTATGACCACAAATGGGACATACCATGAAAAACTGTGTGCTTGTGCACATACAACAAGTTTATTAGACCAAAACCCAGTGTAAGGTGTTTGCCACCTCTAACCTCTAAATTAAAAGAATTTCTGATTATTTCTGATTATGATTTCTGTCATGGTGCAAGCTCTTTAATCAAAATGAGGTCTTTAATGATAAAACTATTAAATATTATACTTATTGTTGTGATCTATGATTTTTCTAATTTACCGTCAAACAAAAAAAAGCAGAAAAAATAGCAAAGAACATTATTATTATTATTATTATTTGATTTAGATGCCAAATTTCAGTCATTTGCTTGCATTCCTGAACAGGAAAAATGTTTTAGTGGTTGTATGTTATTGTTGATTAATTTCTGAATTCAGTTTAAATTCCTCACTCCTGTTCAAAATGGTGACGTGTAGTGAACTCAATGAGAAAGAAAGAGTCCAATTAAAGCACTTCATGATGGAATTTAGCAAAGGATGATAGCCCTGTTTATCTCCTAAGCTCTAAGTTTTGGTTTTACAGCCTGTTTTGGTTAAATTTTGCAACTCTCATACCATTTTTGATAAAAAAAAAAAATTCTATCTGTACACTAACTACTACTACTACTACTACTACTAACTAATGGTGACTATCTGGTGCACAGTTTAAGTCCGTTTGTCCTTTTGTTTTCAAGAAATCAGATGGCGTTCCTACAGATTTCTGTGTTACAGATTTGTTTGCTTATGAAACTAATGGTCTTAATACAAAATGAACTTGGACCCTGACATCAGTTACAGGCAGTGCATTGAGAGGAAGTACAATACTGCAATTAAGCTGTTTTATTTCCCTTTTCTCCATCTCTGACATTTGTGTCTCGTCTTCTCCCTCTAATTGGTTGGATCTGAGCTCACACAGTTCAAGTATTTAAAACTATATTCTAGAAAATAGAGTGAAATGGAGGAAAGCTATGGTCGCATTGCCTGGCTGTTCATTATGGCACTGATTTATGGGCACTTTTCTCCAAGGGCACAACTGTAATTCTGGAAATCCAAAGCATCCATATGATGCCACTACGCATACAGCTTTGCCATGCAAACATTATCCACGAGGAAAAGGGTGAATCTTTAAAATGCATTTAAATAGCAGCAAACAGCCAAAAACAGTGATGTGCAGCAGCAGAGTGAGTTCAAACCAAGTCAGTTACAATCTGCCTGAGAATCTAGAACATTTACAAACACAAAAGCTTTTTGATCCATGCGGGTCAATTATCCACTGCAGCGAAATCTGGACTCGACCTGCTCCAGTATCACAATGCTGGCCTCATTCATATTGCGCGGTTGTGCTATTTAGTTACACAGTCTTTCAACAATAGGGAGTCTAATTATAATGCTCATGATAAAAGGAGGACGTTCTAGGAAATCCAAACCTGTCTTTAATCCAAGAGATGAAATTTCATGAGCGATGGACAGCCTGTGATTGAAGTCTAGTTTCACAATTTTCAAAGCGGGACAACAGCATATGCATACAGTCAAAAGCAGCTGCTTGATTTGAAGATGTAATTCATGTAATGCTTGTGAAAACTTACCAAAGCTAAAAAAAACAAAAAAAACAAAGACATATTACTTATTCAGAGGATGACTAAAAAAAAATAAAATAAAAAAAGATTCCTGTTGCTTGATTGACAAGCAGTTAAAAATAAAATTTCCCAAAGCAGGACTATAGTGCAGCGATATAATGATGCAAGTCTAATACGAACTTGCTTCAATGAGGAAAAACAAAACACATGAAACACTGATGGATATAATCTGTGATCATATAAACAGATGTAAACATCATTTAGCACATCAAAATGATGTCTCACTTGTGGAGTTTTGAAGACGTTTTCGAGAAAACAGACTAAATTACCTGAAATTTACATGTGAACAAGAGAAAGGTTTGCTTCGTAGCGATTCATCCGGCAGCACGGCGACATGTGGAAGGGTGTTCGTGGTTACACACACACAGTAGCGTGCGGTCCTGTTCCGCATAAGAAGAACACAGTTGAATTGAAAGTAGGTGAGGTTGAACAAGCTGATGCGAGTGTTGTTGTTGCTGTTGTTGAAAGCACAGTTTAAGGAGCTTTGTGGGACTCAGCGTGTTTGTCCTCAGGGCTGAATGTAACAGATGACAGAGATCATTGGAGCTTTTTTTTCCCCCACACTAGTCAAAACTTCTTTTTTTTTTTTGTTACAATTTTATAGAGTACTACAGAGACACAGTCACTGTTGTGATATTGTTGTATATTGTACTGCTGGTGGTTAACAAGTGGGTACTCATCGTTCTCTTCGTGACGGGTTGTTAATACCTCACATTTTGATTCGGTACAGCCACTGGCTTTTTGTGCGTCACAAGCGTGCTCAATAAAAACAGCCAAAAGTTTGTGTGTAAAGGCCCATTCTCACTGTGTGACAACAGCGATCTTGCAGGTTGACTGTGCAAGGTGGTTCCAATAAAATCACAGTTTCAATCCCCCATACCTGGTGAATCAGAGCTATGATGCTCATAAGTCAAAGGTCAACGGTTGTATTGGGTTGGCAATGAAAAACCTATAATTCATTTCACCATGTTTCACAATTTCTGTCAGAGACCATCCCAAAGTGCATAGTGTATTTAAATGACTATGCAACCTCTCTATGAGACCAAGAAACAAAACCAAATCAAAAAGAATGGTAGTTTTAATAAAGTTCCATTAAAGTCGTGCTGTGAAAGGGTTGCTCTGTGTAACATTGCATGCTGCTGTTTTCAGTGAAAACGCTCTGCTCAGCGCCAGATGATGATAGCTGGTGAACACAGTGGACTAAATAGCAGCTGAATAGCCACATTTCCATTCATCAGGTGGACAAACACTACACCAAATCAATGTTAATGACTAAAAAAGCTACTCTTTGCAGACCAGTTTGCTATATAAGGTAATAATGTGTTAGTGTTGCGTTTACAGGTTGTTGAGCTGCCCCCAAGTGGACAGAAAATCTATTAAATCCGGTTTAAGAAGGCTGTCCTGCATCTATGGAGGCCATTTTGAAAAAAAAATGTTGTGGGGTGATATGATGCTCATGTGTTCATCAAAGCAAGAAAATAATTCATTGTAGATTCATTAATATCAAAGGGATATTATAAAAGTGGATGGAGTAAGATAAGGTTTACATGTGTCTTTTTACTAAAAACCTATCACTGTTTTCATTTACACAAATCACTGATGAGCAACTATGCATTGGAGGATCAGCTGTCTTTCTATTGTATAAAAATTAACATAAAAGGAGGCAGGGTTTCCCTCAGGAAATTGGTTAGTGGAGGTGGTAAGTGTAATAATTTCTCCAGCCTCAGCATTCTGATGATTTGATATCAGAAGCACCTTTTATTTACCGTTATTATCGCCAGCATTTCTTTACAATATCCATCCATCCATCCATTTTCTACCGCTTATCTTCACATAGGGTCGTGGGGGGGCTGGAGCCTATCCCAGCTGTTTTAGGGTGAAAGGCAGGGTACACCCTGGACAAGTCTCCAGTTCATCACAGGACACATAGAGACAAACAACCACTCACACTCACATTCATCTCCAGTACTTATAATCTAATTATTTTATGCACCTTTATGTTTTTTATGTATTTGAAATACCATTTCCTGCAAAAAAATAATGATGGCATAACATTTTGAAAAAGAAGAAAGTATCACAGTTAAAATATTTTTAGCCTTTTCCATGCTGGTGAACATCACCTCCAGTGTTTTAGGGTTATGGTTGATGTGTTTTCTCAGGTGGAAGGACACAACAACCCAGATGTGACCCCCAACACACATCTGTAGGAAAATGAGAGTGAAGCCAGAGCTGTCAGTCATTCTACAGAGTGAGTACAGCATATGGGGCATGAAGGGATGGGGGCTATTGCTCACTGTCTTTTTCTTTTTTTGTTTTTAACCCAATAACACCCATGCAAACAATCTCTCTAACATTGCTGCTTGACCTATTTCCTCTCATGTAATATATCGTTAAAGCAGCCTTGTGAAATGGTTTAATTATTCATGCTTGATTTCAAAATGAAGAGCTTTGAGAACATGGCTCCACAGGAGGATTGACACACGCAACGGTGCTCTTACAAGCACACATACTGAGGCACGCTGGGGCCCTGGCTTAGTCAAACACACACACACACACACACACCCTTGACTGACTTCATCCACTGTGTTGTGCACAGAGCATTAAAGCAAGAGTGAAGATAAATGCCCTGTCAGCGCCTTTAATGATTTATTTCAAACATTTCACTCGATCCAATAAGGTTACAATCTATGGCAGGTAATTGTTTATACAGAAATAGATGGCATTTTGTTTGTTTTATTGAGCATTGAGCAGAGTGAACACACTGACCTCAGAAATGGATGCTCTGTCAAAAATATCAATTCGCTGTTTTAGTATACATTCTGCACTTGGATTCTCATCACAGACATTAAACGCGTGGCATCGTCTTCAGCATTTTGATTGCTGTTTGTATTGTAGGCTAAACTGCACCTCTGAAGTTTCTTTACACCTCTTTTTTAAAGGGTGCGAGGCCCGTCGGTCCATATGGACGAGCGTGCGCGCCGGTGTCCGATCCTCCACGCACTATTTTTTGTGTGTGCTGCAGTTAAGTAAGGCATCAGAGCAGCCTGTCACTTGTCCCTTGGTATTGCTTTAGTCTGCGTCGACAGTGTGTCCACCCTGGGTTTGTCAGTGTCTATTCAGACCTGACCTGTCTCGTTCAGCAGCATGGCAGAAGATGCTGATGGACATTTCCAGTTCTCCTTCTCAGTGTCCATCACTCTGTGCGGGATGCATCCTTGACGCATCTTAGTTTGAGCTCCTGAAATTTGTTGACAGTTGCAGAGGGTGGTCTGCAGTTCTGCCACCATCAATTACGGGAGATGTGATCTGATTCTGACTTGAGGGATGCAGGTTGCCTGCTGTGCATAAATGCTCAATTGTGGTCGATCGATATCCTGCTAATAGGTTTTGAAAATTGAAAACAACTAGAAAAGATGCGTAAACCCTTCTGAGGGGATGTTTTTTTGTAAATACAAACCCAAAGGGCTAAGTGAAGGTGGGGTAAGTGGCATTGTTTATTTATTTTCTCCCAGTCCTGGTGGATTAGATTCATTCATCCGCTCTTTCATGTTTGTTGCTTTGCTGCCAGTCAATCTTTGTGTTTGTTCTCTTAATTTCCTGCGAGTCGCTGATGAAAAAGAAGGAGTATTTAATTAGCCCTCCCTCTGTTCTGTTGAAACAGTAAGTGTGTGTTTTTTATAGGACCAGGAACGGAGCTTTAGTCAGTTTCTAATGGAGACGGAGGCAATCAGATAACCAACATTGCCACCCATGCTCTCTTTTACTCTTCTTGAAGAGGACAACTTCAGCTTTTAATAAACATGTAATAAGAAGGAAAACAGCTGGTAGCTGCATCGCAGATGGTGCCGTTCTTGGCATCTCCAAGGAAGGGACCACACATACAGATGGCTCATTATTCCAGCATTTGGTTATGCATATTGCACAAAATTTTATTCCAATGCTTAACAACCAGTATAAGCAATACAGGTGTTGCTATTTTTTCCATGAGGCTCCCCTCCTTGCAAAGTAAGCAGACGGGAATTTTGTATCTTTTGATGTGGATCACTCGCACAGAGCCTCAGAATCCACTTCTCCTTATCAATATTTCAGCACCACCTCCGTTTGTGAGGTCGCGTCGCGTTAATCTACACCCAGGTGTGATTCATGGGGTAAACAGCTGTCAGTCTCCCCCCACCCCACCCCACCCCCACACCCGGCTGCAGCTCTGTCTTTTCAAAGTGCACCTTTGTGCCATTAAGGTAAAAACCTCAGCGGGTCGTCGATTGAGACAGAGGGAGAGCTATCGATCGCAAAAGCAAGAGGCAGAACCAGTCAGCAGCAAGCCGAGAGCGAGGCCAAACGCATCAGCGTGCGACCTTGACCTCCGCGAAATCCCTCTTTCATCTCAACTTACAAACTCACCGGCATAGGCCGACTATCTGCATGCCTCTGAACTCCAGTGTCCTCTGTGTATTACTCACACTCAAATAGAAAATGTCACTGGCAAGTGAAACAAAACAAAAAAAATGATCATTTGAATGAAAACAAGGCAAAAGTATTGGGTCCCATGAGAGGAATGTGTTCTTGGGTTGAGTCTGTTTTTAGGTTGACTGTTTTAAATTACAGATGCTCTCTAATTGGCTACGGTCAAATAAAGCCCGTCTAATGAGGCATTGCATTCATTTGCTTATTTCCTTTCAAGTCGCTTTCCTTTGTATCTCAGAGCAAAAAGTCTGCTCTCGCTGCAGTTCCAGGTGGGGGGTATTCATAGTTGTTAGTATTATGCCTCAAATGAACATGTAAATTTATATTTGTTTCTGCGACTGAGATTTTTTCTCATTAACTGCATAAACAGCAGCAATGACAAACCCTGAACTTGGACTTGCATCCTCACCATTCCTGCAGCATTTTGGTGACTCTCTGTTATATGATGAACTTGGCGCGGACTTCTCCTTTAATGTGATGATTAAGTGCGCTAATCGCAAGTGAGAGCGAGACGCAAGCGCTTTCATCCGCCCGCCCTGCGTGAGTGCATGCGTATGCATCCCGAAACATCCAAGGGATTTTCTTTCAGACCTCCTCACACTTGACACTCCATGTGTGCTGGAGCTGTCCTGTCCAATTTATAACAGGAGTCAATGTGACCTTTATCCTGGCAATGACTATAATGTACTTTAGCACGTGTCATTCTCGGGTCAGGATCATCCCCTGTGTCATATGTTTTGTCTTGCATGTTTTACAGTCGCCAGGGACGTGCCGCTGTGCTTCTGGGCCGCAGTCTGTTCGACTCTGACATGAACTTATGACAGGTGAAAGCTTCAAAAGAGCATGTGACCTATGATCACCACAGAGGGCTATTTAATGCAGCATTCTATTATGGAACAATATCTTCTACATTATTATGTTTTCAGAGATACAGCCTGCATAATGTAATTAGACATCATAACAAACAGAAATTACTACTTTGAACCTCCAGTTTAATAGTAATAATAATAATAGCTTTCTTTTTATTCTATTCAAGCAATGAATGCCGTAAACAAAAGCAAGACAAATGATTTTAAAGTGCTTAAAAGCGTATAGGTAGGCTGCACAAAATAACTGTCACATGTTTTTTGGCTCTAATCCCCCCCTCCTATGCTCATCTTATTGCTCATCAGCTAAGTTGTCAGGTCTGCTACATCCCTTTGATGGCATCACTGACAATTAGCAAGACGATGCCACACAAAACCATCTGGACAGGCACATCTCTCGTTGCTGAGGGAGACGGTTTCTAGTGTGACAAAAATAAATCTCAAGGTCAGTCACTGTCACTTTTTAGAAGTATTGGATCGCTTCAGAGGTAGATTTATGGGATTGGATTTATTTTGAGAAGGTTTACTGGCTAATGACGGGGTGCCTTAGAGGCTGTTAAGTGGAGGCGAGGAATTAAATCAGTAAAGCGTACATCCCTGTGCCTGCTTCATGGCTTCTATTGTTTCACACAAAATGATATTTCATTGGCAGGGTGCAGAAAAGCAGGTGGAAGTATTTAAAGGGTGATATGTGTAGTTATATGTCTAGGACAGACAGACAGACAGACAGAGAGACAGGCAGGCGTTGGCTGCTTTACTACCATTCAGAATACGATCGGCCTGGCAATGTCATCGTTCTAGTACACTCAGAGAAAACGATCAATTATCAAGAGGGGGTGGGAAATTGATTTCCCCTTCCCCATACGCAGCAAATGTTCCACATAAATATATGATGCTTTGACAAACCTCTTTGTATTAAACTTGAAGGGCCCTGGCAATGAAAGTCAGCCTAAATATAACTCTGTTAAGGCCCACTCACACCAGCATTCAACACAAAGAGATTTTGTGGCAAAAAATCAGTTGATCTTCATTGGAATCACCACAATCAGTGAATTCACTCGTGAGGTTGAGTGATGGTGTGATATTTTTTAATTTAGTGAACTCTCTACATTTGCCCTGACATTGAGAGCCACACTGTCCAAAATGAAGGAGTATTATTTGCTTATTGGGTGTGTTGCTCTGTCCTCTTTTATTTCAACTGCTACATCTTTTAAATAAACTGTTATTGCAACCAGGCTACAAGCTTGCTAACCGATGGCTGACGTTAGGTGAGGATGCTAGGTAATTCAAAGTGCATCCTCCCCCTCCAGTGATTCTTTGTGGAGCAAAAACTACAGGTTTCCATAATATAATATATTATATTGTTTTTCTACATCTGAATGCCACAAAGTACACAAAGTACTCATCATTACTAATATATATTATGTGTTTTTGTCTTGTTTTTTGAAGGAGAAAAAAAAGTTGTGTGTTGACTAGAACAACAGTTAGGTAGGAAGCTTGAGGGAGCATGTTGAGCACAGATAAGAACAACAGTTGTTACAGTAAATGGTCGTGTGATTAATCACATTAACACTGATTAATCACTTAAGCACTGGTTACTCACGTTAACTTGCCAGCAAAGCGTTGCCAGAGAGGTGCTGGCAGGTCATGAAGCAAACTCCATTCAAAAAATCAAGGAAACTAACAACACAATTGGAACGAACAATCATGCTGATAAAATTAGATTAACCATCTTTTTGAGTCTGTCCAAGCTTATCCTGTAATTCAATCATAATATGAAACAAATAATCCACCAGAGAGCATGGTTAAAGTATTAACGCATTGAGTGCCAGCCCTTTCATAAAAACTAAAGTGCCTTATGCTAGCGTTTTTGGTCATTTTGAGTCATCTGTCATAACGCACAGAATATTTTGAGTACCATGACTCTGAAAACACTGAATAGCTCAAATTAATTAAAGACTCTATTTCATCATGAAAAAAATTTTGTGTTTACCTTGTTCCGTTCTTATTTTATCTGGAGGAGAGTAGAGGACACTTTGACCAAAATCACCACTTTTTGTCCAGATTCTGTTTGTTTTGCTGTCTGATCTCGATCGTCTCCACTTCCTGCTTTGATCTCCGTAGCGTATACCGTCTCTTTATGTCCCGACTAAAAATCCCAGAAGCCCCAGTATAACTCACAGATTGTGTGCGCTGCCTTGTGCCAGCTGCCCAAAAAACACTTTGGAGTGTATATACGTATACGTTTATGGCACTCGATTTTTAATGATGTACAAAAACATCAATGGCACTCAAAGAGTTAATTTGTAACGTGAAATAGACAAAAAGGAAAACAGAAAGAAACATTCTTTTCATAAACACAGGGCTTATTAGAGCTAATGTGGTGAAGATGTACAGATGTATCCCGTTGTCACGCTTTCTTCTGTAACCATCCTTTAGTCATTAAGTAACATTAAAAAATTACACATACGATTTTTTTGTGTTGATGTGGTCTCGAGAGATTAATTTGAGGGACTCAACAGTGGCCATGGTCTTTAAAGTTACCAACAATCATTCCGTATTCATCTTCAACCACTTTATGTCAGCAGACAGTTTTTGATCAAGGTTGCCGGGGCAAATGGATCGCTGAACAGAAACTGGAACATGCTGTCATTGTTTTGAAGAGCATGTTCGATGCGAGTCCTGCTCTTGCTCCAGTAACTCATCTGCAGCGCCTCCATCGTGCAGTCCCATGATGCCTCTCTGCTTGTGTGTCCATACATCATGTTTGTACGTGCTGTACTAAAGCAGATCCCCTACAGAATAGGCTCCAAGAGTGTCATCCACACAGAGTTATCCCTCACCACTGGCTGACCGTGGCATTATTCCGATGGGGACTGTTTGACTAATAAGCATTTTCGCTTCACAAGTGCTGGCTCTAGTCAATGCTGCTCTGGATATACATACTGTGTATAGAGGACACCTTGAATTGGAAAAAAGAAAAGGTGGCCAACACTATTAAAAGCACCCACTGGTCCGGAAAACACACTGTGATTTCATTACAAAAATCATATAATGGTCGTAAACACAATAACAAAGTTGCACTTTCGCTTGGAGAATTTGCAGCGTATGTAGAACAGAAACGGCGCTCTCTCTCCGGATTACTTTTTGTTTCTTTTATGGAAGTTACGCTTGAATGTGCAAGATGTATTCTTTTGTTTGATTTCAATATAACCAAACGGTTATAGAGGTGAACAAACACTTTACTGAGCAAACGTGGGCACAGTCTGAAAAAGATGTTAAATAAAAGTGGTATTGCAGTTGATTTTAAATGTGCTGTGTGTTAAAAAGAAGAGCATGAGGCCTAGCACTCTGTCCACACATCAGTGGGTCAGCTACAGAGGCAGCGATCCAGCTTCACTTGCTGTGATTCCTCTCTCTTTAAGTGGGCCGATTTACCGTAGAAATGTAGCTTTACAATGTGCTGCGGATGTTACATAAATGTAGTGGAACAAAAATAGTTTCTTCTGGGATGTCCTCGAGTGAAGTGCATGCATTTTAAAACCAGAGTAGTAACACTAGTGTGTAATGCATATTAGCACAGCATTAGACTACTACATACTGACTGATCAGTGAAAGGTTATATAAATATAGCTGTAGTAAAATGGTTTGAGCTCAAAGTCCAGCAACAACACCTCACTGACCCTCCCTGTGCTGGTAGACAATGCCGTGCATATTTCCACAACCACCTGCTTATTTTAGCTTTATGATGCTATGAGTGTTTTCCTCCCACACACAGTTTTAAAAAAAGAAAAGGTGATGCACATTGCAAAAGTGAACCTCTTTCTTTCTGCTCGGTATGTGGAACTGAGAAAGTCGCAGCGTTACTTGCAAATTTGTTTTCTGTCCATATTAATATTTATGTCTTGCACTGTAAATAATATTTGTTGTGCGCTACCAAAACAAATTCACAGCACTCGGCAAATTTGATTCCAATGAGCAAACCTAACTCTGGATTTTGTGCTGCTGCTATATCCGCTACTGTACGTCAAGTCCAGGTCTGAGCCTGCTGTTGCTCACAGTCACCTCAGTGGACCACCCTGACAACCCTACCTTTCCCCCCCACCACCTCCACCCCTCCTCTGTTTTTAAGGCTTCCCTGCAGGAAGCCCAGCAGCACAGGGATTCAGTCCGTAGAGGTTTCCACCATCAGATGGTGCATAACGTCCCGCAGTCTCTCACGGTGGGGCTTTAGTAGAAGTTCAGCACACATGAGACACCATCATTTGAAAAACATCTGTCACTCTGACAAATAATAAGTGCACGGGGCCTCCAGGGAAAAAGGGAAGTGCAAGCTCCATATTTTATTTCTTTATGTGCGACGCTGCGGCTGACTGCTATTTTTGTGTGCGTGGTGAACTGTACTTTACGTCTAATACGATGCATGCTGTCTCTGACAATTGACATTTTAAGGGCATTACCCTTGACAAGGCGACCTGGACAAATGAAAGGGAAAGGGAGAATGATTTATCAGGAGGTGAGGGCTGACAAAATATTTTGATTTACATTTTGTTTTCTGTGCTGTTTAGAATCAATCTCCTGAGAAGGTGTGCACCACACCCCTGCTCCAGGCTTGTCTGCAGAGTAGCCTGATGACCTGAGATCAGGTAGTCGGGCTGTATCTCCCCAGGGGCGCTTGATAAGCCAAGACAACACTGCTCTCCTTTTCTAATTCTGCCAGTTCCTCCTGGCTTAATTGAGAATTTGAACAAACAAATTAATCATTGCAGCCCATAAAAATGACAGGATTCATGCAGTAGCATTCTTCATTCTCTCTAATTTGTTGTGTGTTGTCGTCCACCCTCCCTCCTTCCTGTGCCTTTCCTCAAACCCCCACAGCAGTTTTTGTGCTGAATCTGCTAGTTTACCCCCCTTATGAAAATTACAAATACTTGTCAAGGTTAACGAGTTAATATTCTCATTCAATATTTATTTTATGGGCAAAAGAAAAGCGTCTCCCTTCAGCGCGTCCCCCTGTTCCAGAGCGAGGATGGGTTTGTTAATCAAAATGACAAGGACAGTGTCCTTTTGATAATCCCCTGAATCATCGAGAATAAAAAATGAACTTTATTAATCAGTGGCCCCCCTGATTAATTGTTATGAAGTGTTGCTCATCCATTTCCCCAGCATTTCCGTAATTTTCACAGAAGCCTAACAATCTCCCCAATGATTTGGAGCCTTTTATGAGCTGGCGTTGCATTCAGCGGCGTGTAGCAATAAATAGCCGAGTACACACTCTGCTGCTTCTTCTTCTTCTTCTTCCTGGATGAGCTTCTGCACAGTGGACTTTTACAACAAACACAGCACTGACCTGCTCTTTCTGCTCAGAGAGACAAAAAATATGAAACTTTTGGATTTTCAAAATGCCATTGTCCAAAAAAAAACATCAATACTGACACCAACATCATCAGTGGGCCTTTATTTTTGTAATACTTCAGTTTCATTTGAATCCTTGAATATGAGGAACATATGTATTATCTCCAACAAAACTACACTTCAGCAACTTAACAGTGGACACATAAAATCAAATGCAAACAAAATCACATTCAACACATGTACAAATTAAGAAATTAACTCAGACAGAGAAGACCTCCCCACCGTGGAAACCCCTGAAGCTTCTTTTTTTCTTCTTTCTTAAAGAAGCATGACAATTAATAGCGCATATATTGATGATGTTTATGATTAATGCATAACGCCCAATGTCGCTTTCACAGTGGATGGCGCAAGGTTTTTTGGGGGGAAATCTGATGTAATTTGCATGAGCGAGCGAGACGTGTGGTGCTCATTTGCTCTGAAGTGATGTCCATGAAACGGAATATACAAACGGCAGGAAAAGTTTCATATCAGAAGGGCGTCTCACTCTCTCTCTTTTTCTTTCTCTCCTCAAGGCGCATTATTACAGAAGTGTTGGGGGGATTGATGAAGACAGAATATTTCATGCGGTGCCCATTAATCAGCTGCCTTCTATTTGACTGTATTTACCTAGAAGTTATTATTATTATATTCTGCTCCATATTTAAAAGTCCAGTGTAAGGAAATTATACATTTAACGAGGGCACGCTGTGAATTTCAGCCTCCTCGACTGATGTAAACGGGGGGCTGGTTGGCTCACATGCAATTAATTGTGGAGGTGTTTTATCCATCAGAATGAATAATTTAAGGGGAATGTTAATAGGTATCCCAGACTTGGCCAAAGGAACAGAGACAAAGTGTTGTTGAAAGACGTTTCATTACTTCCCCTGTGATGCCGCTCTTCATTTGTTCTTCCGTGTCTTTTTTTTGGGTCAGTCCATTCACACTAAGGCCGATAAAAAAAAAACAATCATAATAAGACCACTAATGACTTAGGAATGTATGTAGAAAAAGAAAATGCAAGATGTTGATTTAAGATTAACGCCACATAGCCATTATATTTGATTCATTTCAAAACGGCATCATGGCTCAGAGTCAGAATTAGAATCATTGCAGCACAAAGCCAGAAGTTAAACTTTCCCCATAAATAAAAGCAAGTCTGCTTCATGCAGCACATGGGAACTAAAGTAAATCTGAGCAAGAACTTCCCCTGCAGAGTTACCTTTGAAAAATCTGCTCCACGTAACATAAATTGTTACAGGGAGGGGCAGTAAAGCCGCGATCTATCTTTTTTTTTCCTTTTGGTTCACATAAATGTTAAGTATGAATAACTCAGGAGTTTGAGTTATAGATTAAAAATCATCTCATCATAATTAAAGTAATAGACTTGTTTTCCTGCTGTTTTTCCTCCCCAAAAAATACTCATCAAAAACACATAATTTAATAGACATGAATCATTACTTACAGATTAACAGATCAGGCCTAAAGTATATTATGTGCATTTGTGAGCTGAAAAGTTTTGCGAGCACTAACAAATTCATCACATTTCAACATGATCTTGGCCCAAACTGCTGTGTACTCTTCTTTTAAGACACAAAAGCACAGTTCCCCTTGAAGGAGGTATTAAATTGATGATGTCTGAGACTTGATCTCAGTGCAGCTTTGACTGATTTTTTTCTCTGTGAATGTGAGAGCGTCTCCTCTGGTGGGAAAACAATGTCAACTTCCTTGACATCCCCACGTGCACACAGAGGGATGACATCAGAAACAAAGTCGTCTCCATCAGATACAATAAAGGGACGTCCAGGTGTGCGTATCCTCCCCATCCTTCACACACACCTAACGCACAACATAAATTAGTCATCGGTGACTACTCTCAGAGGGACAGAGGGAAAAAAAAGCCAGGTTTCCCAAAATTTCAGTACATTTAGATGAGACACTGCAAAAATAATTTTCTGACACCCCACACCCACCCTCCAACACCACCTCTACAACATACGTCCGTTAATTTTTCACAAAAGGATTCGCAAATACACAAGACCCTTTTGTCTGGTTTCCCTGAGATGGAGATCTATGGCTTTGTGAACAAAAGACACTCCTTCACTGACAAGTGCCAAGTGCATCAGCCCAGTCCTCCTTTTCAAGTAATTCCAACCCCGGCTATTCAGGGTTTGCCCTGTGGCGAGACCGAGCACACAATTCTCCAGAAATAGCCATAGCTCATCTTTCACAAGAGGACTCAGGTCGTCTTATCGCCGGGAAAAAGAGAAAGAGAGAGAGGGGTTCATTTGAATTTCTGTCTCTTCAATATGCCTGGCAATCATGATGCCCGCTTAATATTGAAGTTTGGGGAGCGCTTGCTGTTGCCCCCCCAGGCTGTGTGGCAGGCACAGAGAACTTGTAACTTGCCATCAAATGTCTCATCACATGACTTTATCTGCCAGCACTTCCAGACAGTCGCACCTCAGCAGCTCTTCAACCGCTGATAAATCATCATGTATTTTCTGCCCTGATAGCATTCAACGCGCCTCACAAAACAAATACATTTCTGAATGCTAAAAGCTAAATAAATGTAAGCCTCTGGCTAAAGACGACGCTTCTATTTGCTTTGCCGGCTGCGTGTTTACTTGTTGTCCACCGTACCTCGTGAAATCTGAATTTCTTTTTGTTCCCAGCTTACGGCAGAAAAAGCAAAATTAGCTTACCACCATCTAATTAACACCCAAACACACCTTGACAACTTTTGCATGACACCCACTCGCCTAAAATTCTTTTTTAGAATAACACAAGGGGAAAAAAAGAAGAAAAATCCACACTTCCAACTGGTGAGAGAGGCGTTTTTCTTGATAAATTTAAGATAAAAGACGTGGCAGTCATTTTCTCCCATGACATATTTGTTCTTTAACAACAAATCAATGGCTGTGAAAGCTTGGCACCTGAATACAGAACAATGGGGAGATGAAGCGAAGATTGTCTTCATTAGGCACATTAATATTCATAGAAAGTAGAAAATCTGACACCGCGGAGGACTTGGTAACCTTTTCTCATATTAGATTTTTTTTCTCCCCCAACTTCTTAACACAATTAAAGTCCAGCGATGACTTAATTAATGCGGCTTTCTGTCAGCCGCTTTAAAGAACTGTCAATTTGGCCCGGGTCTGCCTGTCAGCGGGAAAGAAAGACAGTCATCCCACTCTAACGGGAGACAGTAGGAATCACAGTGCCGGATAAAGCCACATTCTCCGACACCTTGCCAAATTGATTCTTTTAAGGGTTTTCTTGCAGATTACCATTTCTTCCCTCCTGTCTCTTATTGCGCACAGAGTGTCAAATCTGAGAGAAAATCTAAATTCAGTTTTAGGTTTCTGGCTATTAAGCATCCTCTCCCATTGCTGCTGATACCATGTTAAATTATGATTTAACTGAAATGCTTCCAGTGTGAGACAGAGCTCAGAATGGACATAGTGGGAACAACATGTGCTGTGTTACGGGTTACTGGATCAACAGTAGCTTGATTGTTCATTTGTGTGAAGTTATTTAACATTTCCTGTACACGTTGTGCATTTTCTCAACATGCCCTTGTGATAAATGACACCATTGACGCGTCGTAGCGACTGTGCAGTGAGTTTCCTGTAAAATCAACCCTATGAGTGGAGAAAACGCCGAGGCTATGAGCTCCTTCAGAACCACAAATGTCTTCAAGTGGAAGCCTACAGGCTGTCCAAACAAGCTGACTGCTGCTAATGACTGATTCTCCCCTTACCTCATCAAAAAAAAAAAAAAATCTTTCTCAGAAATAGTAAAGGCCAAAATTGAGGTAATGGGCCTCACTTTAGAGGCTGACACAGCTGTGGGATCTCATTTTGACTGAGATCAGTCACACTTTTATAGAGCGAGCTGAGATTTTCAGGAATTATTCCACAATAACTTCCAGTATCAGCAAAACATAAAATAGATATGTCCAATGCTGTTGCTGTTTTGAGAAACTCCTCCTACACCTTCTCCAGTGTAATTCTGAATGGTGTGGATATGATAGTCAAAGAGGAAAATACTGACTTTTTAACATTCATTTTCTCATCTATCCGCTAGGTGTAACCGGGGGGTTCATACGCTGCCATTCTCTGTATTAATGAACCAATACCTGTGATCATTCTGCAGGAGGTGTAACTGGCTTGGCAGGTGTGCTGCCACTGGGAAACAGATTAAAATAGTCAGGGCTTCCTTTTCAAGGCACGCGCAGAAAACAATGGAGGCTTCACAAGGTAATCATGCCATTATATGAGACGGAGGGACTAATTGGAATTATACTAGAACAGGCAGGGAGCTCATTAAAACCTCGAGCACTACCTCATGATAAACAGTCACTTTAAGGGTTGGCACTAATATGATGAGGCAAAGTCTTTATTTCGCACTTTCCAATGAACACATCGGATGTTTAAGCCCCTCATACTCTCCCAGCAGGTACTGTGCAGAATGCGAGGCTCCTTAATTGCTGCTGGAAATTAGTAAGACGGTTATATGGTGGGCTTTTGTATCGTCATGCGGAAACGCCGGCTGAGACGATACTGTACCGCCTCTCAGGGTCGGCATCACTTGTAATGTGATCATACTGTGTCATATTAATGCTGCTTTATTTTGTCATCTGCTTTTCAATGCATGTTTCATTATTACAAATTGGGTCGTGTGTTAATATATTAATTGTTCAACTTTACTCATTACAGCCCTATAAAAACCCTCACCAATACAATGCCGTAATAACACAGCAAGCTTGTTATGAACTCTGACAACCCCTGATTAAAATCAAGACTCTTTTTGCTTGATGAGGAATTGCTTTGCCCAAAATAACTTTATATCTCCCTGCTTTTCAACCCACAGTTCATTAGCTCCATCTCGCTCAGGCAGGGATTCTTTGTGCCATTCTGACTGTATTCAAATCGCTCTAATGCCATCTCATGTTTAAAGACTGGCCATAAATCCCATATCAGCTCTTAATGACCACTGCCGGCCAGCCGGTAATATGTCATTGTTCGCAGGCGATCACCCAGCGGGGAATAGACCATGCCAGTCTTTGTAATTGCACACCCAGAAAGATTTATATTGCCATTATGCACACCCATAAGAAATAATTCAAACATATCATTGAAAAAAGAAAAAAAAACAGCCTGCACATTGCTGATCCCCAAATCTCCCCTGAGCATCTAGCTAGTAATATCCCTCTGCTAACATGTCTTTAATGTCTCCTAGTAAAGATGTCTCCAACGCTCATATTCCATATGTCTATTTATTGGTGGTACTGCTTCTCCTTCTGCAGTGGAAGAGGATGTAACGGCTGCATAGGAAAATACAAGGCGTCACACAGTAGTGGCTAGAATACATCAATCAGCTGGTGCAGTATGCATCCTAAACAAACTCCTGCATTTACACTCCTGCTGCCTAAACGGCCCCAATCCTCTCAGACAGCTCAGAGATATTGTGATTGAAGGCGCAGTCAGCTGAACTCCCCCAAGTGTGCCGCCGGAGCTTTGTTGTGCAGCTTCTCCCGGTTCCTCCTGAGAGGGGGTGGAGGCAGGTGTGGGGCTGACGCAGGTTTGATCACCTTGGTGAATGTGGACCTAAGTGGCTTTTCCGGTGTCCACGGGGAGGACGACGGCAGCCGACTGTAGAAGGACGAGGACGAGCTCGACTCAGGCTAATGAATTGCCTGGTTGAGCAGAATTACATCATACTTGTTTTCTTTAAAAGGATTTGACAGGTGCTCAAATGTGCTGGTTGACGTCCTAATTTAAACGAGGACGGACTGAAGACTGGTAAGACGCTACATCGCCCAGGCTGTGCGGTGTTTTTATTTGCGAATATCTCTTATAAAACTGATGTGCTTCACTTAAGTCACTTTGAATTTGAAGAGAATCAACAGCTAGCTACAGCAGAACAATAGTGGCCTCTGCTTGCTCTTCTTTTGTCCGCCGGTTAGAGGGCCGCAGAATTAGAGGAGGAAGTTGAAATGCCCTGCTGGAGTCAGCCATCAAAAGCAGGCCAGTCATGCAGACTCCTGTTCCAGAGTCTACTGAGACCGCTCCCAGGGACTCTTTGTTCCCTTTCAAGCAGACTGCTGCTGTCTCTGCGCTCAGGGGGCTCACTCACCAGTGACAGCCACAGTCAGATCATACCCCCACAATCAAATACACTTTTATTAGATCTGTCTTGCCGAGCGGCACTCTCGCTGCAAAAACATGTTTTGTTCTCTTTAACCTATTCCACCGGGGACACAAACCAACAGTGACACTGTCATTTGTGAGCAATGCAGTATGACTCCCTTGTGGTACAAATGTCAGATTATACCACACAGTACTAGTTATCCCCCCTAAACATAGCCTCTCTGGTATCGTAGCCTGTCGCAAGAAATTCATGGCTTCACACACATGGCCTTTAGTGGAACCCCAGACACTGTCACAAACCTTAACAAGTCGCCAGGATGAGACTAATTGTGAATTCAGATCCATCTACAAACCCTCCTTGTGATTCTGAGAAGAGAGGCACCTGCCCCCAGCTTGATCCTGGCTCATAATGTGTGATGTGCACTTTTCAGTCTCTGTAGATATCAAATTGATTTGCACATGGAATTGTCATCTGTTATTAAGCTGGCATTTAAGTAGCGTATTAGACTTGAATAGGCACATGGATTTGGAGGTGTGACCAGCCGTGAGGCGGTTTGAATATTGGTCACTCGCACTGTTTTACTACTCATAGAGGTTTAATTACCCGGGATTAAAGCTCTGGGATTTTCTCCATCAGCTTCTTGCTGTGAGTGATGTGATCTTGCTACTTCTGCCCTTGTTTGAACAGTTATGATTATAGTGTTCCTGTATTTCTTGTGTTTCTCTGTGGTTTGAAGTTGGCAGGGATGAGTAGGAATACAGTGATGTGACGGAAGACTTGAGTCATTAATTGAACTGTTTGGAGTGCACCTCTATATAAATACAATGTCATATGTAGGGTTTTCTACTTTGAGTCAAATTTTAGTCATCTCCATCTTAGTTATGTGCAGTTGCATGGTTATATTTCATTTTTGTCTGTCTCAAGGTGAGTCAAAAAGTCACATTCTCACTTCTACTCGTCACATACCACCACTCTGTGAAGACCCCTTGTGGTTTCTAACAGAGGTAAATGATGTGAATTAAAATAAAACACTTTGCTTAGGTTTAGGCAACGGAACACAGTTTTTTGTCTAGTAATTCAGTGACAATGCGTCTGTATTTCACCTCATGAATGACAAAATGCATCTATTTTTCTATCTTTATATTTGCAAACTATAGCCATTTCAAAAGAACCATAAGCATTAGCATTAGCACAGCTTCCTGTGCTCCCAGCTGTGTGTATCAAATTCATTTCTGGGTTGTCTGGATTTTACTGGAGGAGAAGCTAAAATGATAACAAAAGAGATATTTCTTATTTCTTATTCAAAAGAGATATTTCTTTAGCAAACATCTGGATTTAAATGGTTGAGTGACGACTTTAAGAGAATAAATGTATTCATTCCTTCCAACGCAACAGCGAGAAAGGTAGCCGACTGGCAGTAATGTTACATCTCCGTTCACAGTACTTGAGAAAGTTACACTACTTTGTCCATTTGTTTGTCTTCCACACTGGAAGACAATGTTAAACTCATTGATCAATCTGTCATCAACAAATATTTTCCTTTGTTTTTGTTGACAAAATTACCTGACCTTAAGTTGTTGTAGTTTTTTTTACTTTAATTGATGCTTGGTTGGTCATGAATATTCAATTTTATAGAAAGACAGTTAAGATTTCAAGTTTTCAAAATGACTGGGAGATTCAAACATCACAGCACTATCTTCTATGGGGAAATAAAAGGAGCTATTCATGATCTGAAAGTGAGGCGAATCAAAAGCACACATCACTGTAACGTGATCATCATTTCCCTTGAAGAGCTGCTTGTTTTTCCTCTCTTCTCTCACACAAGGCTTAGTTTAATTCATGCTGCTGTCATGGGAGGGAATCACACACAAACAGCAGGTGAGGTCACAACAACAAGGTGAACAAAAACACATCCAGACCAGCAGATCACTCTTTATGTCCAGCATGTCATGTCATGACCCAGTGTGAGAGACATGACTGTGTCACTCAGAAACAACGTGGTATGTTTGTAATATATCTGACTGTACAGCGACTTGTAAATTCTAGTTTGGGCTGTTTGTATTTTTCCTTTTTAAACAATAATATTGCTGTATTATTACTAAGAGATCATTCAAAATCACACATCATATTTCTTTTTCCTTTTCAGACATCCAGCCCTATAAATAATCAAGGCCTTCGCCGATCCCTCTGAGTAATTATCTGTGTTCTCTGACAGCCAGGGGCAGCAGCAAACTGACAGGCCTCCATGAGGGAGATGTTGTGTAAATTTTATGAGTGACAAAGGAGATTAGCAGAGTGACTTTATACATGTAACTTTGACCTCCTTGGAGCTTTGCACGTTGGAAGGTGAGCCGGGAGAGGCGGAGAGAGGAGACGCCCAAGGACCCAATTCTCTGAGTTTCATTTTGCGCTAAAATATAATTTGACAATCCAAGAGTGATATGTTGAGAAATGTGAATAGAGTTGAGGAAAAGTAAAATAGATTTTTGATCAAGATATTGGGTAAATATGGTGATTATGTTTGATTGATTGATGTCAGCGAGCTTCAAATGTCTCATGAATGCCACAGAATCTCAAACGATGTTTACATCAGTCTGTTGTCGTATTTTAGCAGATGGCTGGGGTATTGTGTTGAATTTGGTGGAGGGAAGTGATATTTCTGCACAGATCTAGTGATTCGGGAGAGGCACTCATCAGTTAAATAGCAACCTGCCTCTGCGATCTCTGTCTCCGAAACTCCCCCTTTATCATACTCCTTTTGTGTGCCTCTACCGACGGACCAGCCCTGAGCATTCTTTGCTCTGATTTCCCATTGACGGTCTTTCATAAAGTGAGTCCGCTCAGAGAGGCTTTGTTCATCATAATTACAGGGCCTGTGATTTCAGCACGTACATATGTCTTGCCTCCAGCTCTGTGATTGTCAAGGAGATTTGATGGAGGCATCAGGCACATGTGAGCGATGGGAAACATGGACATGCCATCACACCCTTCTGTTTACCCGCAGTGTCAGAGGGCTGATGTCACCCTGAGAGAGAACAGAAGAGGTGGGCCTCTGCGGGTTCCACATTTCAACACCCCTCCCTTCCCCCACATCTTTCTGTCTCTCCGGACGTGATGCAGGAAGCGACGATAACAGCGTGCCACGTTGAGTTCAGAGGACACGCAGCATTGCAAATCTTCCCCGGCCATCTTGCACAGCTCACGCTGTTCAAACAGGTTCCACGCCGGCTTGTGTCTTGTCTTGTCAAGTGGCTGACATTCTGATTTAATCAACATCCACGCCTGCCAGATGAATTAGATCGCTATCAAAAATGCACAGGGAGCACCATGTCCCTCACTTGTCAGAACCAAACTCGTCTGCTCATTTATTTATTACATTCTCGGCGAGAGGAGCCTCATAGCGCTGTGTGGGTTTAAGGTTGCCTGTCCTTGGTTGCTTTGTTAAACTTTGGATGAGCCCCAGGGACTTCTATAATTTTATCTCTGATTCGCATCATACTGAAAACACAACAGTGATCTGGAGAAGAACAATAAACACAAAACATTCTTTTCGCCTCTCTTATGAACATCAACTACAATCTGTTGTCAGTGGAAATGAAATTCACTGCAATGTTTTAATTCTCACCCTAGTTTAGTTATAAATAAATCTAAGATCCAGAACCTCTAATCAGTTATTCCCATAGAGTGTGTGGCAGGAGTTTTTATCATGGTCGCCACATAAATTTGCAGAATTTCTTCCTTTGTCTTTTAACATTCATATCTATAGTACACCTGCTTTGGGAGCTTGACTGACTAGCCTACTTATAAGGCAAATGTACGTTATGTTTGCTTTACTGATGAGATAAATCAAAAGCCTGTGAACTCTGCTGAGACACATTTTTTGTCTTTATTCCATGTGTCTAAACTATCTAAACCAACTGGATGGTGGGCTACATTTTTGAAGCCTTGAGCTGTTCATTTTGGCCATCACCATTTTGTTTTTTTAGAGGCAGAACTGGGGGTCTGGCTGATAAACATAATGCATGTTTAAGACACTTCAGTGTTGGCTTCAGTTTTGCAGCTTAATGGAGAGATTCTTTGTTTTTATCTGATGAATAATTCCCAAATGTTTAGACATGTATGTTGCTTGAACCTATTACTCTTTTGTGTTTTTAGCTTGCCGCCATGATTAAAATAAATGGGGAGGTTGACTGCATGCTGGTGAAGCAACAGAGAGCAGCGTGATAATGTAGCTGAAGAGGACTGATGGGTTGTTCACTGCTCATTCCCTAAATGGAGATCATTTCTGGGACTATGTATTTTGTGATGAAACGTGTTCGCTTATGTACATCACTGTACTCAGGCTTTTTCATTAAATTTCACTATTTTGTTTGATATTTGAAAAGAGCCAGTTCTTCATCCTGAATGGATTGAATTGATGCTTATTGGACAATTGTATATCAAAGTAATAGCCAAGTCTAACAGAAATCCATTTCATTTCAAGTTTAACAGCATTACTGAGCTTGATGTTGTCTGTGTATTACTGCCAGACGGAGAGGACTGCATAGGGACGCTTCACTGTGCTCGTAATGTGAGTGTATGTTGCATGAATTATCAGTGGGAGGACGGCTGTGGCTTTGCTGAGCTGAAGAGACTCAGATTGAGATGTCCACTCACGGCTCACTGGTTTGATGTTTCCATCATCGACAGCAAAGGAGACTCTGACAGTTGGGCTGCACAAAGCCAGCTGTTTTCATGGTTTGAAGCGTCCTGAACGTGCACCCAAGTTGAAGGATTGGTAGGAGATTATTAACCAAAGTGACACCCAGAACACAGGCATCCACAGTCGGAAAATCACTGGGCCTCTCTCTGCCTTTCGGCCTCTCTCTTTCTCGCTCTCTAATTTTGGAGCTGCAGCAAAGTGCTGCTGCATGTTTGTGTCAAAAGTTCCAAATTGAAAAGTGTGATAAGGTAGGAGGGACATTAAAAATAGATAAGCACACATCTGTGAACTAATCTGAAAAAAAAAAACAATGAATAAGGTGGGATGATGATCACAGCCCTGCTTATTAAATGACTCCAGAATAAAAAGGGACTGTGATTGGTCAGATGGATGTCATATCTGAATCATCATCAAGACAAAACTATCTGGTCTCTGTCAACATAGTGGTGTGAATAAAGTGCACCATGTGAAAATCGCATTTAGTTGACATTTTGGTAGTTACTGAGCATGAGTTTGTAATGTAATGAATGTGATGTAGTAGTTGAGGCTACGATGTATACCAAACCCAGACCAGCTGATCTGAAATATCTGGGACTGCTGTAATGAAAGAGTGTTTCCAGCAAAGGGGTTACCCCACAGTGAGCCTGGTCTTACCAGACCCTCGTACTATCGTACAGAGGGTCTGGCATTCCTCCATTGAGAACCGATTTCAGACGGGAGGCGTGAACTCTGTTGAATTTTGAAACGAATGGATCTGATTTTACCCAATCGCTAACGTTTGGTCATGACGTATGTAATGCGCCGCGAGCATTCAGGCTAGCCAACTCCTTCACCACTAACAGAGCTAACTGAAAAATAAGACTTTTCTCGAACCCCGTGGGGAATAAAGCCACGACATCTTTGCCAGTAATAAAACTGGTTAAACATTCCTCTTGCTCTGACTTCAATTGCTGAATATTTGGGAGCCCAGCCAAAATGGATAGAATGGCTTCCTTCACTTCCGTCTCAGCCGCCATTACCAAATTACAACCAGCTAGACTACAACGCAAATGCTGCGCATTCGATGTCATCGTTAACACCCGACTTCCTCCCTCCCGCACCATTTGCTGATTGGCCAGGATGGAAATCATCCTGAGAGATCGAGTCCAAGGAGATCAAACCCAGACGTAGCCCGCAGGGAGATGATAATTGAGTGGAAGATTACAGAGGGCTACAGCCAGGCTACCCCACAACGTACATCTCTCTGGCTTATCAGAGTTAAGAAAACAAGCTACCTCTACTTCCTCACAGGATATCTCCCGATACTGATAGTTGATCTGGCTTTATATCCTGACAGTAGTGCATGAGACAGATAATCTGTGGGGAAAAAGTCATAATCCTCTGTCCCTTCTGGTGTTCTTCATGGCATTTGCAAGATTTCAATGTGCAAATCACCCAATCAGAACAGTCTCTGCAGCAGCTGTTGATCTCTGTTCACGAAACTCACAAAAATCAATTAAACTGTCAACCAAGGCAGCACTGAACAAATCTGAATAAAAAGTATGTAAAATGAAAATAAAACAAGTTGCTGCCTGCTGGACAAAGCAAGTCTTCGCATTTGACAGGGAGGCAGAATAACATCACAACTGCCTAACCTTGAACACGCCATGTGAAAGGAGCTGTAGAGACTCAAATCATAACTCCACTGAAGCCATTTTAGTAAATTATCTTGCGTATTTTGCCTCATCTGATCTGCCTTTATAGATCCACCAATCAAATTAATTAGAACTAATATTGTTCAATTGATCGGGGTACTCGTAACATGATATCAATGAACCCAGTGCTTCCACTGATCACATTTAGCTCATTCTCACACTAGTAATCCACTTAAACCTCTGTTTCTTGGCTGCTCATCAACCAACAGGCCTTTTTCCAACTGTGTCGACACAAAATGGTCCACAACCACATACTGGTTCAAAAAAAAAACCCAAAAAAAAAACATGTCATTAAATCTTTCATGAACTGCAGCAGCACACATGTTGTCTCCACGCTGAATTGTCCCTGTGTTCTGGTGTATGTTGGACAAACTAAAAGAGCTTTATTTCATTAAGTTCTGGGGTAAGAGAAGGAAATGTCCCGCTCTCCTTGAGGTGGTGACATTATCAACATACTGCACTGCAGAGAGGCATATTGGATTCACATTCTTAACACAGTTGAGCCTTTTGGCCTGAGTGAAGTACTGAATGTGTCATGTTTCCTCTAATTTATTACACTTGATGGATGCAGTGCTTGTGTCTTTCTTCCTTCTCACATTCTTTTGTTTTGTTCTATGTGTTCTACTGCATTTGTTTGCTTTACGTCTTTGTCCATTTTAACTCTGATGAAGATACAGTAGCGTCAAATATTAGTTATTTTGCATTATTAAAGGCTGCAAATCAATCTGTGTGCTCAAGCCCCTTTTTCCCTTTGGAAGTTTGCTGTCCTCAAACTGAGGAGCATCTGATTCAGCTGCTGCACGATGCACAAACATCCATGTTTCCCATGTTTTTGAGTGTAGTTATCTTCCTGGCATGTCCATTTCTGGACAAAAAAATAAGAAAACTAACTTTTTTTTTTGCTCTGGAACAAAAATATATTGTTCAGCTGACCATTCAGACCTTCTGTCCAAACAGTCTGTTTGGTCTGTATCGAACCTGCAGTCCCTGCAGTGAAAATATTGGAATGATAATATGCAAAAGAAAGTTAACACTTCACGACATCCTCCAGGAATACTGGATGAACAAATTTATAGTAGAGCAAAGTTTGCACAAGCACTAGCCATCAGGAAGATGATCAGGCAGAGTTTTTTTAAACAAAAGCAGGAAATGTTACAAGCTACTTGTATAACCTAATCCAAAATACATACAGACCCTCCAGTTCAGTTCATCCTAAATTCAAATACAGATTTTTTTTTTTTATTTTAGGATGTTTAGGATGCCTCATAAAGGAGTTCAGCTCCTCTGCATAATGCTCACACAGCTCTGCCCACATTTGGCATCATGCCTAAAACTATTATAATATACTTCAGTGAATTTGAGTTAAAGAGGGAAAGTGCTCTTATTTCTGCATTTACTCCAGTTGCCTTCTTTGTGCAGCACTGCAGCTGTCTCTCAGGAAGGTACATTAAAGGGAAACAAGGTCTTTGTATTGTGTCCATAGGACAATATGTACAGCAAAGTTGAAAATACTGAAATACTCAAAAACTAAAAATAAATAAATAAATATAAAACCAACTTTGCACATGTTTAGTGTTGGGAATGAGCATACAGACAAATAGCTGAAATCTGGATTATGCTGATGAGTGAGCAGTTAGGAAGTTATTAAAGATATTGTAATATTGTTTTGCTCTTGTTCAACTGGTTATCTGCTCAGTTTTACTATGGTTACTTGGTTCATATTTTTATATACATTATTTACAATGTTCTAGTCTTGAATTTTGTATCAGCACAGACGTGAGTGTATGGTATATTCAAATACAATATCAAAATAAATAAAATAATGTCTTGTAATATTAAAGCATAGGCATGACATGAACCCTTTTAAAAATTATTTTTTTTTGACAAGAATTTATTAGCTTCCAAAATACTGTGGATATGACTAAACCACTGCTCTCCTATTTGCTAGAAAACACTAGCGCCAACAGGATATTGTTGTCTATGAACTTAAATGCATTACTAATTTATTTTTTTATATTATTAGTCTTCAGTTATAATCACTGTATGAATCACTGTAGCTCTAAAAATGATGCCTGATTTATTTCTCTGCTTATCTGTCAAGCTCATCAGACATTTAGACAATTGTTTTATTTGTTATGTTTATTTGTAAGTGTAGCATGTAGCAGTGCCACACTCATTTAAAACAGCATTTAAAACTGAAGCAGATTTGTAATACCTGCCCCTGGATTAAAATACATGAACTTAACCCAACACAAAACTTCTGTAATATTTTTTACTACTGAGTATCATTGTGTGCCAATTGAATATAATATTGAACAAATTGTGTCTGCTGCTTCATCCAGGTCAAGCTTGGGTCATTCCTGAATGTGCTCAAAAAATTTTACTCTGTTCACGGAGCCTCATACATGTGTTGGAGAAATGAGAAAAAAAGAAGGTATTTGGCTTCAGTGGATCAGCATTCCTCTCAGGCCTGTGTACAGGACTGAAAATACAATATCGTTTTGGAGGATGCACGCATTCATCTTTGAATGAGCCTCTCCACCTAACCCTCACTTTGTGCCACCTCACAGAAAAGAAAAGGAACAAAAAAAAATCCTGAGGTTTAAGGAAGAAATGAAACCCCCAGTGCTGCTCACTCATCTAAGAAACATTAAATGTACGGTTTGTTTACCCGCATGTGCACTTATGAATCCCACGGGTGCCGCAACCTGTGTATAACTCACCCTTAGGGCCTTGGAGTATTTTTCACTATGAAATGAAATTTTATAGCATGCGAGATTAGCCGACACTAATGCAAGGTCAAAAATAATAGAATCAATAGGCAGGCTTGGCGATGTTAACATTTACAGAAAATAATGGGCTGAAAAGCGCTGTTGAAAACAGAATGAAATGAGTCTCTGCAGAATTCTTATTGATGGCTTTTCATTATTTCTAATAATTTGACTTTCTTTTGTGTGCTGTTGCCGGGGGTATGGCCCTTGCTGTGGTTTATTTGTTTGTGTGTGTGTGTGTGCACTAGTATTAGTGCGAGTGCAAGCGCGTGGGTGTGTGTGTTTGTGCTTTTTATGTGTGCACGCACATGTTTTATGGTCAATAAACAGCTATGTTCTGCCAAAGACTTTCAGCTGCTGATCAGATCCTCTGAAACGGCAGTTTGGAAGATGAATCTCAGTGGATCAGCCAACTTTGTAGATTTGGGCCTCGTCTCACACTCAGAAACGTTTCAAAATGCTGGATGTTTATTGCTTCTGACAACACTCGGTCCTTCAGAGAATGGGCCAACATCAAATGAAGTGTCCAAGATAAACCCAAATGAGTGTTTTCTCTGTGACCCCGTGTTTTATAGCTTACTGGAGCACTCGTGCTATCTGCAGCTAATTCAAGTGTGATTACAGGGGGGTCTGAGATCCCGCTCTAATATAACCCCACTCACTGCCATTGTCTTTCCCTCAGACTAATGAAAATAATGGTTATGAATGTTTTTGGTGCACTTTGATTGTCACATCAACTGTTTTTATGGCTGTCATTATGGTTTAACATCGCACTGTTAATTCTGTTAATTAAAAAGCTGATTGCGTTTGCCAGTCTGTGATCTCCATTTGGTGAGTCCATATGGTAGAGATTGCTTGTTGTAAATTTCAATGAAGCCTTATCACAGCGTCCCTGCTATGTATAATCAAGCGGTGTGAACGCTCGAATTGCCCAGAAGCCCCCATCATCCTGCCTTGCAACTCTCGTCCGCAACTTCACTCAAACTGCCGTTTTCTTTAAACGACTTTGGTTTGAAAACATTACAGAGATTACAGGGTCATTGTTTGTTAGCAGAGCAAGCACATTTAAATGTACACAGTACTGTACATACCTGACTCTCATTTTCTGTCCATTTAGAGGTGACATTTCCAGTCTTAGATGTCAATACTGAATAGAATGCTACAGTAATTTACTGAAGGGCCCCAACAGCTATAGATTTATTTTGTTTAAATATGAAAATTATTGAATTATGATCCCATTCTAGCTCACCACACCCTGAAATTACTCACAAAAGGCACCAAAGCAGTTAGTTCAAAAATCTAACTCCCATGTATACTACTTGCTGAGTACTTATACTTCAAAGGAAAACATTGTAGTAGCACACTTACCAGCACTGCAGTTAAGTTTTATACACAACATAACAACAATATATTATTAGGGTTGTCAAATTAGCGTGTTAACGTGGATTAATCTGTCCTCATAATTGATTTGATTAACATGTTAACACAATTAACCCATCAGCAGTGCAGAATGACTCTGAATGTCTCCAACTCATTTCAGCTGGTTGGTCCAAGTAGAGTTAGCGGCACAAATGGTCAGTTGATCCAGTAGAGACAGGAAGCAGAAATAACCAGACTATTTTCTACTTCAGCTTCTCGTCTCAGTGGAGGCTACAGAGCCTCTGAGTCACTGCAGACCTCTAACAGACGAAATGATGCGCCTCAGTAGTTGGTCCACACCGAGACACTTTGTCTGTCTGTGAACAACGACGCAGCTTTTTGATTAAAAACATTCAATGTTTGACTTGTATCGACTAATAAACTCCATCAATCCCCCTCATTGTTCATTATGGTGGCTCTGATGTTCACATGTTGCCGATCGAGGCTTCCTGAGCAGTTTAGGAGCTGCTACAGTCGCTAAATATCCACTTCTATAGTCTCCATATGGAGGTGACTCAGCACATCGTTTAACCCTGATGACCAAGTATAGTGGAGCAGATAGACGAACAATGGTTGATTGTGGATAAATGATTGTTTAAATCTAAGAGACAAAACATTGTTCAGTTGTTTCAAGTTGAGTTGTTGAAACTGGAGTAATAGAATGACCTTTATTGTCATTGCAACCAAACTGTAGAGCTTCTCCTTTTTCAGTGTACCACAATAAAATAAGTATAAAAATTAGAAATAAGTATGAAAAGTAGTATAAGTATATATGTCTTAGAATGTAAATACAAATTAAGTCTAAAAGATACAGGTACAAATGTATTGCACTGGATATTAGACTACGTACAGAATAAATAAATTCTATTGCACATGGTGGTTAACAGCACAGCAGCAGTGACTGCTGAAGGTGTTTAATAAACACGTTCAGTACAGATATATTCCCTTCTTTCTTAAAAATGAATGATACTTAATCATGATTAATCAAAATGAATCCACAATAACCTGTGATTAACCCGATTAAAAAAAATGTAATCGATTGACAGCCCTACATATTATATATAACACAACATAGCATCATACTAGAGTTGAAAGATTCATTTTGAATGAACAGAAATTCAAATAGTGTGCTGATAATGCCTCTCTTTTACATTTAGGGACTTTTACGTATTGTGTTAATAGTTTTACTATTAATAGTTAAGAGTTTCACTTCAGTAAAATGTTTTGAGTAGCCTACTTCTTCTACTGCTAAAAACAACATTGCCAGTTAGAGTGAAAAGTAAAGCAAGATGTCATCGACGCCCCCCAGACCACTACACCATCCCGTGAATAAGACACGCAGTGTTACTCAAAGTCAGCATTGTAGGGGGCTCATGCCCGCTTGGACTGCTTTGCCATTTGGTTTGATCAAGCAAGGGTGTTTATGTCGAGAACTGTTTGAAGTACATCAGATGAGCAGTTCTCAAGAAATGCAAAGGATACACAGACAGGCAGAGATTTCTTGCTTCACACTTCGATGCAAACTGAAAAAAAACTGGATGAAGGGAGCCACACTTAAAAGCAATGTGGTGTATTATTTCACGCTCCAAGAAGCAATTAAAAAGTAGTAGCTGAGCATTCGGAATAGTGCTACTCAGACACATACCACATGCATGGCCTGTAAGCATGCATCCTGCACACCTAACAACAGTTCAGAGCTCACAGATGATGACCTACTCAGGCTGGATTTTGTTTGTTGCTTGCTGTAGTGAGAAGTCCCCCAGTCCACTCCCCTGAACACAGACTGGGTGAATCCCTTACAGACAGATTAGATTTGTTTTGGGTGTCAAGACATAAAGGTAAGTTCAATATGAAAGCACAGGGGCCACAACATATGAGCCCAGCCGGATAAACAGTGAAAAGATCTTTAGCGAAATTGCCAAATTTAAATCAAACTTGTTGTGAAATATTAACACAAGTACATATGTGGTGAGCAGATAGTATTGGCACCACGCTGTTGAGCTGGATCAAAGCCTTGCTAACTGTATCTGTCCTCAGAGCAGGTTTGCACAAACAGACATGAGAGCTTTGGCTGTACTGGCCAATGCTTGAACTGAGACTGGAATTAAAATGCCACGAACTAGGCTGCCATCCCATGTATTCTGAAGGCTCGCCAGAAGCTAAATGCCGAACTTAAAAAGTTGTCACTACCACATTCCCTGCACAACATCCAACCTGAGCTCAGGACCCACAGTCAGCTGTCCATGTCGCACACCGAATCTGACTGCATGCATCTGTGTTCCAAACAGAAAAGTTCTCATGATTCATGGCAGCACAAAAAAAACACACACTGTTCTGGGTGAGACACATATGTCTTGTCATTGCAGGTCTTTGAAATTCTTGATGAAGCTTTCGCTAAATAGTGTCCTCATGCATGTGGAATGCCAGTGTTTATGGAGGAGACAGGGAGAGGGTGCACTCACGGACACATCTGCTCCCGTCAAGTTTGCTCTGGAGTGGACGTCCATCAGTTCAGAAGTCAGCAACTCACACGAGTCATCCATTCCTCATTCTCATTCCCTCCGACAAGCCCAGGCTCTGTCTCTTCTCCGCACTATTTACAGCGGAGGAATCTGTTTATGTCACACAGATGTAAATGTTTATACTGGGCAAATGTTGGCTGGAGTTTTTTTTTTTTTCTTTTTACAGTCCAGAAAAGATGTGTACAGTCTTGAACATGCAGAGATAGTTCAGCTTAATTTACTGTCGTCATTAGGAATGTGAAATCCATCTCAGACACTGGCTATTGGTTTTTAAAGCATGGTGCCAGGTTTACATGCTTAATCGTGGTCTGTTTGTAGTGCCAAGCCCGGCAGCATCCTTGTTAGGCTTTCGTTTTGCAAATGCCAGCTGATGTGGAATAAATTAAAGCGGTTTACAGTAAGTTGTTTTTATTTCGCGCTTGAATAACTTCCTTAAAAGCGTGTTTTACCACAACCAGATATTCAAAATATTCACTTTTGCGGATAGGTAGGATATGTTAATGGTTGTTAAGTTCTCCACAAAGGAGTGTGACGGCCATACTGGTGAACTAGATACAGTTTTATTATCACTGGCTGATACTTTGGTGAAAGAGAAGAGGGGCAACAACACCTTCAGGCAGAGCACTGCAGTGTTAATTTGTTAAAGCCATTGTCCTGAGCTCTTTTCAGGAGGCGAGCTATTTATCATTTAGGCGGCCGTTATTTTTAATGAGTCTGTTATCATTCATTTTAGGGCATCCCACCTTTCCTTGACACGGATAGTATTTCTTTTTATATAGGACATAGGATTTATGTCTGCCTCTCCTCTCTCCCTCGGCTCGGAGCTGTCAGCTGGATGGCAGTTTGGGAAGGTGCGGTGGTGCACTGCACTCCACCACCCAGCACACTGGGGCCACGGGGCTCATAGAGCTCAAACTATTACCTGCCGGGGTGAAATCACTTACGCAACAGAAAACCTTCCCATAATATGGTCCTATTCCTCTCTTTCTGTGCTTTGTACAGGTGTCACTTGGTGCTTCAGCACAGGACATGATACCTTTTTTCAGCTTCATCATAAACTTTCTCACATTACCTACAGATTCAGTTATCAGTGTTGTATCAGTGACAACAGACACATAACAACCAACTGATCTTTTAGGATCACATGCTCCTGAAAGCAAACAGCTTCATAGCAACAATTCTTTATGGTTGATATTTTCTCAGTATTTTCCATTTAGTTGGTAACCCAGGCTTTGAGTAATCCAGTTTGGAAATCAGATTTTCTGATTACCTGTCAATAAATGATGAGAAACAACAAATAACACTGTAACATTGTGTCACGCTGACTCCAGTGAATATTTAATGGTGTGATACTGGGTGTATTGCTATTGCTTCCACATGGCTCTCAACATGGCGGCGTGTGCTAACAGAGCTAATAGGGCTGTACAAAGCAGCATGGGTCGGGATTGGCTACTTCAATAAAGCAAGAAGAAGATTGGATTCCATGTGGTGGCGCAAGATCATAGACTGTATAAAAGTTGTGGACATAGCTTAAATGAAGTCACAGGGGGCGACTCCTCTAGTTGCAAAAAGAAGTCTGTACAGAGGTCCATATGACCCTACTCCTCACTTGATTTATTACTTCAGTAAACACTGGAAACATGAGTCACTTCTGGCTCCAAAAAACAAGATGGCGACAATCAAAATGGCCAAATCTGAGGCTTCAAAAATCACAGCAATGGGTGACATCACCGTCTGTTTTTATATACAGCATCTGGTCTGATTCTGCTGCAGTTCTACAACCAGATTATATGATCCAGCCTGGTTTCAGTGCTCTGCATTATTGCGGACCATCCAAGGTGCTCTCAGAGTCACCTTGTCTAACTTTTAAAGCACAGAAACACTACATCAGTGTCTCAGACAGTAGTTATTGTTGTCATTAGAACATTCTTATGTTACTTCTGAAATCATTTTGCAATGTCTATCACTAACACAGAAGTGCTACTTGCTACTTACCTCATTTTTCCCTGCAGTATGCCCACACCATATACAACATTAGGCATGTCCCAAAGTGTTGATCTGGGCCATATGTAGAGCTGGCAACACACTGTAATGGCAGGTGAAAGAATGTGCATTTGGCATCCTCCTCACTCTATGCACACATACACATACACACAGTACTTTGGCTCAAGTCTTCTCGCTTATAGCAAAAATGACCCGACAGGTTTTTGCACAGCAAGATGTTTTCTGCTCTACTACACTTTTGGGTGGTGGTATCAGGATGTCAACTTGGTGCCAACACCGCCTCAGTTCCTTGCAACATCATATGCCACCACTACTACATCTATCTATATCTAGGCCTTGTTTGCAGTTCTACATATGAGAACACATCTTAATCTAGCAGATGATGCTCGCAGTGAAGGCCTGAGATGTGAAGTGGTGTAAATAAACAGACTGTTTCACTAGATAGGCAAAGCGCCCTTCATTGAAAGTTATTGCCAGGCAGCCGGGGGTAATACATCATCACGTTTTTGTGAGGACAATGCTACGAAGCCGAATCCAAGTGCAGATGCATCATAGTTGCACAGTGAGCATTTTGTTACAAATAATGTTGTCATCAATTTTCATCTTTTGTTTAAACATATTAGTCTTTTGGACAAGATAGGTCATATTTCAGCAGGTTGATAAATTCTCTCCCCTCTCCTCTTCACAGAATGTGCACTTAATTAATTACACAACCTTTAATTGGACAGATTATTCCTAATGGTGGTGCAGTGCTAAATGTACAAACTCTGAGAGGGCTCACAAGTAATTATTTTAATGCCACTTTCTCAGCTAGCTGTAATCAGTATATTTCAAATAATTAGTATTTTTCATAGGGTAAGGTACAGAATCTCTAAAATAGACAAATTACATTTACATTTGTGTGTTGGATTTTTTTTTTATTTTTTGCAGCTGATCCCTCTTCTAATGTGCTCTTCCTGTGTGCGGAGGCCGTGCAGTGCTAAGGGGCGTTTGATCGCCCCTTGATATTTTACGATATCTGGCGGTATTACCTCCTGTTTAATTACCTCAGTAATGTGCATTGATGTACATGATGGATTTTTACGGAAGCCCACTTCTTAACTATCGGATGCGGCGACATGAGTGATCGCCACTGCCGCAGTGGTCTTAAGAGAGAAATTAATAATTGCGACGGAGGAAGCGGAATACAATTAGCAAATGCGTCTGCGGTCACCGAAAGAAGATGAACACGAGCACAAACATGCTTTACATGCTGTCGTATCACTTGAAACCGCTGACAGCGGTGGATCATTTCATGTCATTCATACGTTTAGGAAAATAAACTTTGGCTTGGTGACTTGAGCGACCCAGGCAAAAGATATAAATTCAGCTGAAGATCACATTATGTCAAAGTACACAATCTTAATTTATCTCTGTGAGCATTCCTGCTCAGCAGTACTGGCTGTGGAGGTGGAACAATTTAGAGAGGAAAAAGGGGAATGATGGCGCTGTTAAAACTTCACAGCTTGACTCTGAGATAAGGAAAGAGTGGTTGAACTAATGGTGGGGGCCTGGTTTGAGGGAGCCAGGGCCTCAAAGTCATATAATTCAAAGCATGTATGTCAGCCTCATGCTCATTACCATGACTGATCATACTGTCTACCAGTATCCTGCCCGCCTGGCACCCGGGACCTGCAGGTGGTACTTTATCTAACGTCTGTGTCGATTTTTCACAGAATTTTTTTCCCCCCTCTGCTAAGCAGTCCGAAATCGCTGTTTGGCAAGTAACAAAGAGTAAAAACAATGTGCTCAAATGAATAGCTGAACAACTGCATGCAGCCTCTTTTCGTCAGGGGGTAAAGACAAACAACAAAAACAATGCAGTTGTACTGGGGGTATATCAATTTGTTCTTTTATTGTTTGAAGAAAAAGACTATTCTTCTTCAGCAGTAGTGGACAATATAATGCCACAAAGTGTATTTCATGCATTTTTTATGTGCTTTTTTTTGCAAGTGGCCGAATGCCATGCCGCCATTCCATTTTGACAAAACCCTGATTTCATATATCTAAGTGCACAAACGCCCAAAAATCATGCGTCACTGACCATCATTCTTCCTTCCCCGGCATCGATGGATGTTTTTTTTGTGTGTGTGTTCCCCTCATTCTCCCCCCTCTGTCTCTTGTCCTTCTCTTTTATTGCTTTGTACAGCAAAGCACCATTACTGATCCCTTCCAAAGCACAAACTAAAAATCTATCCCGTTGTCATTTGCTGCGCTGTGCCATCTATCATCGGGGGTGCTTGGCAGCGTCTCCGTACGAGAGAGGAGGTGCTGGAACAGGAGGCAGAGTCAAGGACTTTCACGCGCAACAAAAAACTTGTCACAATTATTTATGGCTCTTGCTGGGACACATAATAGGACACATCAAACTGCTGTTTTTTTGTGTGATGAGCGCCCTCACATCGCTGGCTCCCTTGTCGAAGTGGGTCACAGGCATCTCTTGCCTTACACATACAATTTCCAAGACAATGGCGGAGCACTTGGGGAAGTGACAGTGACAAATACTGGAGCCCCCACGGAAAGCTGGGCAGGCTGTTACATGAGTGATTGCGCCAATAATCATGCGGAGTCGTCACGTGTCTGTGGAGCAGGAGGGAGATGGGCAGCAGGGGTGGCAGGGGGTGGGAGGAGTGGGGGGGAGTATATGAGTGTGTGTGAATAAGACAAGGGAGGAGCTGGGGGAGCAGCAGGCCTGTGTAGAGAAGTAGCTAACAGGTCCTGGCAAATCATTTTTTATTTCCTTATCATCCATCTCCCACTTCCTCCCCTCAGATGAGTTGCTGCTAAATGACTGTCACTTTGGACGGTGCTGTGATATGTTCTGCTGTAGCGCCCGTAATTGGGAAGGGGTCGCCAGTGCCTGTTTCTCTACGTGACCTTTCTTAAACTCGGCCGCCCAGGGAATTGGGCAGAGCCTCAGATTAAATTACTTCTCCAGCGCCTCGGCCCTTCACCTTAAGTGCTGGCACTTGGCTCCAGTTCATGGGAAAGAAGCCCCTTGTTCTCGCTTCAGCGCTTCAGAGCCACCGACTTGCCCGGTTTGCCAGCCTGAGCTAACGGGAGGGAGAGAGAGGGAGAGACAGCCTGTGCTGGAGGCGTATGGCTGAAACACTGTCTCTGTATTGCAGATGCATTTTTCTACATTCAAATTGGATCGCATTTAAGAACTTCCTGCTGGGATGTCCACAGCAAAACTGCAATAAACATGTTTCTTTTTTTCTGGCCAGACAATATAGGATCTATAATAATGTGCATTTCTTTGTTTCTTCTATTAGTTTCCGCTGATGGTAAACAACAACAAAGAGTTAAGTGTGTAATCATCATCTCGCTGTCAACAATATACCCCCGCCTCCTCCCTTCCCTTCACCACTTAAAAAATGGCACATTGACCTGACACAGCAATGTGAGGAGAGAGGCAGCTATTCACTGCTCTGTTAGATATGATATAATGAGACGCCACCGCTCTGAAAGACTGACAGAAGAAAAAACGCCAC
Organism: Synanceia verrucosa; assembly: GCA_029721515.1. Classification (NCBI taxonomy): domain Eukaryota; kingdom Metazoa; phylum Chordata; class Actinopteri; order Perciformes; family Synanceiidae; genus Synanceia; species Synanceia verrucosa. The sequence goes on along the minus strand of CM056561.1, from coordinate 17,922,669 downwards.
CCAATTGTTCTCCAAACATTGTGGGGACGTCTAAATAAAAATGTCACATTTTGGCTCGCTATCATGCAAATTAATGGCATATCTGGCTGTAAAATAGACATTATGTGAAATCAAATCATCTCCGAAGACATAAAAATGCTCTGATCAAGTGTTCGTCCTCCCCTTTGAGAGCCTTCAACAGCTCGACTACCTCCTCAATTACTTTGGGTGTCAACAGACAGCTATCTGCAATGAGGGCATGTTTTCCCACATAATGACAACTGATAGCTGGTGTCAGACAGGTTATGCTTTTCAATTTGTGTCTGGCAATAATAACAATTACAGCTCATGCAAGTCCTCATTACCTTACAGTATGAATTCATTTCGCTGTGCATATTTTCCCAAAACACTCATCTCCACGCCCGTCATTTGAGACAGGCAGCAGGTAGGACAACAGAGAGTGGAAAACAAACTTTTGTTATGGTTGACTTTTGACCTTGAGAGGAATCAGTCCAGCTGGACCAATCTCTTGTGCTTTGGCTACTCTTGAAATTGCTCTGGATTGACAGCGCCTCTATGTCCTGGAAGCTGTACTGTTCACCAATACAGAAGGAAAATGTGGCAATAAGGACTTTCACCTGTGCAGTGACAAAATAACTAAAATATCTTGCTGTTGAATCATAAAAGACCCCTTAATTTCAGTGTGTATGTAGAGATGAACAGAAATATTTCTAGGCTCTTGTGTGAATGTGACGATTTTTTTGCCTATTCAAAAAAATGAATGATGTGTTGGAATATTTCTGCATACTGGGGTCCCTAAATAGTCTTGGCATAAATTGGGTATGACTGGAAAGCTGAGATGAGTGTGGATCCAGTGGACCCAGTTGTGTTCATGTACAATAATGTTAGTCCCCATAGAAGCCATTTCATTGTAATGAGGCCATTTTTTTAAACTTGACAACTGCATTAAATGACTTCTAGAGAGAACAGAGGGACTCACCATCCAATCACCACAAAATACAAAAAGATTTTGATTCCAAATCGTAACATGTTTTGTTTCTATGGTGGTTATATCAAATCTGTGTAACAAATGGTATCAACCCAAATGTTGCTGAAACTACTTATGACTTAAGGCTGTCATCTGACACCGTCTCACATTTTAAGACTTGAGGAAGAGTTTTTAGTTTTTAGACTAGTCACAGACAAAACTCAGCAAAGGCTGGGAAGCTGGGAAGACTACAACTAGATTCCCTTGAGATTATTTCCCATCATGCACCTCTTAGAAATTTCTAACAACTACCTTTGAGCAGAGAAAAATGGCTCAGGAGATGCAGCTTTTGGCAGTAGCCCCCATTGTGTGCGTAATTTGTTTAAAAAAATCCAAAAAAGAAGAGAAGACACCGGAGAATGTGGACCCGGCCCTGGTTGAGAGAATGGGGGAGCACACTCATTGGTTGTCTGTAATGGTGACGTCACATTTCCAATACGACAAGATTTAAGATTTGCGAGAAGATCAAACATGATTAATACTCTGTTGACTTTTTAATCTACCCCTGAAAATCCTCTGTAGCCAGACCACTACTCCTTCAAGCTAAATGGGATGGAATAATAAAAGTTAAAGCATTGTACGTCGCTGCCCTCAGTCCGGAGGCTGGCTTGGCGTATCCAACAAAGACAGGCATGTCTGGGCTCCGTTTAGTGCTCTGTGGTACAAGGCCCACCCACTCTGAAATACTTGTTTTTGATGACATGAGCTAGGGTATTTCCCATTTGACAGGAATTCCCCCCTAAAACGTTCTTGAGGAGATGAATGAACCTGTTCATCAAATCTCTGTACTTCTAACCTCTCCAGCACCCTGCACCTCATCACAGCTTCCATTCCATGAGTTATTGCATTTTACCAGGGATGGTCTGATCACACTTTTTTGACGTCGATCCAAGTCCTTTGATATTGGGTACCTGCCGATACCAAGTCCAATCAGATAGATATGTGCCTAAATGTTGATCTGACACATCAAAATAACAAATGTTACCTAAAACTGACACTTCGGCAGCTACTCAACCAACAAAACGTTTAATTCATATCCCAATTAAATGCTGTCATAAATGACAACAGTGCTGCAGCACTGGCAAGCTGAGGTGAAGAAAACCCAGCAGAATACAGTAAAGAAAGGATCAGATTGTGATCATCTTTATCTTAGTCAAAAACTTACCATTAGAATATGTCCAAATCAGCCTGATTCTGATTCTCAGCCTCGACTCGGAACATATTTCATCTCACTTTACTCTTTCTGTAGCAATAAAACGCACCAAGAGTCTGCAGCCATGCTTGCAGCTCTGTGAGGCCGTACTTAAGCAGCAGTGCTTTGAGCTAAATGCTACCATGTTCACTATTTGCACTATAGGCTGTGCTGCTGAGGCTAATGGGGATAGCCTAGATAGATTTGTTGTTTGTTTGGCGATTAAGTTATTAGAATTCATCCACAGGGGAACATGAAGATGTGCAACAATTACACAACAATGCATCCATAGATATTTCAGTCTGGCCTTGCTGCTTGAACATGAACCAGTCCATGAACCCGTGGCGTTGCTGCTCACATGCATGTACTCTTCACAAGGCTATAATTTGGTTCTGGTCCATCAGATTTTATGATCAGTGTCAGACCACAACAGGTTTAAGAGAAAAAAGGCTCTGTAACAAAGTGCTCTAACACACCTTTATCAATGGCAGCCCTAAAGGATTTGTTGTGTCCATATATTCTGGTGCTCCATACCTGAGTGTGGTGTGTCTGGAGGCCAGTGGCTGCAACAGGTCTTCAAAAGCACAGATTCTTCTAAATGCTCAACAATACATTGTTCTGAATCTTTTCAGAGAAGTAAATTATTTTTTTTCTTTTGTAAAGCTTAAAGTGGTCCACGTTAAGGGTTGTTGGGAGGGGGATTTAACATATCCCTCAAATGTCTCTCCCAATCCTGGCTGACATCTTCCAGCGGAGGCATCACATTGCAACGGCATCCGTGTGTGTTAAATGCCATCCATGTGTGGCCAAAGCCTCAGTTGACAATGACGCAGAGTGATGCCCCCTCAAAAGCAGAGAGAGAGAGAGAGAGAGAGAGAGCGAGAGAGAGAGAGAATGAATCACGTCCAGTGGAGGGAAAAATGTGTTAAATAGTACTTGGACACTGCAGCATGATAATTTTCTATCACAGCAGCCTATAAGTATCTGACAAGCTCCGGTGCTGACTCGGCAGTCTGTTACAAAATGGCAGGCGTGCCCTTTTATCTCGGTACATGTTTCACGGCAATTGGACAATCAGCCACTGCAGTGAAAATCCATAGTATTGATCGGCCTGTATCTTCTCTATAATTCTCCAGCAGGAAATCCCTGATGACAAATTATATCTGCAACAGTTTTTGATTGGTGCTTTGATGTAAGTGATCTCCAAGGGCAGACTGAGGGAACTGGTTGGGGCTTTATTAACTGAGTCTAACCTGGCTCATCCTCGTCTCACACGTGCCCAAAGCCAGACCCGCTGTCAAGGCAGTCAGACTGCAGGCCGGGCTGCTCGAAACTGCTTTGGAGATTCTGAATTTACGGCACGTGATCACAAGCCGACAAAACTGTAGAACAGAGAGAAATGCAGCTGCGTTCTGTCTGCCTCTTGTGTCTAGACTTAAAGAACACACAATAAATCCAGAATTAGAGCAACTTTTGACTGTTTACTTCTAGATCAGGTCAGGGCTGTATTTCAGGACAATTTATAAGATTGAATTGTGCCGCAGCGTTAAGCTTCAATTCACAGTCAGTGTAAGTGGTCATTGCATTCAATGCTGCACCGTTTCCCTTCTGATCTGCCGATCCTCCAATCTGCTGTTTATGACTGTCGGGCAAAAGAAGAGGTGGAAAAGGCGGTGCAAAACAAATTCAACATAATACCGTTCTCTATTGATTCTAAACAAACACGCATGCTGTTTCTCGCTCTGTGCTTTTCGGGCACTTGGTGTATGTGACGAGCCTTATCATTATGCACTATGTATTGCCGCCTTTTCCCCCTCCTCAGCTGATAACCCTGAGCACAATACAACTCTCAACACAGTGGAGTGCACACATCAAGAGGCCTCTTCTAATCCTGCCGGGGGTACTTACCGAGCATCAAAATTGGCGCAGAACTTTTTCGGAAATCCACTGTCATAAATCCCATGATTTTTTTTTTTTTTGAAAAGGAAGGAGGGGGGCCCTTTATTGGAGACTTGGTGTGTGTGAGAGAGGAGGGGGTTGGGGGGGTGGATAATGTTGGACATAATCCAGCCTCTGACAGAGGAGGGGGGGAGCCAGCATCGTTTACAGAGAGGCATATGCTCCCTCCCTTCACGCAGACACGAACTACAGCAAAGCAACCTTTTACCAGCCAGTCAGAGAAGGATAATCTTTCCCCCTCGCAGCACAATGCAGGAGATTACATGGAGAACATGTCAGTCTGCACTGGATTTGCTAGACACTAGATCTCTTGTCCCTATCGATTTGCAGGCTTCTCATTCATGTTTTCACACGGGTCTCGCAGGCACACAGGCCAAAAAGCGTACGGGTTGGGGAAACCATTCTTTTCCTCTCACCCTCTTTTGTGTGATTGGCTGTTTCAGGTTGTGTCATTGTGTGCGGTGTGTGTGTGTGTGTGTGTGTGTGTGTGTGTGTGCAGTACCAGCATTCGCACATACATGATGGCAACAGTGTCAATGTAACACCTGCTCCCGGGAAATGCGTTTTGTAATCACAGGACAAGTTAACCTCGACACCACAGACTGCAGATGTTGTAATCCCCGGTGCTATTCTGTCGCTGTTGATTTGCCTTGGTGCGAGCACAATCATCGCCCTCATTTTAGGGGTTATAGTTTCCCCTAAAGCTTTGCATTATTAATCAATTATTACATTACACGCCCCACACAAATAACAGGAACTGCTGGAGTTTACTCACGGCACAGACCCAGGTGGTCAGGACTCATCATTCTTCCTTGTGTTTTTTTTTCCTGTGATGCCTTACGGCAATTTATCAAAATAGCTTTATATCCATCCATCCATCCATCCATTTTCTACCACTTATCCTCACATAGGGTCGTGGGGGGGCTGGAGCCTATCCCAGCTGTCTTTGGGTGAAAGGCAGGGTATACCCCGGACAAGTCTCCAGTTCATTGCAGGACACAGAGACAGACAACCATTAACACTCACATTCACACCTACGGTCAATTTAAATTAGCCAATTAACCTAATCCCCATACATGTCTTTGGATGGTGGGAGGAAGCCGGAGTACCCGGAGAGAACCTACTAGACACGTGGAGAACATGCAAACTCCACACAGAAAGGCCCCGGGGCTGGAATCGAACTGCCCAAGAGCTTTATTTGTGTTGGATTTTCAGTTAGCAAGCCATCCTAATATTACCACTAGCATACTGTTTAATACAATGAAAATGTTGAAAAAGGTCTCAAACTCTGTAGAAAACTCTACTCCAGAGAAGTTTGACACATAAAGTAAAGTGGCAAAGAAAGTCTTTGGTGACTCTGTTGGTCCTGAATGACAAAAACCCTCCATATTTTATGCAACTCTGAAGAGGGCAGATTAAGGCCCACAGCGGTGGACTTTGACAGAGGAGACCAGTGGACTCACAATACCCTGTTTTAAAAAGGAGTAGAAAACAAGAAGTCCTCACTCAAGCGTTTCTTAGTGATCAATATGCTAACTCGGGGAATGCTAAAATCGAGGCGGATGTTTGACAAAGATGGATAGATTTGCACCGTCCGTGAAATGTCACTGATTCAGTGGAGGATGTCACCTCAGGATCGCTCGACTGTGTGATAAGCCTGACACATCAGCTTGGGGTGGAAAGTGGCGTGGTGCCCCGCTTCTCCTGCTCGCTTTCTCTCTCTCCCTCTCTCTCTCTCTCCCTCTTCCTGTCAGAGCAGACGGATGACAGCGACCACCGCCGCTGCCGGGTCCAGCGGGACCACAGGTAAAAATGAACGCAATTAAAAAATGGATGAGTTGCAATCTGTGGAGGAAAGTCAATGTGTGAGGTTTCGGGTGGTTAGCGACTGAGTGGTCACAGAGAAATGAAAAAATCGTTAATTTCAAGTGAGGGTTGTCAATCTGGATTTGATAGGAACACTCTGAGCTGCAAAAAAAACTTTCTCTTGTTATCTCTCTTGTGCTTTAGTTCTACATCTAAAGTGTTTGTGTTTGTGGCCACCTTGACACATCTAACAGATCCACGTTCGCTGCCATATATTCAGATTGACATACATCACTTTGATTTCCAGCACATCAGACACTGCTATCAGATACCTACTCATAATGGGAACAAAGCTCTGTCATTTTCCACAGATAATGTAATTGCCATAGGGAATGAAGCCATAAAGATGGCAATAAAGGTTTTAATTTTACTGCTGTCTTCCAGAATTTGACCCTTTGTGATGCTGATATTTCCTTATGCCCCAAGGCAGGCGCTCGGAGACTCTTTTCTCTTATTTGTTCAAGATCAAAGGTCTGTCCGACAACAGGACGCACTGACAGGCTGCTTGGGCGTCTGCTGGGAGCCGTCTATCGGACCGTTGGGAAGGTGAGAGAGTGAGAGCTCTCTGGCTCACTATTTTCCTCATCACACTGTCAGGGAAGCTCGTCTCTCTGGAGACTTTGGGGCTAGTTTGTGTGGTCAAAACAAGAGAGTCACACGAGGGGGAAAACAGCAATCACCAGAGTGGTACTTTAGACTGACCCATAGCATGACCTGCTGTCAAATTGCCCACCTTGTTCCTTTCTGACGCTCCCTTTTGGCTGATTTTGACTGATTGGTTTCGTTTGGCCTTTTGTTGTTCCCCCGGCCCCCGCCGTCTTCCTCCGTTTCCACTTCGAGGTGGCGCAGATCATATCTCATATTGTATCCTGACGACTTTTGATTGCAATCCTGTTGCTTTCTGAAGGAAAAACACCAGGAGCTGACAGAAGACAAAGCACCATCCACCCACAGGATCCTGGGTAACTAATAGCCCAGGTCAAAATCTGTCCTTTTATTTATAATCCTCAACAGCATGAAATATGAAGGGGTAGATTGAGATGCATAACTTTGTCCCCTTTTTTTGAAGCAGGAAGCCCTCAGACACCAAAAATGATGAAATGCTTTGGCTGAGAGGTAAACTATTAATAGACTCCTCCACCTGAAACTGTCACTGTGATCCCTGCTCTACAGCCCAGCATCCACACCAGGAGCACCTTTCAGGGACCTGTGAAGGGCTGCAGAGAAGGACTAACACATCTGCTGAGGTGCACGCAGCACCTACTGTGCAGAAGGCACGCCTACCCAGAGACCAATGCGCTTCATAATTGATAGTAGCACGCATGTGTCAGTAACTCAATGACGTGATAGCGTGAAGTGTGGGCATGCACATATTTCCTATTGTGCTGATTCTGTGAGTATAACTGCAAGTCTGTAACAAAAGCCTAAAGTATTGTTGAGTCAAATAGAGGATGATAGTAAAAACAGGCACGCTTGCATTTTTCATGGCCAACTAATTAGCCATTTCCCCCAAGAAGCACAATAAGAGCTCTTGCGTGTGTCACTGCTGTCTGCTGCAGCATCATGAATAAAACGCTCATTTTAAATATTTTGGGGACAACTATCAGGGATGTAAATCAGCCAGCAGTTATGAAGTTATGTCAGAGGAAAAGTCACTGCCAGTAGCCACCATGTTCTGCAAATGATCATTTATTACCCAACACTATTTTTAAGGGGGGAAATGGCAGCCTCCCTTTGTCAAATCTAACAAGGGAATAGCTTTCAGGTGCTTATACCACTATAACTCATCTCAGTGACCTTTTGAGCGGGAATTAGGACACTTTCATCCTTGCTCAGGTGCTTGTTGGAGTCCATTAGCATTTTTAAAAAGTGCGATGGAGTGTAAAGAAAAACAGGGAATCTTTCATTAATAGACCGAATGAACTTTAGCATGTTGGGTAAATTATGAAAAACTATGTGATAAAGGATGATTATAGCGTTGCTGCAGACTTTACTGGGTAGACTCCCCAGGTGAAAAGGACAAAGAAATAACTATATCACTGGGAAATGTACATTAAGATGACTTTTTTGTATGACAAGTTTCTGAAAATGGATGGTTAAATGTGTAAATAAGACATTATCTCATCAAATGTGTGCTAATTTGCATATATTTCCAGATATCCAAACACTGGATAAAGTAGTTCAATCTCACCAGAGTCCTGATGTGTTTATGCTTTTCTAATGTCATTTGTGTGCCAAGCAACAAAACTATGGCAATGTTCGCTAAGTTAGGTTTAGAAAAAGCATCATGGTTTGGCTTAAATTAATTACAAAACCTAAGTAAAACATATTCACAACAGTTACTGAAAACACATCACAAATGTCAACACTACTTGTACTGTTTCCTGTAAAAAGGCGTGTGTTTGTTGGACCCGCCCACCAATAAGTAGTCTTCCTCACTTTTCGTCACCAGCTCTGAGCGTACCAGATCAGTTTACACTGCAGTGAGTACAGACCACATGGTGTACAAATGGCATGCCAAAGTGTCAGCCATGCACCTTTCTGTCAGGTTCAAAATGCTTACAAAGCGAATCTCATTTGATATTATAAATCAGAAAATACTATCAAGAAATTCATTTTTACCAAAATATTACAGAAATTTGGCTATGATAAATAGATGAACAAATCCTCTTTCAAAACCTTCAGAATATAGATAGGAATAAAACTGGGAAGTTTGTTGTGTTTAAGTGCTTGATGTGGTGATTTGAGGAAAAATATTTTTTTTAGAAAACCTTTAAAGCCTTTAAAGAGGTATTGAAAAAAAACATATTTTGCAAAATGCTCAAGGTAAATTATTTTCTTATTGTTATTTTTTGTTTTTGTTTTGTTAAATGTTTTGGTTGGTGATTTTAGGAGAAATACAAATGCAAATAGACAAAGTGTGGTAAAACAAACACCTAAATGTGTATTTTTGTATTGTTTATTTCCAGTAGTCTGTCACAGGTCATGTTATGTAAGTAAAATAGCCTAAACTCTCCTCTTAAAACACCATCTACTGACCAAGAAGAGGTTAGTGTACTTGTATTTTACTGTATTGTCTCTGGTATTTGCACAGCATTTCATACAGAAGCTAAAATCTTTGACAACTTCAAGCACACGTAGCAATCATGAGTTCATCTTTCCTTGTTTCAAATGCTCATTTCCTTCTTTATCATTATTCTCCAATTCAACATGCCCCTCCTTCAGGGAAATTACACAGCCAACCGCCTGATCCCAGTCGTGGTGAGAGCTATTCCACACTAGCACACCAAATTAAACATCTGACTGAGATTGCTGAGAGAGACAGGACGCCACATTCTTCGAACCCATTCTCTATTTTTGAAGCTCCTAAATAATTCATAGATAAAACAAAACACAACAAATACCTTGAGACGTGAGCTACCCGGTAAGTTAATCCCACAAAATGAAATAGAACTTTATCTTGCAGCTCCAATTGAAGCAATACCATGATATTAAAGTGTGAAAGAGAACACAAACACTGCAACAAATTACAAAATGCCATGGGGACCGGCAACAGTATTACAGGGGCGACCGAACACCATTTCATTTTTCAGTGTGGGGACATGCAGTTCAATGCTATCATTATTGTCAATAAATTGTGACATGCAAGCTAGTTGAAGAGTCATCAGCGCTGGAAAAATTACTGATTATAATAAGCTCCCAAGTTTAGCCTGAATCAACCATGTAAGGCAACAAGAATCCTAATGTGCCAGATTGTGTTGTACCTGCTGCTGTCTGCCACTCGTTTTGTATTACCAGTTTCCTTGTGATCAAAAGTATAATCTAAAAAAAGGGGATATCTGAGTGCAAATATCATCTTTATATGGCCATTACTTATTAATCTTTATGTTCATTCCGGGGCCACTAAGTCATGTCACCTAGATGTCCTCTGAAAGCAAATGTCCCGACACGGTGTATTGAATTACTATTCCCCTATTTACTGGAAAAGCAGGTCTTGGAGATAACAAGAAAGGTGATATTTACAGTAGCCTGCAGTCGTGTGACAACCCAGCTGCCAAATCACAGCTCAGGTGAGCCCGAGGAGCTCCTCCATGTTGGGAAGTGAACGAGACAGTGTCTGAGGAGATGCATTTCACGAGTCTCACATGGGTGATGAATAGGGCTTTGACTTTTGGCCAAAAATCATAGTCGAAGTTTGTTTCTTTATTAAACTTAATATTCAGATACATTCAATTATTTATTATTTATTTATTTTGAAGTCAAATGCTTTCAGTAGGACCTATATTGGCATCAAACAAGTTCGTGGACGAAAGCTTGAAACCTGCTCCCATATATCACATTAATTGGCCTCATATCTTCGCAAACAAACCCTGTCAGGAAATCTGTCACTCCGTTTTGACGGGCATATGGGAGGCCTTGTGAAGGAGATAGCAGAGTAGATTCTAGCCTGCCTCGCCCCTGATCCCTCTTCCAGCGTACCGGGATGTAGTGTTGACAGGTGGGCTCTCAAGTTGCTGGTTGTCGCATGTTGTATGTGCATGTTCGTCGTGAATTTTCCCTGTTCCTTTGGGAACCCAAAGTAGCGCCACATGTTGCTTTTCGGATGGTTTGGAGTGTAGATTTCAAACTCCTCAGGCGTAGTTGTGTAAGCATTTTTGTGGCCATTGTTCTGAAATGCAAAATAGGCGCTAACCAGGACATCATCTACAGTAATGATGAAGTTTCGGAGTCAAAGTCCTGGTGGTGAACAGAGCAACCATCCCAAAAGATCAGCGACTGGTGGTGATGGTTAAAGAGCCCTTTACAGAGATCAGTGTGGTCTGCACTCCCTGGGGTTTCTGTTAATCAAATTTCTATACAGTTTTTTGGAGTTTTCCAGTTTAGCGATAGTGATAAACACAATTTTATTATTTTAATTCTCTCAGAAAAAACACTGTGGCAGCTTTTGAGAGGTTGTTTTCCCAGGAATGAAACAACAAATGCAGGAAAACAAAGAGCGTAAATGATGTTAAGAATATACAAGATTACACAATGATGGCTCGACCATTTTCACTTTAGTAAGAGGTCACATTCAGTTTTAACATTCATTAACCAGTGAGTTTGGCACCAAAGAAAAAGCTGGAACGTATCATTTGTTTAAAACGAATCAACAACCAGAGGCCCCACGATACAGTATTATCCTAATTTAGATTCAGTATTAGATTTATTACAGATGTTTCTTTGTCAACATCTGCATCTTTTTCTAGTAAGTTTTGACTTTGTTAGGAAGGAGAGAGGCAAGCCCTCAGCTTGTTGAGATGTAACCATTTACATAACCAAACGTTGACATATGACATCCATGTAGACCTCTAATATTATATTCTCTTGTGTCATGTAGTTGCTACCCCCCTTGTGTCTGTGCTGTAGCTCAAGGGTGACGGTGTGTGGACAGATTTCAGGTCTTTAAGGGTTAAACTTTTTGGTGTGGTTAATGTCAGATCATAGTCATAATGAAAATAGCATCACTAAGAAGAAATGTACTTCTCTGGTTTTATGCATTAAGTATATACTTTACATTTTAAGACAGCTTGCACATTCAAAGTATCATCAATGCTTCCATGAACTGGTTTCACTGTAGTTTATATCACCTTGCAAAATATCAAATTAAAGTTTTATCTTTTTAGCTGGATACGTTTTCCTGGTTATATACATGATTTTTTATGCAATTACTCTTGTTATATCAGTTAATAACTTCATGTTAATACTGTGAAACATTCAGAGGCTGAACTCGTGCAGCACACGAAGGAGAGCACTTTATGGTTAATAAAGTGTTTTGATCATCGTATATAGGACTTGGGGAAACAGGTGCAGATGAAACAACTGGAACACATGGTGGAAGCCAGAAGCTCGGCACACCTGTTCCCCTCCCTGCTAAACAGCCTCGCAGTGGAATCGTCTCTGGAGCACAAAATAACTTCCATCTCACACACAAGGCGGCGGCGGCACCACACATTTCTCCAATTCTAATAGTGCAGAGATGGAGAACAGACATTTGTCCCTTTTAGGGCCAATAGCAATGGTGATAAATGAAAGCAGGACTCTTTCTCTATGCTGCTGGAAGATCTTAATGCGTTTTTCCTCTGGCCTGTGTAGACAGAGCACTCCGCAGGGAAGGAGGGGAGGATAAGTAACTATAGGAGGTGGTAATGGTGTTGGTATCGGCTGGTGTTGTTTGCCCTAGCTGTATTGAAGCGATGGTCCCTGAGGAGCCCGGCACAGGGAGCTGGGTTTGTCAACCTTGTCTGAGGGACTTAATATGAAAACAACACTAATGAGAACCATTTCCATTGCTCTGTTTATTTTCAGAGATGCATTGAGAGGGGCATACGCACGGCTCAGTGATCGCACGTTGCATTGCATTCATTATGGGGCCCTGGATGGGCTACTGATACATTACACACAAACACACTTATAATTGCATTTTTTTATTGTTCAGTGCTACTTTTAATGCTGCACTGAAGCAAAATGGGCTCCATCTGACCAAACACGATCATAAGGTTACGCATCTTTTATCCTTTTAAAGATTCTGACTAAAAGCTAGAAACTAGATGCGTTTAATACAGATTCCACAATCCTGAAGCAAAAACAAATATATCTATACCTATACTGTATACTCCATAGCATCTGAAAAGGTATTCTCTTCATCAATAAATGACAGGCTTCAGCAGACAAGTACCATTTCCTCAAGCAAAATGAATCCTCCCGCGTCCATCTATTCACTCACAGACATGCCATTTTGAAAATCTCTCCAAAGTGACATTACTCCAGAGATTGAAACCACTATTTCATTGAGCAGAAAATTGCTATTGAATTTGGAGCTGAATAATTGGAAGGCGCGTTCCAATTCAACCCCGCAGAAAAAGGTAGAGTTATGTTTTACTGTCACACTCAAACCAATGACATTCTGAAGCTGAGCGGCACAAATGGTATGGGTATTGTTGGGACGGGACATTGCTCTCCTTTGTATGTGTGCCATATCAAGCACGGAGTTGGAAGGCAATTTGGAAAGGATGCAATTCCCTTTGATTTGATAGAAGGCCATGAAATGGAATAAAGAAGGAACAAAAATATCAGCATTTTAAAAGCAAAGCTACATGCATTGAGCAGCATATAGTTACATTTGCTGTGTTTGTCAAAGGGACTACATATTAGATTCCGAAATATTGGCTCTAGTGACGTAGAAAACCATGCTAAATTCTTTTTTTTCTCTTTATTTCTGTAGAGTTTTACAGGAATGCAGTAGAGCTGTCAACTACAACACAACATTTCTCACAATTTTCTGATATTATTGTATTTTCTGCTATGTGCCAGTATAAAACAAATGCTATTTATTAAAATATCCTGTTTACTTGCATCTAAATTAAAAGTAAGACTATATTCCTCCTGCTGTGGCAATAATTTTACAGGCCTGTTTATGAACTTCTCATTTACAAAAACATCCTAGAATAACTGCTTCAGTAGCTCTTTATCTGTTTGCTGTATTTCCTGTGTCTCTCTCCCTCCCTGTCTCTCTCTCTGCCCCTCCCTTCATCCAGTGATCGTTTTGTGAACCCGTTAGCCTGTCATTGGTTTAGAGACTCCAAATGACCCTGTGTTTCTGCAGAGGACTCATTCATCCCCTCCCTCTCCCTCCCCAGGCCACTGGCAATACTGATGACCACCAGAAAGACACACACACAAACACACACACACACACACTTCTTTTTTTTTTCACAGACAGGCATTAGCACACACATTCACGCACACACTTATGGCTGCTGTGGCTTGCTGGCGTAATGTGCTTTGTTGTGTGAAGGTATCAATCAGAGGGGAGCAGATTATTAGAGTGTCTGAAAGAGATCAAACAATGTTGCCGTCTGCACCCACACATGGCTGATTTACAGGCAGGCTGATAAAGTACTGCAGCTCTCTGTCAGGGGCTACATGACGGCTCGCCGCGCTCTTAGGATAAATTATTGCAGAGGCCCGCGGTAATGTCTCTCCACCTAGCAACCAGCTGCCCCAGCCGCTGCCAGGGGAGCCCTGCCTCGTCTGCCATAATGGCACTGTGTCCGGGGTCAGCAGTTACTGTATCGGTGCAGAGTGGGAGGGATATGTACACACACGCACACACATATACATGCACACACTCCTCGTTTGTCTCTACACCTGCCATTGGAAGCGATGCCAAAAGACACTCAGGGATGACTGCAGGAGGACTGAGTGGACACAGGGGAGGTGCTGATGTCCCGCTACAATTTTGCAGCGGAGCAACATTTTTGAAAAACTGACGCCAAGGTTCCAAACAAGACGTCGCTGAGAGGGGCGCCATTAAAAGCATTATAGGATGCCATTTGTAACACTCAGTCTGATCTCACTTATGCGATTGGCTGAGAGGCAATTCCACAGACACATTATTTCATACTAAGCCGTCTCCAGTTGTCTCTGTCCTTATGGCAGCGTGCAGACCTGCATAATACACAGCAACCGCTTCCTGATTGATACAAAACTAATAGGCACATTTTATCCACTATAGTGTTGTTATGGTATATACTTGATTCACATCCCCAAACAAGGCTACATGTTTCTGAGCTGTGCTTCTGTGACAAAGATAGATATCTAGATAGATATAGAAGTCAAAATGAATAAGTCACCACCCAGAAGTGGATTTCACTTACAGATGACGCATAACTATTTCATATCCCGCTGAGTTCCTGGCCTTTTATTTACTCAAGATGGCTTTTTTTCCCTTCTCTGCACCAAGCAAGGTCAGAGAACATAGAAGACAGAGAGTTGCAAAAAAAAAAAAAAATAAAAAAAAAGAGTAGAAAAACTATATTGAGAGGCTAAAAGATGCTGTCGATTGAGTGTAATGAATATTTTACTGAGGCTTTCTCCATTAGGGCTTTTCTACAGTATAAAAAAGTGAGAATGTATGAAATACAAACAACTAAAAAATATTTTTTTCGTAGTCAAGAGTTCAGAAACTGGCGTTGGCCAGTAGTCTGCCATTTCAGCAGTGGCTGATCGCCTTCTCCCTGCCCCCTCCCCTGTGTTATCTCGCTCAAAGCAGTGCCATCCCTCTATTGTAATAATGCTGCTTCCCAGCAGCCCTTGGAGTGACCTTTCTTTAATTAACTGCATCTTGATGAGCAGATCTACATAGAATGTGAAGGTTAATTAATGAAGTATCACTGCTTAGTCTTAAAGCCATCACCTAGCGGATGACAGCCTGCCCACCACTCTCAATTTTACCCCCCGATCTCATTAGCAATGGTCGGCCGACGGACAGCTCGGCTCTGGCCAGTGGATCTCAAGCAAATTGTATCAAAGACGGGCCCTTTGATATCCTTCATATGGCTAGACCATACTCTGACTCTACACTTTGAATAATATATGAGAAACGCTCACAAACACACACACAAATACACACAAGCGGTCTTGCA
Source organism: Synanceia verrucosa (assembly GCA_029721515.1). Classification (NCBI taxonomy): domain Eukaryota; kingdom Metazoa; phylum Chordata; class Actinopteri; order Perciformes; family Synanceiidae; genus Synanceia; species Synanceia verrucosa. Next base: position 17,907,161 of record CM056561.1, on the reverse strand, counting down.
TCACATAATGTGTTCGTGTTTTTCTCTGAGGTATGAATCCAGTCGGCAACCCCATAAATAATTCAAATGAAGGTAAAATAATATTTCAATTAAAGATCCGTGTAATCGGTTTTCCCCTGCAAACAAAATACATGATGGATGGTGATGGATAATTCCTGTATTATTGCACAGTTTCATCTTGATAAGCTTTCGGTTTCCGCACGATTTCGTTTCAGGGGGGTAGTGTATGAGCGCTGGCTTATCGCCGCGATTTGGAAAGGGGATCCACATTAGCAAATGTCGCCCAACTGCTAAAAGTGTCTTCATGTGGCAGTTCAAAGATGGTAAAAGATGGGACGGCGACAATGGTGATCCGGGTCGGTCTACTGTTACGTTTCCCAAAACTTGTCCATGCTCCCGCGGCTTTTTGTCGATCTGTAATCTATCACAGGAGAGAGGGATGATGATAAGCCGTCACCTCAGTATGTGTAGCACTTAGAGCACTAGGTGGACATGTCCGTCACCATGGAGGTTGCTACTCGTGGATTGCAAGGTTTCCCCTCCTGGGTATCGCATGCCTGGCGAGCCACCTGTGCTCGTTTACCTCCCCACGTGGCCTGAACATTAGAAAAAATTAAACCAAAAGCATCCAAGATTACCACGTGGCTCTCTGCTAAATTACATCCAAAGTCAAAAATGGAAAGACTTAGAATGCATTCACATTTTGCTTCTGATTATTGTACCGTTTCTGTCATTATCCTGCTATAAATCTACCAGCTTGTGTGCATTGTGTGCAGTTTCAGTGACACCTAACAACTTTCTCTGAGCGACTGTTTGCTGCTGCAGAGTATAATATACAGATGTGCATGGAGATCTCCATCAGGCCTCCTTGCCAGTATGATTGAGGTTTTCCATGTAACCTTACTTCAGCCCTAAAGTCAACGCATTAATGCATGGCTTGACTTCTGGGATGGCGGCGGAGGCACAAAACAACTTCCAAAGAGACAGCAGAGTTTGACAAGCCTGCGTTTATCCTTTTCATCAAATATCTGCCGAATAAAAGAATAAAATATGACAGATACACCGTGGCCATCTGGATAAACCACGAGCAAAGCTAGTGGTCTCTATTTGTGCCTGTTAGCACTACAAAGTTATTGATTCTCGCCATTTAACCACCACAACCATCTGACAGGAGGCACAACCACGTATGTAAACGCTGTCATGGCTGACTTCCTGACAAGCTAACAAAGAGTGATACTCCCCTGCTGTCTGTGTATAGAATGGATTAGAAATTTCTCTTCTAGTGCTATACCTCACGTGTATGACAATGCCTCGTTTATTGGATCAAGTCATGAAGAAAAGACGGGAGTGGAAGTTCCGTTTTGTTTCTCTTGAATTGTTAAGATTTTTGCCGGGGTATACTCGATCCCTAATTGGTGTAGCTGCGTCACGCCTTCACTGGTGATGACTGTCAGGTAAACTTTTTTCCCATATAGAAGTATTTCTCCGTCGAGGCGTCTATCCGACTTCCCTTTCAGCACCTCGAATGACACGCCACTAAAAGCTTGGCACAATACGCTTCCCGCACGCACACACAGCGCTGTCACCAAAGACAACTTGGGAGAGGAGCGAGTGTTTTTTGAGAGTTTGAAACAAAATAGCTGGTGCAGCATTCCCCCCCACCCAACTCCCATTTCCGTCTGAAATGCTTGACACCAGAGGATTTACAGAGAAGTGAAGTGAGGTGGGTGCTGTATGGAGTGAAGCTGTGGGGGCTGAGTTGGCTGGGGTGTGTGTGTGTGTGTGTGTGTGCAGTGGTGGGGGGGTCCACACTATACACTCATGCTGACAGGGATCCTCCCTGTAGCGCATGCTTTTTTTTCCATTAGTTCCTTACTCACTCTCTTGCCCTCCAGACCCGCAGAGTGAGGAAGATTTAAGTGGCCAGTCAAGTGAAATCCCCAAGGTTTGGCAGGTGTGAGGTCTGGCTTCATTATCTACAGACACCTCTGTCCAATTATGAGCCTTTCTCCCTCTGTGACGATGATGATGCCGCTCGCGTGTGTGTGTGTGTGAATGTGTCTTGTAGGTGTGTGTGTGTCATGAATAAGCCAGCCTCATTGTTATCTGTCTAACTATCAAGATACCCTCCTCTCCACCATGACATCATTTGATGACACGCGCACTCGTGCACACGTCTTTTGTTTGGATTTAGCTCTGTAGATCCACCTGAACCCAAAAATATTCAGTCCATGGCTTCGTGGCCTGTCCCACTTTGGGAGAACTGTAAGAAACCAACACCTGAAAGCTGCTCTGTGCAACACCGCTAATGGTCAGCAACCACAATTAGGCCTCGCTGTGAAAGCACAGCAAAGAGCAATAAATTACATGCAACGTCCTGTCATCAAAAGTCTTGCTTGTTTTTTTTTTTGATACATCTCTGTGGCTTCTCCATTTTGCTGACCCGCTGGTTCCAAAATGTCAGCCACTACAAACTGGAGCACTGCTTCAAACCAACAGCTCTCTTTCTCCAGCTTGATTTTGGACACCCCCTGCTGACACTATGGCGAAACACACCAGGCACCTACTGTGTACCTTCCGTGCACACAGCGGACCTCTTAAAAAAATCAGTTTTAATAAAAGTGCACTTTTTAAATTAGGAGAGGATAAAGTTAAGTTGTACTCCTCTGGGTCGCATTCACATTTTATGGTCACGCTAACATTCGTCCAAGCTTCTGTATCAGCAAAATCTTCAGTTTTAAAATGGCATACGTACAGAAAATGGTCACAATAATATCTTCATTTACATCTCAGCGTGTTTCTTTGGGGTTGACTATTCCCCTCCTGAGGCTGTGGCTCCTGCTATTGTCTAAGAAGCCACATGCACCCTCTGGTCTCTGGTTAGCCTGCACTCATCTGCAGCCCCTATCATCTGCATCAGTTGGCAGATACAAAGAACATAGCGCTGTTTTTTTTTTACGTGAGCATGTGTGTCTTCTGTTGTGTGTGGCACTGCCTGCGCTTGCCTCTGTGTGTGTGTGTACTGTCTTTTTATATGATAAAGTGGGAGTGTTGGAGGCATGTGATGGTTCCCAGACTTTGGCTCAGTTTTTATCTGATGCTGAGATGGCAGCTGTGTGGACCAAAGGAATTCATACGTGTGTGTATAATTTGTCTTGTGGCTCTAAACAAAAACATGGTACACTCTTTTGCCCCCTTCATTTTCACATGACCTGAACGGAGGGTCACTATTTTTGCATGTGATTTCAGTGCAGTCTATAAATAGAATAACCCACAAATCTAAGCACATTAAATTGTTTTTTCTGTATATATACACAGCAAACTGCCAACATATTTGAACCAATTTGGACTGAAGCATGTTTGCAGCATTAGCTCTGAACTCACCATTTTACTTGCCTCTTCTTAATGATAATAATCTTAGGCCTAGCCATGGTGAACGAGCCTCTCCTGAATCGCAAAAGGGGAAAAAAAAGACATGAATTAATAATGAGCAAAATTACTCAAACGCTGCACACCACGACCTGCCGCAGCACGGTGAGCAACGGGCCCTAAGGTGACAAAAGCTGGATAAATATTTTATGTCTAAATATGATTTCAGGGTCCTAAGCTTGCTTGTCTGACAACCCTGCCCAGGTTATTGCGGCACATGGATGAACCATTGAAGGTAAAAAAAAAAAAAGAGACTTGGAATTCATCTGCGGCTCTTGTCTGGACGGAAGCAGGACTCAGAGGAGATCAGCTTTTTGTGTGTACTGTAGCAACCGGGCTTCTGAGACTCGCATCTCGAGTCAACGGCGTTCTTTGGGTGCCCTCAGGTGGAAGCCCAGTATAATTGCTGTTGACAACCCACAAGTCATTGTGCAATTAAAGCATCTGCCGCTCCTGTGTGGCAGCGGGCTGTGATGCCTTGTGACAGCTCGTAGCCATTAAGCAACTGTAAGCAGCTGGCATGCCTCGGTGGGGGAAAATAATGTGACAGAGGCACTCCCCCCTATTGTTGCCCTTGTCTCGTTGGGAAAAGCGAGGGGACATTACATCACTCACTGGATTCCCGGGCATCTCGATGAATGGGGGAAAGAAGCAATTCTACCAAATTAGACTTAGCACAGCAGGACGTCCAAATGATACTTTGCTTCTGCATGCAACAAATGAAAAAGAGTTTATTGCTGTAAAGGGACAGAATTTCCCCCTTAACTCCAGTAGCAAAACAGACACTACCATGCAGTAAACTGAGGTTGCAGCAAATTAGATTAAATTAGTCAATGAGCATGAGATCTTTTGGCAACAATGTGGATTTGATGAATATTTGATGAATATTTTTTAGTTGGTTTCCAGACAAAAAATTAGGGCTGCAGCTAATGGTTATTTTTGTTGTTGACTGTGTTCTTGGTGAATCAATAAGTTGTTTCGTCTGGGAAAAAAAAGTCATAAAATAGTGAAAAATGTCAATCTGTGTTTTGCAAAAGCCCAAGTTGAAATTCTCAAATATCTTGTTTTGTCCATAACTCAAAACATATTCTGTTTACTGTCCAAGAGGAGTAAGGAAACCATTTATGAAGCTGTAATCAAAGAGTTTTGACAATTTTCCTTAAAACATGACATCATCAAACATCAAAATAATTAGCAATTCATTTGTTAGTTGACAACTAAATGATCAATCATTTGTAATTCTTCAAAAAAGGCAAACATTTAGTGCTTCTAATATTTTAATGTGAAATGTTTGTCACTTAATCCGAAAAAAAAATAGCATCTTAATCAATGAATAATAATTCATAGTCACAGTCCCAACATTTGTAATGCTACGCCTTACAGTTAGTTCAGTGATTCCTCATAAATGAGACCAAATAACGAAGTGACTAAAATGCTGCTCACTCATAAGACTCATAAGCTGCAAGTGTGAAAAGTGAAAAAACGGATTAACAATTCTTTTGGTTGTCTAGATCAAAGTAGAGAGCACATTCGTCTGTTCTCCATTGCTGGGGGATGACACAAGTCTTTCTTTAATTAACCCATCTCTGAGTCATTTATCTGTCATGTGTGAACGCCGTCTTTGATGTACATTTAACTGTATCAAGTTTGTGGGGATTTATGTGCATGTGATTTGCACACTCCGGTCAGACCAAGTTATTTATTTAATCATCTCCTTTTCATGTATTTCTTTTCTTCTTTTGGACTGAATCATCACTTTTCAAAATGCCCTAAGAAAATGGAGCTTTCCTATTAATGTGACATAAACTGTTAGCCATACATGTATTTGAATTTATGGGGACAATTTGACAGAATCAAATCCAAAAGACAGCAGTAATCAACCAGTCAGATTCGTTTGGGCAGGCCGTGAAAGGCACTGCATTGTGTGTGTGTGTGTGTGTGTGTGTGTGTGTGTGTGTGTGTGTGTGTGTGCATGCGTCTGTCTCAAGGATTTGCTGTTTCAGCAGGGAAGGAATCAGTCCTGTGCCTCTGCCATGCAGGAAAGTCAGCGTAAGGAAATTCCTGAGCTTCACAGTGGCAATCAGGCAGTTAAGGACCTGCCACTGAAAATGGAGCTGTGTGTCAGTCACTTTCATGGCTTATTCACACTACTACGACTGCTCTGGCATAAAGAAGAGAGGCGTTCTCATTCACTTATCCCCACAACCCAGTAAATTGCCCTTACTTGAAAGACGGTAGACTATGTTTATTTAAGTGCCCTGGAGCAATTGCTACATCTGAAAGCTTACCTTCTCACACCAGAAACGTTCTTTTAAGTTGTTGCAGGCGCCACAGCGAGGGCTATGGCTATTTTCTGGAATGTTTGAGTGTTGCAGCCACTCTTTATAGCTAGCTACCTAACAGTAGACTTTTAGGTCAACATACAAATACGTGTTATTAAACACAGTAGCTAGGTCATTGTAGGCATTTCTGGTCCAACAAACGAGTGTTATTTTTGGTAAATATGGCAGCTGGGCCATTGAGGGACATTTAATTGGACTTCTGCTTCTGCTACGACAGGTGGCAGTAACGTCGACTTGGCGAACGGTCTTGCTAGGCTTTTTAGAAACGAAGAAAACACGGTAATATAATAACAATAGTAGGAGCCGGGGACTATTCTCAAACTGTGCCTCACTCACTCCGAAACAAATGTTATTCAACGTTTTATATGAGTTGGTCCTTTTATACGTTTTTAAAATAACTAAACAGAATTTTCAGGACAAAAGTCACATAGTGGCTGAATCATGGTTCTTAACGGTGGAAATGGTGCGTTTTTGTATTAGTAAATACCCAATTTAAAAGACTCCAGTGTTTTTACTACATGATTTGGCACCATGTTGGATGTTTTTTTTATTGTTTTTGCACAATTAAGATCGCCATGAGACGATTATGGAGCACTGGCAGAATACAGAAAGGAAAATAAGAGGCTTACAAAAAATACACCAATTTTATCGTGCTGCCGCCCATGCGAATAGTTGGTAATACAGGATTTTCCCATAGATTTAAACGCAGCGTGTGACATCACCCGGACAAGACGCATGCTTATCCCTCTGCCGTAAATCCCGCGTAGAATGTCGCAAAACCTCAGTGTTGTCAGAAGAAGTACATTGTTATTGCAATTTATGTCGAAACTGGATTTCACGTTTTAAAATGTTATAATAGTTGCTCTGACTGCGAGCCGCTGAAGTTTAACAACATGGCGGATGTCGTGTAGGCTTTCAAGGAGCCAGAAGATGAGTTGATCCCCGGCGAAAACAAGCTCGAAAATGGCAACATACGACACTGACGGTAAAGGAAAACATATGCTGAATATGTGCTATATATCATAACATCACATTCATGAGTCATTCTGTTACCGGTTGTGCACACATAGGTCCTGCAACTACATAAAGCATGGCTTTCTGCTTCGTATTTTCTGCCTTCTGCAGGACATTCTGTTGTGGTGGAGGTGAGCCCAGACATACACATCTGTGGTTTTTGCAAGCAGCAGTATAACAACTTTGAGGTGTTTCTTGCTCATAAACAAAATGGATGCTCCATACCAACCTCTGACACATCAGCCAGAACTGCAACAACCACTCTGACAGGTAAAACTACACACTTGTGGAATGATTGTCACTTCTTTTGTATGCAGAGTTGATTTCCAGTCTGCATGTACTCAGACGATGTCATATTCTTGTTGTGCTCAGATTCCAGTACTGAGTTTGTTTTTGAGGAAACCTACCAGACTTCTGTTATGAGAGGTGTCAAAAAGATCCTGACCAAAGCACAGAAAACATCCTCCAAAAAAATAAAACCTTCCCTGACTTCAAAGAGGCACAGCTGCTGTTTCTCAGGTCAGTGACTCTCGCCATTTATGACTGTAACACATAACTTCTTTTTCGGACCGCCAAGCAGGGAAGGCAGTGCTTCCTGCCAAGGTCCACATCATTACCTGTTATTTATTTAGGACTCTTGTAGATTAATTGACTACAAATACACACAACTTGTTCAAGCAGTGTTAATGTTATTCTGCAGGTTGCACCTTTAAGACACAGTATGGCCAGAAAGACATGGAGCGGCATCTCAAAACCCATACAGGTATGTCAACACTTTTTGTGTTTCTATGTTTTGTTCAATCAGATATTGGCAGTTTAATTGATTTTTCTCCATCTGCCATCCAGGTGAGAAACCATTTGAATGTGAGCTTTGCCACAAACGGTTCAGCCGACGGGACAAGCTCAATATGCACAGCCGCTCGCACACGGGTGAGAAGCCACACAAATGCAAACACTGTCCCTACGCCGCAGCTGACAGCAGCAGTTTGAAGAAGCACCTGCGAATCCACTATGACGAGCGGCCCTTTAAATGCCAAATCTGCCCTTACGCCAGCCGCAATTCCAGCCAGCTCACTGTCCACCTCCGCTCACACACCGGTAAGTAGGAAGGTGGGATGTTGAGGTGGCAAACCTGTAGCATTGAGTTATTTTTGGTGTGTGTGTTTTTTGTCCTGTCATTTATTTGATTTGATTCCAAGGGGATGCACCTTTCCAATGCCAACAGTGCGATGCAAAGTTCAAAATCAACTCAGACCTGAAGAGGCACGTCAGAATCCACTCCGGTGAAAAACCTTACAAGTGTGACTTTTGTGAGTACCGATGCGCCATGAAGGGCAACTTGAAGTCTCACATCCAGATCAAACATGGCGCAGAGAACTCCCTCCACTGCACACACTGTGATTTCCGCTGTGCCAGCAAGACTGCCCTACGGCAACACTCGCGAGAGCACCAGCCTGCCCAGCCCGTCCGGTGTTCCGAGTGCACGTACTCCTGCGCCACCAAGGGGGCGCTCAAGGTCCACGAGCGGATCCACTCAGAGGATCGGCCCTTCAAGTGCGACTTCTGCCATTTTGCATCCAAGCAGCGCAGCAACCTGGTCATCCACAAAAAGAAATGCCACTCGGACAAGCTGGAAAAAGGAGGTGGCGGCGGCAGTGGGAAAGGTGGCAGAGGCGGAGGAGGTGACTCACCAAAGCTTGTGGGCTCGAGGTATCGGGCCAAGCTGGAGGCAGCTCGAGCTTTCTGCTGTGACTCGTGCGACGCTTCCTTTGTGAGGGAGGACTCCCTGCGGAGCCACAAGAAGCAGCACAGAGACACTCAGAATGTGCTCCAGCTCTCCACACCGAATGACACGGTCAGCCTGGTTCCTGTCACGGCAACACAGAGCATCACCCAGCTGGAAGTTCCCGCCCCACCTGACACGATGGCTCCTTACAGCAGTGCACAGCTCAAAATCATTGTGTCCCACCCCCTGGGCCAGGAGAACCCCTTAATACCAGCTGGTGTAGAAAGTCAGCACAAGACTAGCATGGTTCTGCTGAGCCCAGAAAACCAGGACATGGTTGTGAACTCCATGATCCAACAGGTGAACCTGCTGACACCCATGCAGTCACTGGGGTCGTCCCAGACCACAGAGGCTACTCTCGAACCCCAAACAGTCCTGTTGACACAGCTCAGCCCCAGCAGCGACCCTGCCCTACTGCACACGGCCATTACCGCTCAGGATACCGGCGGCACACAGACATTCATCACCACCTGCTCCGAATTGGAGGGCCTCAACGCCTTGATCCAGGATGGTGGCACAGAGGTCACAGTGGTGACTGAAGGGAGCGCCACCGCCATGATGACCACAGCGACCCCATCTGACATGGTGTGCGGCCCGTCGGAGGACACATCCAAGCCAGCAGGGACTGTTGCTGTTGGGGAGAGTGCCTTGCCGTTGCTGGTGCCAAACGTCGGCCTGGGCGGCCAGAACGTGGTCATCCATGGTGTTCCACTGATAGTGTCCACTCAGCCACAGCAGCTCTACTCGGATTCACACACGCTGGAAGGCATCCCACAATGAGTGAAACGCTCAGGTGTGTTTTTCTGGCTGGGGGGGAAAAAAAAAAAAAGCAGAAAGACTGTAACTGTGTCATAAGCTATTTCTGTGCCAGTAAGAACTCGTAGGTTACGTATGTGCAGGCCATTAACAGTAACTTCTCGCAGTTTTGATCATTGACCACTGAAGCAACAACACTGTTGACTTTAGAGACAAATTGTTTTAGTTTGCATATTTTAGAATAATGAATTGTTGTTGTAGCACCATAGTTTGAATAAGTTGAAGAATGTGAAGGCTAATCATTTGTGACATAATGTTGCTTATTCCATATTCAGGGGTACTTTTTGGATGCATCATAATTAAAACATGAATTGAAACATTTTGGAATCATTTTTATTAAATGTTTATTTTTGGGCAACATTAGAACAATAGTGGGAATGAAGAGGCCATTTGAGCCATGTAGTTCTTCAGTTTGTCCGTTAGGTGGCAGCAGAGTGATACAAGTGACAGGCGAAGGTTACTCTGAAATTGTGGGATATTGCAAAGCTGTATTGATTCTAAAAATTCTGTTTTTTTGGGGGGGAGGTGAATCACTTTGAAGTCCTCATTCTGAATCTAGGAAGTAAATCTAGAAAACATTAGACTGCACAGAAAGACCTTACTTTCTAAGCCCACTTGTTCCACCCAGTATAGATTTTTTTTTTCAATAAAGTGCCTGTCTGTTTATTATTGTGACCATTTTTTACATGCAGATTTCAGCACTTAGTGTTTCCAGAGATTGAAGGCTGCGTCTGAATAAGAGTCTCCTTTGAGCCATTGATTTCGCTCTCATCCCCTCGGCACTAATGGCTCTACTGCTGCAGACTCAAACAAGCCCTGGTGAAGTTTGATGGAGGGACTCTTTTCCAGCATTCAGGGACGGAATATAAAGAGCATACTCCTTTTGTTGCCATACATTTAAGATAGTGTTATGCGTTAGATTGCCTTGTATATTTTATTTTCTCTTTTCCGTTATACTTAAAAAACACACTTCATACTGTTTTGATATTAACACCTCTACTTCTACATTTATGAGGACAATGCTGTCCTTGTTACTACATTTATGACTGCTACTAGTTGACTAGGCTACCATTTGCAAATCAAACTATCAACTATGCAATAATTCCTTGAGGATTTGAAGGGCTGATCTGTAGGATTTCAGCACAGTACTGAAATATAATATTCATAATTAGGTTTTCATTAGTGCATAATCTCATCACACATTTTCGTTGGCTTTAAAAGCTCAACAGTAGCCTAGGATGCACAGAGATGAGCAAAAGCATATTAAGGCATTTGCATATATATATGTGTATATGTATGTATGTATATATATATATATATACATGCGTGTATATATACGTGTATATAGTATGTGTGTGTGTATATATATATATATATATATATATACATGTGTACATATACGTGTATATAGTATGTGTATATATATATATATATATACATACACACACACACACACACCACACGCGTGGTGTGTGTGTGTGTAGAATTTAAAAATTGGCTACATCACCTCTGGATATGAAGGATGAATGCAGTAAAATTACTCCTTCAGGTCACAACTTATATTTAATTTGTTTAGAATCAATAACCAATGAGTCCTTCACAACTTCAGGATACCATAAGGAGCTCCTTGTCCTGGCTCTCTGGTAGAGTCTGGACTCTTTGTGTGGTCAGTACCTGCACTAGAGTTCACATTTATATTCTAATCATGGAAACACTCCACATGACCCTCTTTTCAACAACATTTGTGATTCAAAAACAGAAGTCTTGCCGTCTGATCGTCAGGTAGAATAAGAGGAAAAAAGAAAAAAGCTCCTGAAATTCCATTATGTATGAAGATGAGCGTTATGTGGGAAAAAAAGCAAGAAGTGTTCCCTGGTGTATCTCTTTGATCTATTATCTAACAGACTTCCAGGCCCTAATCCTGAGCACCCTCGAGGAGGAGACCCCCCCCCTCCCCCTGTTCCTGTCCCACATGTGATGACATGGGTGAGTGTTTCTGCTATGGACATTTTTAGTGCTTGTGGGAAGAGTTTTTGCTTGAATAACAAATAAGTGTCACCTTTTTTAGTTTTTTAAAATAAAATGAAAGTAAATCTTAAAGAAGCATGGGTTTTTATGAGTTCTTGCTACTGTATGGCACTTCTGCTCAGTTCCTTCCTTCCTGTGTTTGAGATGTCAAAGCCTTTGAATAGGGGGTGGGGTGGGGGTCATAAATGTCTCCCCCAAAAGCAATTTCCACTCACAGCTGCTTAAAGAAAACGTAAGTTGTGATGCATTCCTTCTGGACATAAACAGATCCAGAGAGGACCAGGTGGCTGGGGGACAACAAGCAGGATCAAATCAACACACGAGCTAAAGAGGGCAGGTACTTTAAAACAGTGTGAACATGTCAAGAATTTAACGAATTCCACATTACGGTTCATTTCTTTCATCGGAAGTGGCTATAAATCGTCCAGACAGCCAACTGAGTGCAAACTGGTTGCAGTATGTCACTTCCAACTACACATTTCAGACCTTTCCCTTTGTTTGTGCACATCCCATCAGCAAATGGCACTGAATTGCATTAATGACATTAACTGATAAGTGGCAAAGTATTGATATGGATTTGTTTGCATGTTTTTCCCCAATGCAGCCATCTTTTCACCATGACACTATTGACATCTTAAGTGAGTTTTTGATTTCTTGGCACACTGGAGACTCGTCTCTGTTCAATTCCTCAGATGAAACAAATTGATACACTTTTTTTTTTTTTACAGCCACATGTCACAAAAAAGACAGACACCTCTCTGAATGTAATGTGATTATTTGCTAAGGCATTATTAGGCTTTTGTGTTGTCCCAAGGGTGAAATCAATGGAGTGACTTAAGGGCTAATTCTGGTTGTAAGAACCTCAATGGGTGGCCGTACATTTCATCATCTGACTTTTAAAAACTGTGCACAGTTTAAAGTGATTGCTTGAATTTACTCCCTCATTTCAGTTTTTTCCCCACATTTTTTTTCAAAGCTATGCTTCCTTTTCACAGTGTTTAGGGTGTTGTTTTTGTCTATCTGGGGTTGTCAGGAAGCATTGCCCTGAGCCTCTTTTGTTGTTGTTTCTTCAAGATTGAAAGCAGTCCTCAGGGGGCAGAAAAAATAACTATAATTTTGAGCCAATGGGCTCTGGAGAGATGGAGAGAGCAGAAAAACCCATAAAAGTCCTTTGATGGACAAAGGCATTGCTACAGTATCTGCCTTTTTTTGTTATAACAATGTCCTTTATGACAACACAGCGTTTCCCCCGTTTAGCTATGAGTACTGAGTGTGATCTTGTGAATGCAAATCAGCTTTTGTGGTTCAGCAACAAAGACATTTTAGCCATTGTCCCATTGTTTCTGTGCAACTAGCCCGAAACAAATGCATGGTTTTGAATGTGCATTAAAGCTGGAACAATCGCTTGATTGTTTTCTTTTATTCCATATTTTGTCTGTGGGACACAATTTGGGAACACAGGCTAAGTGTTAGCCATCAGGTTTATTTCTGCACTGATATAGGGTAGGTTTTTTTTATACTCTGCTTTGTGATCGTTCTCACATGTCAGCATGTTACATTGTTGTTTTCTCTCTCTGCAGTGTTTGCAGTGCAGTTTCTGTGTAGTTTGTCACTGCCAGCCTGCCAATACAGAGCGATTAGAAGCAGCCATTAATTTGAGTTCTGCTTGTGAAGAGCTGGAATAGTAAATGTTAGGATTGTGTGGTCATTTACAATGACAGTATTAGTTTGCTTTATTTCATTTTCAGCCAAAAGAGTTAACAACTATAGTGGGATCCTAAGTTTAAACATTCATACCTGTGTTGGCCTTATAATGGCATCCCAATTAAACAATTTTATTTACAATTTTCAGAAATTCCTCCTGTTTTCAACAGATGGCCCATGAGCAGGCAAAAATATTTTCTTTGTTCACACATGCCTTATCCTAAGAAAACAAACACAATGGAAATTTGATCTTTACAGATACAAGCCATTGTGTGTGTGTGTGTGTGTGTGTGTGTGTGTGTGTGTGTGTGTGGGCGCCTTAGTCTGTGTTTACCTTTCCTGCTTTCAAAGCACTTAACATGCACAAATACCGCCGCCTCCAAATTCATTCTTGTGCAATCTGAAAACATAAAAAATAAACAAAATCCAGGGTTATGGAGCTATTAAGAAAGAAGTGGGGGTGATTTTGAGGATACTCAAATAGTTACACTGCAATGTTTCTTTAAGCATCTTTACATTAAGTCTTTATGGTTTTATCTTTGTGACATGAAAAGATTTTTTTTTCCTCGTGCAACGATCGAGACTTATTCAGAACTTCATAGCCGCTCTGGTTGCATGTATAACCTTTTAATGATCATCATAATTCAACACAATGACGGACCCAAGAAGTTCTTCTTGTTTTCATTTTTGATATGATTTTGCAGTGTTTCTCAGGAATGGATTGATGGAGAGAGGGGTGGCAAAGAGAGATAAGATTAAAGTTGCAGATTGAAGTATTATCATCTGCATAATTTATGTGGTGGCAAAAAGTAGCCACTTCTGTTTTTTGGTGTTACGAGTAAAAAAAGCCTCCATCCCTATTGTTCCTCGTGAATGAAGTCCTCTTACTGCCACCATAATGTCCACCCAACCCCATGATCTAAGTCATAGCCCGTCCATATTTGCTGTTTGTTTGACCCCATAAGGGCACGAACCCTGGCTGATCCTTCATCTGAGGACAAAGCTTATGTTTGCTGTGACATCATAAATGCCTGTGCAGGGAAAACAATGGCTGATGAATTCAGTGGGAGTCAGGCACAGTTGGGCGGCTTCAGCAGACACAAGAGACCCGAAACTTCCAGTGTCATGGAAAGTTTTTTTTTTAGACAACACACACCTTAGCCAAACAACACATATTTCTCCCAAAAAATGGAGGGGAAGCTGCTAATCTGAAGGGATCGTGTTGCACTTGTTGATTTTAGAGATGTGGCAGGGAGGGGACCAGGTGTTGCTACGGGAGATCATCGGGTTATAACACTAAATGTTGATATGAAGCTACAGTATGGACTCATGGTCAGAGATGGGTCTCTCTGCTCCTTGAGGAAGAAAGCCACTTTGTTTTTATAGGCTGCCTGGAATGTGTGGAGGACTGTGGACATCTGCTTTATTAGCATATGTGATTCCACCCCCCAGCTATGAATCTGCTGGTGGTCTGATAATGTATCATACTGTCACTGATATGTGTAAATACAGACCGTGTGAATGATTGACACGGTTTAATGAATAGGGTTGTGTTTTAGGTTTTTAACATGTGGTTGGCTACATGTTTTTGAACGTAAGAAGTGTTTTTTTTTTTTGTTTGTTTTTTTTTCAATTGCACCACACACACAGATTAGCAATATATGAATGGGTGGCGGCTCTGCAAAGTTTTAGTCTGGCTCTCCTGCAGCTTATTGGTGTGAAAATTCCTCAGAAGCATTCTCAGGTCATTACAGATGCATCCCACCCGCATGCACTCATAGTGGCTCGTGGATTACCATTTTCTTTGTTAGGCTAATTGCATTATTGTGGCCTTTCTTTAGGGGGTATGTATGAATATACACGTATGGATGAGATTTATTTCTTTCAGATGGAAATGAAATAGTTTTTTTTTTTCTAACAGTGGAAATTTTTTTTGAAAATTTTAAATTGATGGAATATTTGTTGTATTAAAAAAATAATCATCATCTCAAGCTCTTCCCTGACATCTCGCTGGCTCGTGGCTGACCCGCCACAACACGAAGCCTCAGGGTGTTTCCTGTCAACATGATGTCACGCCAGAGAATTAATTAGTTTCTGAATCCCAGTGACAAAGATCGCACCGTAAAGCTCATACCTCATACAGATATCATCTATTAAATAGAGCAGGCCTCTGTGTAACCAAACACCTTTTTGAGAATGCATTCAATCAAGCCCATTGTTTCTGCTCACATACAGTTCACTCTGTGAGATAAGTGTGGCCTGGCCACAGAGATAACAATGCCTTAAAAGCTTGGATGAGACGTTCACTGTCATCACTTCCATTTGTCAGAATCCAGCCTGGCTTAATGTGCTGGTTTGGCTCAGTCAGCCAGTCATGTGACTGAAGCAAAATTATTATAATTAAAGGCTATATTGATAACATTTTTACGTAAACAAGTATATCATCAGAGTAAGTCAAGCTTTTCCTTAAAAAAATAATCATTACAAATTAATAGTTTAAAAACAGGTCCAAAATGAATGTTTTGGTCATCTCTGGTGTTTGGTGTCCACACATCAGCAATCAAGTTGCCAGTTTGAAAAAAAATCAGCCTTTTATGCTGCAGATTACATGATTTTTGATTGTGGCAAAAGCTAGTTGTCCAAACAACCCACAAAAGTTCTTCTGCGTAGTCAAACAAAACAAACAACAATCTCTGTTTTTAGACTTATGTTCACATCTTAGCATTAGTAATGAAAGCATCCATTTACCAAACATCATAGTTCCCTCAAACAATGTGCAACTATAACAGTCAACGGAGAGGGGATTTCAGGGCTCTGACTGAAGAGCTGATGACTGTCAGAAGGGTGGCGTTATTTTGTTTCTGTCAAGTTTGGATGAAGCGTTTATAGGAATCTTTGTAGCTACGTGCTCCAAAATTACTTTTTCTCTCGCACAAAAGATTTGTCATTCGCATGACTTCATTCTCACTCTGCTCAACCATAAAACATGCAGGTTGAGCAACCGACTGGCAACCACTTGTTGTGAAGTGAATGCAGCAGAACGTGGGAGTGAGAAAGCTGGATTTTAACAAGTTCTATGGGAAGTCATATTACAGCAGTGACTCTGCAGTGAGCCATTGTTTGTGCGCCTGAATATTGAGTCTATTAGTCAGGATGTAATGAGGTGCACCGGCGCCTGTGGTGCGATTCGCACAGCAATTTGATGAGGACGGCTTTTGAATGAGGCTGCATAAATATTATGGCACTGAGGATGTGAGTCAGGACAGAGAGAAGGCTGTCCATTGGGCCATTATTTAAGTTGAAAGGAAGGAGAGGAAGTTGGTTTGAAGATTTGTCTCCAGCAGATCTCTGTGTTTTAGGAAGGGGGTGGGCTCTGCACAGCTCAGGAATGTGAAGAAAAAATGGGTGTTGGGAGGTTTTTCATAAATAAGACTAGTTACCAGATCCTGTGTGTGTGTGGTGCTTCTCAACTGTAATTCTAAAATCACATAAAACATTTTTTTTTTTGAATGAAAAGCAACATGACGCCTGCTGCGTGGGCGTCTTGAACAACTGCTCT
The DNA here is from genome assembly GCA_029721515.1 of Synanceia verrucosa. NCBI lineage: Eukaryota > Metazoa > Chordata > Actinopteri > Perciformes > Synanceiidae > Synanceia > Synanceia verrucosa. Next base: position 17,890,483 of record CM056561.1, on the reverse strand, counting down.
CCAGTAATCACAGAGCAACAGGTAAACCAGACACAACTACATTCCCTTCAGTTTTTGTTGTCTGGCATCTGCTCCGGTTTGGCTCATTATTTATTTCAAGTATTCTGACTGCATCTACATTCCTGCTTAAAAGCCTCATTCGAGGCGGTTGTCCTGCTCACACACTCATCACCGGCGGTGGGAGGCTGATACATTCACTAATCCTTGACAACTGTGCCCCTCTGGCACCATATCTGTATCACTGCTGGTTGTGTGATACAATGGACTCCCCTCCTTTGTCCTTGAAATTGTTTTAATTAGCCCCACGGCGGGGGTTGGGGCCGCAAACACAAGACTGACTCGATGGGATTGACAAAATCACAGGAGCATGATACTGCAGGCTGGGAGATGACAGACATGTGTTAGAAATGGACCGTGTGTAAAAAAAAAAAGTGGTGACAGACGGAGAATCTTTTAAATCACAATGACTCACATCAAACTTGAGCCTCAGCTAGAATAAATACAGGGTGTCAAAATTTTGTAAATTCATAAATATCAATCTGTGATTGGTGTTTAAAACACGTTTCATTGCCATGACAATCTAATCACCTTGAACTTTGTTATTTTTTTGGGAATATTTTTCTTGTAGTGACGCTCAAGGAGAGATTGAAGTTGCCAGTGATGAATATATGTGAAAAACCTGCTGCAAAGCACACAACTAGACAATGATCCCCCCCCAAAAACACATTTTCCTCAAAGGTCATGTGCAGCACTTATTGCAAAACTCTGAAACCTGTTATGCTTGCTGGTCCATGGATCACTGAACAAATGCAATGCGTGTGTGAGGACATGCATGTGTAGGGTCCGATAAGCAACAGCCGCATGCGTTCACTTATCCCACCACCACACTTGGACTACTTAGGACCTCCCAGCAGCTGGTCGGCCAGCCCGAGCTGCCAGCAAGAGGTGACAAGAAGTCTTTACCTGATCCACGAGGATCATGTGACCTCTAGAAAATGCTGCTATAATCCCATATCCACGTCTGCTGTGCAGGTCACCTTCTATTAAGTTAATTCAAGGAATCTCTGTGTAAAGCCAGTCACTGTGTTAGCGCTGTAATAAGAGCAATGGAGTAGCTCTCTATAGGTAAAACATAGAGGCAAAAAAACTTTGGCCTTTTATGTAAATGCTAATTCCTCCCCTTCCAAATTCAGCTCTGCCAAGTCAAACACACCCATCCCCCTCGAGTTGTCCTCCTCCCCCCGCACATGGGAGGAGGGGTGGTGGAGAGATACCAAACCATCTGAATTCTTTTTAAGTGGCCAGAGAGCAGTAAGTAAGAGCAATTATTCCACCATGATGCATTCCTTTTCAAGAGAGGATACCACCACTGTTGGACACCTGGAATGCAAGCAGTGTTATGGGTACTGAAGGCATGTCACATCGTCCTGCACCAAAAAAATAAAAAAAAATAGTGCTGAGCATCCAAACAGCAAAACAGGTGCTCGCAAAGGTGTTTAGTGTTGCAGTGCCCAGGGGATTACAAAACATGTAAATGCTTTTCCACTGTGCTTAGTGTGGTTATTTAAAGTGGATTAGAGTGAAATATTTCAAGATGAAAATTCTGTCATCATCTCTAATAATTTCATGCAGGAGTTCAAAAGTCAGCACCAAAAATTTTCTAGATTTATTTTGGATAACCTGGATTTGTTTTTTTACGCACAGTCGGGGATGTACATATGGAGTTTGATCTTATAGACATTATTAGACATTCTTTACTGTTACTGTGGTGGTTGAATAAAAACTATTTTATTGTATTCTATTATTTCATGGTGGTTGAACAAAATAGTGTTTTTGAGGTTTGATCATCCATCGCTTGTGTTGCCGGTCAGTTTTCTGTCCACTGTAAACAAACTTAATGATGAAAAATACAACTGTGGGACATCTTAATGATCAAGCCTATAATTAACAAAGATTAATAATGGTGGGATTGTGATGAGGCCCCTCCTCATACTGGGTCCCTCAGGCAAAAGTTCTGTGAGAGAAAAAAAAAGTGTTTGTTTATTTTCACCCTTCATAGTCATGCTGATTATAAGAAACTGGAGACGTTGCATTCTTGTCTGTGTGGCCCCCTCCCACCGCCCAGTCACCTTTCATCATCAGTTCATTGCAAAAGGAACCAAGGAGAGAAAATGACAAAGACAATGCATGTATCTTTAAACATGAAATCAATACCTATTCTGCTGCCATTTTTAATAATGCTGATCTTTCAGACATCATAATTGCCTTTAACAGGAGATAATACACACTTTATTTGGATCAAAATGGCCTCACACCTCATTCCCCACCTGTAGTTCTTGCAGTATTGATTGCTCCTGCGAGCTCCATTTCTCCAGCGGTGTTTAATGGAGCTCATCGTCCCCTACCAATTCTCTCACCATTTCCCCTGAAACCGGACACTTCTGCCCATGTTTCATCCAACAGTGCCTTTCTTAGGAAGCGACTGGAGCATGGAGTGAAAGCTTTGACGCTTCGTTTTTTTAAAAGGACATAAGACAATGAGCTCAAGACAAATTTCCAACGGAGCAGCTGTGTGGTTGGAAAAAAATTGCCTTTGTGAGGTCCTTCCCGCCGTCGCATAGGGGCCGTCATGTGGTGGGCATTTTGTTTGACTGTTTCAGATGGGTTTTTGAATGCATGTGGGGTAGAACCAAACACATTCTCATGGGTGTGGAAGTCATAGGGTATAAACTCTTACTCTTCCTCATTACTCCACTGAGTCAGCTGGGTTTTTCAGATGTCTCTTGTACCCACATAAATGCTTATGCTGATAACGCAATCATTTGATATTTCAGGAAATCCACTCATTACCTTCCTTGCTGAAAGTTAGATTAGAAAATCAACATCCTTTTCATGTCCACAAGAAGCTGCTTAGCTTAGCTTAGCTTAAAGACTGGAAGAGACAGCTAGCATGGCTTCGTCCAAAAGTAACAAAACCTATACCCTCACATTTAAAATCTGTCATTAAACACTGTTTTAATGACACATTATTGCACCTTTGGGCACAGCCAGACTAGTTTTCCTTGTCTCCCGTCTTTGTACTAAGCTAATGCTAAGCGCATAATAATTGCTTTAGGCATGTTTTCTGTATTGACTGCAGTGTAGTGACATAAATTAAAAATGGAGAAAGGCCTCTATTGGTTGACAGGAATACAAATTTTACTTGGGTTACATACTTATTTTAAGGCCAACCATGACAGTTTTCCTAAACCTAAGTCGTTTGTTATCCCCTGCTGGTGCTGCACCTTAATACAGGCGTGTAGTATTCACACCTCTGCAAGGCACAGTGTGTCACCCAATCCTCTCTTAGACAAGTGGATTTATTACAAGCTTTATTGTAATATCTAGTTGCTCGCAGAGTGGCCACTCATTACTGGCATCAGTTAAAAACTCAACTCTGTAGTCCGTAATCTCATACCAAACTTTCCAGCGTCTGTATCATGTTAGCGGGCAGATTCTACGTGCTGACACACAGACAGCAGTCAGCTAAATGTGTCCATGTGATAAGTCCAAGCCTTTCATCCTGTGGACGATCGGACGGAGACACAGACAGGTCAGGGTTAATGATGGGCTGTCACTGCACCTTTAATGTACTACGTGTTGAGTAAGGCCGTTTATGGATAATGGTTTTGAAGGGAGAATTCTTAAACATAAAAGGATTTTCATAATCAAATATTGATGAAAACCTACGAGATGTAATAAATTCGCACTGGTTAATTGTGACACAAATATGCTTTTGATTTTATTTTCCATCGTAGAGCAAAATGGTGAGTTTATATCCCATGTCTGTTGTAGCCTATACCTCCCCACAGAGAAACAAGAGTATGAGCAACATTTCCTTTAGATCAGTCTGACTGTAAGGGAACACTTGTTAAAAAGGGAAGAATGTGCTTTAATTTGTCAAGGGGATCTGAGCTGACAACTTTAGTAAAGTCCACTATAACAACCTTCCAGGGCCCCTGACCTAGGGAGGGAGTGACCCCTGACCTTATTTGGGCCTCTTTTATGAGGACTTTTTTTTTTTGGGCTCTGGCCAGATGGCTAAACTATCAAAGGGATTTTTTATGAGAAAAATCTGCAGGCAAGAGCAGAGTAGTATATTTATCTCATTGTGTGGAGGGCGAAGCCTCTGTAACTTCCGACTCGGTGGGTCAAGAAAGAATTAAATACACAGTGGGCTGCATGTGTGTGTGTGTGCCACCCAACATAAATACACATATATATATATATATATATATATATATATATATATATATATATAAATATATATTTCACACACACATGCAGCCCACTGTGTATCTAATTATATTACAGTGTGATATAATTGCACAATGAATGAAAAAAGATCTTTGTGCCTCCAGGGCTATGCTAACAGCGGCAACAAACATGGGAAAAAAAAAAAATATTGACTTATGTATTTGCAACTCAAAAGCTGCAGCTTGTCAATAGTAGTAATCAGGCAGCCGGATAACATGTCCCACTTGTTTGCTGCTCCTCTATTTTACAAACTTTTTTTTTGTACAGGTAACGTAAAACCACCATATAAAAAGATTTCACAAATGCTACCCTGAAACTGATTTGACAGTTTGCCCGAGATCACAGATGAGCACGAATCAGTGGAATTTGTGTGTGTTTCAGAACGGGAGCGGGGGGAGTTGTGTGTCCCAGGGTCGCTATAACTCGCTCTGCTCACATCACTCATGTGGCGTCTTTATGAGCGATGGGCTGTTTTGTTGGGTTGGGTTTCTGGGGAAGCGTTTAGGGCCTGCTTATGCAGAGCAGCGCAGGAAACAGGATTTTAAGATCCCGTTCCACACCCATATTTTCATACAACTTTTTTGCATGTAATCCATCCATCCGTTTGATTGTAGCCTATTTGCAAAAATCTGATTTTGTGTGAATGATGGGAAATGTATTATATTTGTGTAACGCTTGGAAACCCCACTCAGCAGGAAGTGGGTGCCTTCTTGTACGCTCACAAATAGTCCCACAGCTGCTGGAAGCATTACCTGTTTGTTGCCCTCTGCAGACACCAAATCAGCTGCTCCCTCTGAGCCTACTCATCATGCATCTTTTGACCGCCGCATGAACGGGAGCGAGGTGATTTCCAGACATGAGTTTTTGTGTAGTATACATGCATGTCAAAAACACTACAAATTAATACCACCAAATTATCAAAATGTTTTGGAACACATAAGCCTAATGATTCCCAGACAGCAATCCATCATTTATGAACACATAGCTTTTAAAGTCGCATCTAAGCCCTTCATAAGTGGGGTAACCAAAGCTGTCTCCGACCTGCTTGTTTTAATGTGGCCATTCCTTCTGCTGATAGCACTCAGAGGTCAAGCAAGATCTGAAGTCACTGGAAGCAGTTAAAATAATAGGAGGTGACCATGTGTTTGAGGTTATAAGAGGAGGGACTGCCCACTTTTACACAGAGCCAAAACAACTGAGGGATGGCTGCAATTCACGTATTAGAGCCCAGTCAGTGTACGATGATAAAACATTACTTATCTCAACAGTGCAGGAGGGCAAGACTGACTGTGTGATTTCTTTTTATTTGTCACCTTTGTTGATAATTTCATTGTCTGACAAAAATGCGCAGCTGAATTTTCCAGGGCTGATCCTACATAACATAATGTCCTTGAGTAAAACACTGAACCCCAAGTTCACAGGAGCCTGCTGCTCCTAAAACGGCTAAGGATGAGTTCAAATTTGTACATGACAAATTTAATCTAATAAATGAAGATGGTAAATAATAAATAACACGATTGTTCCTGAGCCCCTGAGCTAAGTAAGATGTGGCAAAGTAAACAAAAAGACAAAAACTGTAAACTGAAGTTCACACAAACATAAGACACTATGCAAATGAACAATTAAAAAATTATGTTGTGTTGTGTACATTTCCCATAGTCTGTCTGTACTGCATGTTTACTTTCCCCTGCAGGGCAACGGCTCACCACATGTACACATGCATGCACGCACTTGGTTGCTTTCAAAAACACTCACCAACACACACACACACATGCACACACACTCCTGCTGTCTCCGCCCAGTTTCATTCACAAAGAGAAGCGTGTTTGGGGGGTGGTGGGGGTTTAAAGCTTACCAGAAATGTGCATGAGTCACTGAAAGAGCCCACCATGGCATCTGCCCCGTGTGCTGCAGGGAAAGTCATCCCAAGTTATAGCTTTTATTGTGAAAAGACCCCTTTTAACCCTCTAAACAACATGTTGGTCATGTAGAATGCTATCATGCTTATCACTGGCCTTTATGAGGACTTGGCTCCAGGACATTTCAGCTTCACAGTTTGTTTTGTGTACATTGCAAATGAGCTACAACCAGAATTATGAGCATGGGGTCCTACACATTTTTTTTTTAGCTTCTTTCTGTTCCACGGTTAAATCTCTCTAAAAGTTTAAAACACAAAGACCCCTCGGTGCTGGCCAGCCCACCCTGCAGATGGTCGGAGGATCAGAGGCTGTCAGCACGCTTAAACGAGCCAAGAGTCGAGGCTTCAGCCCTGCGGGGGAGGACAGAGCGTGAATGGGCTATTTCCACCAGCCTCTATAGCCCCCCACTGGGCATTTGTAATATGATTTGTGGCAAATTTGTTTAATCAATATGGATGTGGGGGTTTGGATACCCACCTCGGACACAAGTGTTTCTCTCTTCCCCCCACTCTTTCTTTTTTTCTTAACCTGTGAATGCATGTGTGGTCACCATGCACCAGGAAAACTCTTTTTAACTGTTTGTGCAAAAGTGAGTGAATGGATACCTGAGAGGAAGTTCAAGAGAGGACGGAAACAAGTAATACAAGTTAGGACACTTCAGAACTCTCTGGTGTTTTTTTTCAGGGCACTATGTCCCTATGTTATCAAAGGTCTAAGGTCATTTGTGATTTGTCCATGTGCAACATGTTTTTGGGGAAATACAGTAAAAATGTCACACCTGTGGGAATGTATTAGTTAATGTTAAAACTCAAAAGTCTTCAAATATGTGCTAATTTGAATACATTTCCGCAACAGAAATATGATTATTGATAAAGCCAGGTTCAGAGTTCCTGATTCATTTTGTTGATTTTTTTAAGGGTTTTTACAATACTGTTAACAACCATACAAATAAATTTCTACCATTTTTTAGGAATAAATTGTTGTATAAATCAGGCTATGCATTATTAGGAATCATTCCCTCTGTAAAAAGAATAAAATATCAGGTATGAAAACATTAAATTGTATTTTTTTTTTTTTTTTGTAAAATTCCAACAAAAATTTGTTTGTATTACAAGTTTTTTATGTCATGGAGACAAAATTGCCTAAAATCTCAAAATTGACCAGTGCATGAAAAACAATAAGGGATGTCTGCCCTTAAATCCTTCCTCCATCATGTGTGGAAGCAACAGTCATCTCTTTTCTTAAGCGGTGCACAGAGGCTTTGCAGACAGGCAGGTGGCTTCAATCCAATCCTACCATGGCTGCTCTGCACAAGAACTCAAAGGACAAAAGGCGCTATAAGAGGGTTTTCTCCTTTTTGTCCAGCTTGTGATTTACAGTTGTGCCTCCCATAAAATAATCCACTCTCTCTCTCTTTCTGTCTCTCTCACACACAAACTTTTGCCATTTGTTTTCTCAGGACATGTGCTCTTCCTGTCTCTTCAATTCAGTCACTTCACGTCTGAAAAGTCAGCATTATCTCCCATACAGAAAAGATCTCCTTTGTATGTATTTAAACAAAATGAAACGATTTGGGCATTTATCAGAATAGTATATGATACATACAATATCCTCATGCTTCTTTTTATTATCTTGTATGAAAAAAATGCAAAAGTGGCCACTTTCAAGCATAAATCATATAAGTTAGTCATAAGTTGTTTTCTGTTTCTTTTCCGTATGGGCATGTGTCTTCACTGCTCCCACAAAAGCCTTGCTATCTTAATATCTTACTCTGCTCATTTTCAGGTTCATACTTGTCTTTGCCTCTCTATAAGAACATGTCTACATGCTGTAATATTAAAAAAAGATACATACAATCAGCCTGTCGATGCTTGTATTTACCCTCTTGAGTGCTACACGTCATTTTATCACTTTTCAATGGAGCTGCGCTGCTCAGCATCAGCTTGGTTTTATGTTTACAGTCAGTTGATGTCATTCACACACTGCAAGTGAAAATAAAGTGGGACACAAATGGATGGCTCTCAAACCTGCTTTATAATATTAAAGACATATCTCATTTTACAATATGGGACATTTAGTTGTCTTGATGTTTGCATGGTCTATTGTCTCTGTTTAATCACCTGTTGTGTGTAGTATGTCATATTATCTGCCACCAATAAAAGCCAAAAAAAGACAGAGGAAAGACCTGGAAGCGTTGAATGTGTGCTATAGCTCTGCATACTTCTCTGGTTGCTATGTGTTGTTATCATCTCCAGCCTTTCCAGCTGGATGTTTCTGGCTCTTCCTCTGGAATTGTTTGTCATTCTAAACCTCACACCGCACATAAGAACTTTTGTCACACACTTTTTTTTCAACCCCACAAAGTTGAATAACTCCAGTCCTCATGTGCCTCTTTTCTTTCTTTCTTTTTTTTCTCCACTTCCTATCAGAGCGACGCTACACCGGAGCAGCTCCTGCACAGATGTTGGCAGAATTCCTAATTTCATTCTCATTCTCTGAGCCTGTCAGATTTTGAAAGGGGGAAGCAGGACAGAAAATAATCGGCAGAACATCCCATAAGTCTCAATGTGGGGGCAGCAGATGTGGGTGTGGAGGGAGGGAGGCCTCCCCAAGGCCCAGCTGACTATTGTTCAGCACAGGGGCCATTTATGTGGTTGCTACGACAACGAAAATACACTTTTCTTATTCATGTCCATGGTACTATGAGCTGTTTTAAGTTTATTGACTAGGTGATGCATGTCTTTTTAATGTTTTCTCTTTTATTTTGAAATTACAGAAAGACATATCCTAAGATATTTCACTCATCTTACAGGATATGTGAGCAGATTTGACATGCCAAGGAGTGGATATTGTTGAATACAGTATAGGCAGAGTCTGTGGGGGATTAGGAGTTTCCGTCATTACCTCTGAGGTCCATGGTCATCTTTGTCAACGACCACTGTAAACTTACATTGACGATCCTGGAAACCCACCAGGTGTCTGAAGAATGGCCACATTCACTGTGAAGTGCTTTATGCTGCATGTCTCTTTTGTCCTCGAGGAAGTTTTTACCCTTCAACATCCCCGTGGGCACGTTTGAGAGCTTTTCGCTGATGCTAAATTCACCCTTTAACTTAATTTAAATTAGCCATTATTCTATTTGTACCATGTCTGTAGGTTAATAATTATTGAGAAATGATTTAAAGCTGGGGTTGGTAATATTAAGAAGGGAGCAAGAATATGGTGTATTTGACAAATTATTCAACTGAAAAAAAAAAACAGTCCATTATTATGAACTCCTATCATGACAGCGTGACAAGTGCTAAATCTACCATAATACCATAATGTTTCATCAGACTATGATCACTTGGATAAGTGTAATGTGTGCACTGCAAAACAATATGGTTCCATTTGATTTTAAAAAAAAAGAAAACAACAACAACAGCCAAACAAAATAAAATCGACAAAGTTAACAAACAAAGTTTTAACTCATGTTAGAGGTTACTGGGGCTGAGTGGCAGATGCAATCTAAAAGAGGGGGCATTCATTTACAGTTGAGGAACTCTCTGGTTCACGCCAATGCATTTTAGACTTCATCCTGTTTCTCTGAACGGAATTCAAGTGATATTGAAATCACCAAAACACGAGTTGTCAGTTTTATTATAACTGGTGACTTCTCATAAGCTAATTAGAAGTGAGAAAGAGAGGACTGATATCCTGCAGGCCCTCTGCTCAGCACTTCCCGCCCTGTAAATGTTTATGACCCCGGCCCAGATTGCATCTCAGATTTGAGGGATTGGCCCCCTGCTGACTCACAGCTTGATGGTGACTGCCAAAGCTCTCCCTATCTCTTTGTTTATTGTGTCTCAAATTCTCCAAAGTTTGACCTCTTCATCCCCAGAGCTGCAATTCATCTTGATAAACATATAGAAATGTGTAAATTAATAGCTGTGTTGTGTTTTTTTCTGTAAATCTGTGGTTGTGCTTTACTGTCTTTCTCTCTTATTATGTGTGACTTCAGCTCTCCAAGACTCATCATTTGTTAGCTCTTCTTGTTCTGATTGGAAGAGAAAGGGAGAAATGGACACAGTGGGGTCTCTCTCTCTCTCTCTCTCTCTCCATACAGTGAGTCCTTGTTGCCCCCCAACACTCTATTGTTTATTGATGGAGGTGCTTGTCATAGTAATGCAATAACAAAAGCCTGACTATTGGTGTGTTTACCTCTGCACAGGAACAACCGGGCAATTCTCCATTAAATTACAGCCATGTGTGGGCCACTGATCTCTCCCCTCACCCGCCCCTGCACCACACACACACACACACACACACACACACACACACACAGATCATACTACACTCAGTATGGCTGAACAGCATATTATACCATAACCATCCCTACAACTAGTTTCATGCCGTGTGAGAAAATGTCATAAAACAATATGGCAAATGAACAGTGCTTTGTAATAATCTTGTCCATGATTATTATCTAAAACTGAAGTTTAGGAATTCATAAGTAGGGCAGAAGTTTTTTGTTGAATGTCGTGGTACATCATTTCCTCCAGAGCCAACGCCCAACCTCCTGGTCAACAGTGTGAAACAAATAAGCAGTTGTCTTGTTATCTCTGAGGACACAGTCATTTATACTTCCTGTTTCACCTTGGTGTTACAACTATTTCCAGGTTGAACTCTCAACATGCAAACAGAAATCTGACTTTTTTGTTTTGTCAATTTTTGTATTCAAAGAGCCCATTAAGATATGTTTTAAGACATATTACTGTAGACATACTTTAATTTCCTGGAGGGCACTGTCTGGAAGGATCAATAAAGTTTTATCCAATCTGATCTAATCTAATATTAAAAAGCTGTGTATTGCTGCAATGCACCAAAACTTATTTTAGCCACGCAAAAAAAGAAAGGCCCACCTAAAAAAAGTCAACATCAGTTTGAGTGGATGCTATATTTTTGATATTTTCACTGCTCTACCTCACATAGCCACCTCAGATAGCCTTTTTTCTGAGGAGAAATAAAGATAGTGTCTCCATCAATGCTCTCGCTAAAGCCACCAAAAAAAATGTTATTTTACCTCATAGAACTTTGGGCAGAAACTGCAAGATAAATCAGCGTCAATAGACATATTTCTTTTAGCTGGCTACATCTTTTGCGAAAAAGGGTGCATTACTTTTGCTTCCGAATGGATGCAACATGCCGTATATGCAGTTCTACGACATGTTCTATGACTCACATATGGGTTATGCTTTACAAAAGACGCACATTCATTGGGGAAAAAACAATATTGGCACTGCAGACAAACATCCAACAGCTTTCACCTCCATGGCCTCAGTCCCTGTTCTAGGCTAATGTTACCCAACAAAAGAACTAAATACATGTGTTCATGAAAAGGAGGACATTTGAAAGGGTGTTTGCTGATCAATAACGAAAACAATCTGACACTAGTGATTGCTGTGACCCTCTGCACTTGCATTTGCTAGATAATGCCATGTTTAGATGTTTGCACGTTGAAAACAAAGGGTGGCAGGGGAAAATCACTGTATAGTCTTAACAGTGCATTGATCGCCTGTGAGCAAAGCGTATGTTGCGATATGACGAATATGAGTGGAAAAAAACAGAGGACCCAGGTAGTCTAAGTAACAACAAAAGGTCACCGGGACTGTTTTCATTTGGGCTCGCCTGTCCTCAGCATTACTTACCCTTTCCATGGGAATCAAGTCTTGCATGAAAAAACAAACTTTTCCCTTTGTCCTTTGTGTGGGTTTTAATGACGTTATTTATGACTACAAGGGAGGAAATGTTTTAAGGGGCACCTGAAGAAAACCAACAGAGGATAAAATAATAAAACAGGATATAGGAAACACACTCAGAAGAAATCCTGGTGTCAGGATGAAAATGCTGTTTTTCATTGTGTCTCTCCAGAGGGCACTTGCTTACCATGTCCAGCCTTATATTGAAATGCCATCATGAATACTGGAAGGTTGTGAAGTGTTTCTGGGTACATTTTGCATCCATGGTTGATCATAAAGTATTTGTGTTTTCCACTTCAGAAATGTTTGAAGACAATTTGTTATTTTGTTTTCTCCAAACTAATTATGAACTAGAACTCATCCATATTTTTCCATTTCAGACTTCCATATTACACTCCATGGCTTTCAAGGCAGTTGTGACAACAAAATGACCCAAAAAAAAGTTTTGAAATAAGCTAATCAATAACACTATGAATAATGTGAACATTACCATTAGATAAGTTAATGTAAGCTGTTTAGAAGTAACTGAAAGGGTTTGGTTCAGATTTCTGGAAATGGGGTTATATGTATAGCCTCCTAAAATTACTGCTATTGTCTACAGAGTCTGGTGGCTTTGAGTATTAATAGAGTCTTGATAAAAACAGTAATTTACCTCACAGAATACAGACCAGTGCTCCTGTCTGCTTTGCTAATCTGGGAGTGTGCCATCCACAACCTAAATTACAGTGTATAATACACTCACTGTAAGAATGTACAGTATACTGTATTATGTAGCACCATGCAGAAATAGTCGGGCCATGTGGGAATTTTTTTTTTAGAAGGATGTGGGAAAACAACATTTTCACGCTAAAACTTACATACTTTGACCAAAAATGCTCCAGTCTACAGAATGATATAAAGAAAGGTGTTTTCATACAAACACACTGATTAGCGAAGCAGGATGCTTTCATAAAAGCGCTCTTACTTTGACAGTAACAGTACTGTCACACTTATGTGAAACATCTCATCCTTCCCAGCTTGGTCTGTGCCTTTCATCTTTTACTGACTCCTAAAAAGCACATGTTCAATTCACAATTCCTCAGCAAGTGTTGCCAAGGCTATTATTGTTTGTCCACTACAAGGTCATCGTAAAGCTGGGCAAATGGCATGTGTGAGAGACTTAAACATCCCTCCATCTATCAGCGTTCTGTTGTGTAAACTCTGCAAGGGAAAGGTCTGGGTATGAGGGTTCTGGAGGATCCATCAGTGAAGATATACATTCACAATTGTCAGATACATGACCTGGTCAAGGACACGCTATATGTTATGATTTCTATGCTCACAGTAACACTTTACCTTCAACAAAAGACAGAGAAAATGGTCATTCTTCTATCTGTTTATTGGGTTTATTGCTTTTTAGAGAACAAGCACGAAGCAGCAAATGGCTTTCTATTCTTTCACATAATCACCATTGATTTAGCGTACCAAGGTGAAAATAGCTCTCCGTTTTCAGTGAACTTCTCTGATACATCACTGTTATGTTTCACTGTCTCATTATTTGATTTTCAAAAAAAAACTTATGCCATGCAGCCAATATATCCATCAGCTTCCCACAACTGCAGTTTTACAGCTGCACACAGTTTGTGTTGTTTGGATTGAGCGTAACAGAAACAGCGTATTCAAGCACAGCTTCTTACTGGGGCAATAAAGCGTCTAGACAGCACTCCCCTCTCTTTCACCTTCAGCCTGCCCCTAAAAGGACATTTGTTTATCTGAATATATTGGCTCATCTTTGTCTCACACTTATCAGCTGTGGCATTATATAACACACACAGGGGCATTTTAGACTGCAGTTGGATGATAAAGGGCCAAAATCATGCATGTCAGATCATTTAAATGAGCATATTGACAATCTTCAACCTCGGCTTATGTACTTTTTAATGTATTTATTGTCTTTATAGTGTCAAAACAGATTAATCAAAACTGATGTCATTGTTGATCTCTTGTGTTGTCGTCATTTCTTTCATTTTGTTCCATCTTTTTTTATCAGCCTACCTCCAAATTGTGTTCTGATCTTCACATTTAATAATTTTAAGTACGTTTAAAGGGTTATTTTTAAGTTTGAATGTCTGTAAAACACATCTGCCTTGTGTGTGAAGTGAAGAAATGTACCTACTGTTTTAAATACATTACATGTTTCTTTTGTGTGACAGAATTCCTCACACACTCCAGTGATCTGAACTGAAATTGGAGTGTGTCACATTGCAAAAATAAAAGTTCTGCCTGCATAAGGTGAGAATAAAATACAAGCGGGACGGTGTCCTGTACAAGATATATGTCATATCTTCATTCTCTCAAACATCTATGAAATTAAAGTCAAGGTATGAAGTCAACAAACACTTAATGTGATCAAGATATTTACCCTCACAGGTTTGTAATCAGACAATATGTGATGGTGGGTTTTTGATTAGCTGATCATCCATTCAGGTGTTCTATTATACTTGTCTAAAGTGCTGCTGTTATTAAAGAGGTCGCAATAAATATGAAGGAGGTGATTGAATATATTCTCTTCAGTGGAATATATGAGTGAATTTCCTGAAATGTGTTTTGACACCCTAACAGTGCCCTGTTGTAATGTGAAGCAGCATCTCTCCACACAACACAACATGAGAGTTTGATTGGGCTAATGTTTGTCATTTTGTCTGACATGATATCCCAAAAATATAGGCTACTCTTATATTTTGGGGCATTAGAGCTCAGCACATTGACATGTATGAAAAACAGGACACACTATGCAAACATATACAGCCTCATTAATAAATGACGCAAAATGGAAATGAATGCAAAAGCCATCAATGTCATGGCTTATTATTGTTTTGCATTGAGTGTGGTGGAGTTTCCTATTTAATCTACATCATAAATACACATGTCAACCTAAAAAAAAGAGTTAACATCCATGTACTGTACATTCCTGGGACCAAACAACATTTGGTACATTTTGATTGTATTTGGAAGAGAAACACTTATACCCACACTACCAATAAACAGTGATTCCATGGTGATATTTATTAGAATATCCAAACAAATCTATAAATGCCCCAAGGAGTGATATGAGAACATGCATGCCTATAATGATACCATATAGGTGTATAACAGGAACAGAACATGACAAACACCTTACTTACACTTCCACTTTAAAACAAATCTGTAATGACTTTTTTTCTGCACCAATCACCAAGACAAATTCATTGCATGTGCAAACCTACGTGATAATAAAAAGTGTTTCTGGGTTTTTCTGATTTTGCTTTTGAAGACATACAACATTCTGTATGATGAATGAATGTATGAATTGAATGGGCATCTAATGGGAAATTCTTTTTTTTCTTTTCTTTTTTTTCTCTCAGGAAGAAGGGAATGAGAGCGATGAGTTGGGTGTTATTAACCCTGCCTCCCATCCTGCAGTCCGGCCACTAGCATGGCTCCTCCCGCCCCTCCTGGCACTCCGCTCCGCTCATCAATAGGAAGCTCATTTGAATAATGTGCGAGCACTTGGACCGGAGCCAATCAGCTGTCAGGGCACCGTGATAAATCGCAATGCATTATTGATAATAATAATTACGTTGACATGCGCATTTCTACTTGAACCGCAAATTTTCCCAAGGCGAAGAATTTGGTTTGAAGAAGGAGAGGAATATTGTTTGGCAGCTCTTTTGCTGCTGATGGTTACACCATGTCGAGGCGCAAGCAAGCCAAGCCGCAGCACATCAACTCTGACGAGCCCGGCTCGGTAGAAAAGGGTAAGTTTATACACACACACAGACAGACAGACAGACGCTCATTCAAGATGTGTTACTTACCCAAAATTACAGTTTATCTATCGTGTGGCTCCGCCATGTTTAAAACTTTAGACATTTTTGGGGCTCGCTCCCCTCGCACTTTGACCTGTTGCTGTCCGTTTGAATTGACCAGGACTAAAACTAAGCTAGCTACGTATTTAGAAATGATTTCTTTTTTTTCTTTTTTTTTTTTAAGCACGACACAGGTGCTGCGCGAGGAGCGTTTTTAAAATACTGTGAGCTTTTACTTTGTTCACAAAAGGGCAAGTCAAAGAATAAAGTTATTTTTTGGCACGTTTGTGACGTTTTATGTGGTTTTAATGTTAGGTTAATTGACAATTTTAATCCTAAAAGTATTACTTGTCGTGTAGTAGTTTCTGTTCAAAATTGAAGTCGGCAAATCTCTGAACTTTTTTTTTGCTACCTTTTAATTGTTTTTCTGATATATTGTGGATTTATTTTGGAAGAATGGCTGCTTATGGTTTGCTTTATGTGTGTAGTTTTCCTTTCTGTACAGTTCTGATATTATTGCCATTACTGCCGGGTTTCGTTTATCACAAAGAATCACCTTTCTTGCAAGTCCACTTTGGCTGAATTTTAAAGGGGCATTGTTACCGCTGCCGTTGTTTGTGCTGTAAATGTAATGATTAACATATCGACTTTGCTAGGAATGTTGCCAGTAGCAACGTGAATGTTGCGTTTAATATTACTTTTGGTGGGAGTGTTTCCACCAAGTGTTTCAAACAAAAGTGCATAAAAAGAAGAAAAAACAGTTTGAAATGTGACTCTGGAGTAAGCTGAGCTAAAGGTAATAAATCCCCCAGTTTAATGCATGACTGTTTCCTTTGGTACATATGCGGAGAGGTGGGGGATGGAGCACTTTTTTTGTGGAGATTGGGTGGGGGTGCGTTTTGGTGTAGCCATATGCGAGCTCCCGTAGCTGCTGGCGAAGACCTCACCTTTTTGATGTATGAACGCTTGTAGCATTAGCCACGGTGCACCGTGATTTTTGCATTGTCATTCATGTTTGATAAACTGTTACACTTTTAGTGAGCCACACGGGCCCATGTATGTAATGTGCAGTCTGACCTCGTGTCATGTACCCCCCCCCAAAAGGTGACCAGATACAGGTCATGCGCCGTCAAGTGGTAAACCAGAGTGTTGCCTTAGTTTAACTCACGATTGATATGTTGTGATTTTATTGGGGAAAAAAACGTGGTTAAATATTACTCAGTTAACACCTTGTGTGTGTGTCAAAGTTAATTACATCATGATAAGAGCAGTCAGTGGTTCTACTGTGTGTGATGCTGAGCCCTACATGCTGTTTCCCCCCCATAGTGTAAAATGCTGTTTGCAACTTTTTGTGTGGCTTCAGTGTCTCCTGGTGAGCAATTAACAAGTCGAACAGTTTCCTTGGGCAAATGCAAACAGGTGGTCCACCCCCCTTTTTTTTCCTCTGCGGCATTAGCATTTAACAATACACCCAGTTGTGAAATGCCCTCTTGGTTCACAGACAAATTAAAAAGCTCACTCTGAGCACTTATCAGGCTTTCACAGGCTGTGAACATGCTTCAAGGTAATCAACATCACATTACCCCCGTTCTTTATTTTCTTCTTTTATTCTTTGTATTTCATCGTAAAGCTCAAGTTTTTCCTGTCTACTAGGAATTTACACCAACTGAGTATTACTGATATTAATGCATGGGAACAGGATTCACATCTTTACTGGGTTTAAGTTTGGTACTGGAAGTAAGTTTGGTTTTCAGAAGCACACTAACTTAATGCCCATGGCTCTTTGTCTTTCTGGACAGTGTTCTGGGTAACTTCAAAGGTCAATGATTGCCCTCTGCTGGCCCTGTAGACAAATTCAAAGCCCCCAGCCCAGTGCAGTGACCTGCAGACAAAATATCCAATGAACTGAATCATAAAGCTTAAAAAAATCATAAAATCACCTCCCCAATGGCAGCAACCATTCAACATGGTTAAGCGTCTTTCTTTTTTCTTTTTTAAAAACATAATTTGACTTATCTTGACTGATAACAATACAGTTTTCTAAACCTGCAAGTCTGTTACTATACTATTATTTTTGATGTATTGATTGTCTTGGTGAGAGAATTAATTGAAATCCTGTATCCCCTCCCGTTTTTTTTCTTTTTTCTTTTTTTTTTTTAGGAATTCTTCGAGATGATCAATCAGAGGAAACTGGAAGTGAAGCGAAGAAGTTCCGAATGGACGAGACCAGAGTCTGCACTAAGTGTTGCGCTGAATTCTTTGATGAAGCTGAATTTCTTGAGCATGAGAAGAAATGCACTAAAAGTCAGCAAGTGGTCATCATGAAGGATGGAGATGGCAATGATGTGCCTGAGGAATATTCACAAGGCTCGTCTGAAGGCCCTATGAGCGACCATGACGATGGCCAGTCGAGCAGTCATTCCCTGTCAAATGTCAATACAGACCATCTGGAAAGGACTGAGGAGGAGTCCAGCATGAATGCAGAGGACTCAGGACAGCAGGATCAGACGGAGATTCCTGCCAGTCCGGAAATGTCTTTCCACTCTTCGCTGAAAATGCAAAATTCAAATGTCACTCTTGAAACCATGGCAGACACTAAAGTGGCCGTCTCCCAACATTGTTCAAATGATACATCCCTGACCTCATCACAGGATGTCCTTCAGTCCATCCCGATGATCTTGGAACAGTTGGTGTTCCTTCAGCAACAGCAGCTACAGCAAATCCAGCTCACGGAACAGATTCGAATCCAAGTAGCGATGATGACCCCACAGGGCCTCCAGTCATCAGTAGGTGCAGCAATGGACCCTCTGAAGGCTCTTGGTGTACATCTCTCACAGCAGCTGTCTGCTGCAGCAGCTCTGATAGGAAAAAGGACTGGCAGTCAGAGCCTTTCCATGGAAACAATGAAGCAAGGTAAACTACCTCTGCCCACTGGCATCCCTACCTCTCTACAGGTAGGACTGGAAACTATCACTTCTAAAACAGACATTTTGAAGGGCAATCCAGATGTAGCCGGCCGTTTACCAGCACAGCTGCCACAGTCGCCAGGTGTCATGGGATTCGCCAGCACCTTCAATGGCATCCACGCAGGGATAGAGTCCTCTAAAAAAGTGAAGGCAAAGATGCTGAATCCACCAGAACAGAAAAACAGCGACACGTTATACAAGAACAAGTGTAAGTACTGCGGAAAGACCTTTGGCAACGACAGTGCTCTTCAGATCCACTTGCGCTCTCACACTGGCGAGAGACCTTTTAAGTGCAACATTTGCGGGAACCGATTTACAACCAAGGGAAACCTCAAAGTGCATTTCCAGAGGCACAAAGACAAGTATCCCAGCATCGGTATGAACCCGCATCCTGTGCCAGAGCACCTTGACAACATCCCCACCAGCAGTGGTATTCCCTTCGGTATGTCTGTGCCCATAGACGAGTCCAATATGACCGATGTAAAGCCTATGCTAGGTCATCCCACTGCTGGCTTCCACGCATCAACTGCACCTGGATTCAAGACAGCATTTGACAGCTTTGCAGGGGACCCATTTTCCCAGAGATCCTCTCTATCAACAAGTGATGGCTCCCCATCTGTTTCCTCTCATGCGTTTGGCCAAGAGACAGGAGTGGATCCTAAGGATGCTAAAGAACTGCTCGGAGCACTGCATCACATGAATGGTAACACCCTCACAGGAGAACAAAGCTCTGGGACTGCAAAACTTCAGCAGATGGTGGATGGCCTGGAAAAGAGGACCAGCGACCCCAACGAGTGTGTAATCTGCCACAGAGTGCTCAGCTGCCAGAGCTCCCTCAAAATGCATTACCGCACACACACTGGCGAGAGGCCCTATAAGTGCAAAATCTGTGGCCGCGCTTTCTCCACCAAGGGCAACCTCAAGGCCCATTATGGAGTGCACAGGGCCAACACTCCCCTCAAAATGCAGCACTCCTGTCCCATCTGCCAGAAGAAGTTCACAAATGCTGTGGTTTTGCAGCAGCACATTCGCATGCACATGGGAGGGCAGATCCCCAACACCCCTATGCCAGAAAACCAATTTGAAGCAGCAGCAGAAGCAATGCAGTCTTCTCTAACAGAGGACAAGTCTATGGACCTCAATGGTTTTGAAGCAAGTACAGAGGATCATGAGCCAGAGCCAAGCTCCCTGGATGCCAACGGTGCCTCAGATTCCCTCCTGCCTGCCTCTGAGGAACAGCAGAAGCATGCTGGTGCCACCCCTGCCCCCACAGTGTTTTCCAGCCTCGAAGTTTTGAAGAACCTCACCTCTGCTCTTGCACTAAAACGACAGAGTAGCACCGCTTCAGAAAGCGAGGGAACATCCAAAGAATCCCCATCAGCTCCCAGAGAGCAGGAATATCAGAATGGCCGCAGTCCTGCCATTTCAGACTCTGCCACGTCGTTTCACTCCTCTTCCCCGCCAAATAATAACACAAGTGCCAGCAAGTCTCCTGAGTCAGCGGTCAATGAATTTGCCCACACTGTGCCTAAACCAGAGTCTGATGGTAGTGCTTATGGCACAGAGTCGAGCGGAGCCCTCGACCTTACGGCTTCCAGCAGCTTCACCCCCAAAGCAATCAAAGAAGAGCCTGGTCTGCCATTCACAAATGGAGAATACAGTGAGTTTATTAGTAATGTTATTAGTAAAGAACTATTTGAGGCCATCATGTTGAGATGCTTAAAATCTAATTTTCCACCTCTTTATTCAAACAGTTCCCAGTAACATGGGCTTCATGAGGGTTCCATCAAGTCTGGCCAGCCTGGAGATGAAGCTCCCTTCAGAGAATCCTTTGGGCTCTCATGGTTTGTTCAGCTCCCATATGCCTCAGGGAACAGCCATGGCCTCCTCTGTCTCCACAGCACCACGGCGATCAGCCAAACAACACGTGTGTCAAGTCTGCGGCAAGAACTTCTCATCCGCCAGCGCCTTGCAGATCCACGAGCGCACTCACACAGGGGAGAAGCCATTCGCCTGCAACATCTGTGGCAGGGCTTTCACCACCAAGGGGAATCTGAAGGTAAGTCAAAATGCAGAACACTGTTGTTTTTTTCTTTTTTTTTTTTTTTTTTTTTTAAAAAGCCCATGTTTGGGAACAATGTATTAACTGTTCGCTTTGTCTTTTAGGTGCATATCGGCACTCACATGTGGAACAACACATCGCGGCGTGGCCAGCGTCTGTCTTTGGATAACCCCATGGCGCTGATGGCGATGAGCTCAGAGGCCCAGATGTTGCCAGAGATTATGCATGCCCCCAAAGAGCTGGGTGCTCCACCAGTGAACTTTGACCAGTCCCTGTGGAACCAGTATGCCGCTGCGTTTAGCGGGGGCCTGACCATGAAGACCAATGAAATTTCTGTCATCCAGGGTGGTGGTATCCCACTTCCAGGAAGCCCTGCTGGTGGGCCACTGATTGGCTCCACTGGAGGCCTCATGAAGATGGATGGGTCCCACTCTGGCTTGCCTGCCACAATGGCCGAAATTGAGAAGAATGGCTCAGACAGTGTGCCAAAATTGCAGTTCCCACATTTCATGGAGGAGGGTAAAATTGCAGTTAATTAGGCTTTTTTTTTCTTAGCCTTCTGTCAATTTTCAGCCAAACTCAGTTCTTGAGTGTCTCCTTTTTTGAATAAGGTACAATCAATATTCTCAGAGAACCTTGTAGAATGTGCTTAGATTGCTGGAATTTTTTTCCCAGGAACTTTATTGCAGCTCTCTCTCCCCTACTGATTCTAAGTGTTATTTTTTAGTTGAGCTTGATATAACTACTGTAGTTGTATTTTATTTTGTATAAATATATATATGCGGGTATTTTTTTTCCTTCCTGTGACTTGTTTTGTTTTTCTGTCTAACCAGAAGTTTGAATGTATAACTTTACTTGAAACTGCTTTAATTCATACGGTCTCCTCAATACTCTATTGATGGATTTTGACCATAATAGGACTTTTCAGGGCACGACTTTAAAGGACACCATATCTCAAGTGTTCAGAAAGAATGGTGTAGTTGATTGTATGTGTCTACTATGACCCCCCCCCTTAATGTGTGCCATAGGGTTTTATGACAGATATGTACATGTTTGGAGTGGTAAATGTCATTAGCGAGTCTCATTCTGAAAAAGCTTCTGATCATATTATTTCCAGTGTCTTGTCCATTTAAATCAAGGTGCATCACATCTGTATTGGAAAATGTAGATTACGAAATAGGCTTAATCATTGTTGCATCGGTGCTAGATACAGGAGGTAATGACTCTGATATTTTTGCCAAGTGCCTCATTTGAATTGTACAATGTTGCGGTTAACTTTCACAACACTGTAAGGTTGTTATGAAGGCTCTGTTCAAATGACAAATTAATTGTGTTGTACTGTGTATTTCATATTTCTATCAATTTACAATCCTCCCCCAACATATTCCACTTGCAGTTTCAAATTTGGTTGGCTGAGCACAGAAGGCTATTGTATGCTAAATGTTCTCATGCCTGCACTTTATTTCAGGATCCATTTTTATCATTAAATTTCATTGCTTTTATTGCGATTGCTGAAGGGAAAGGGCAAATCAACGAATTTGTTAACTTCTCCTTCCTGTCAGATTTTGTTTGACACAACCAATTGTAATTTTTTTGTTTTTCCCCCACTAGGTTCTTGTATCAATAGTAGCATCATTAATTTATTTATAATTCACAAAATGCTTGAGGTTAGGGGGTAAGTTCTACCTCGTTTAGATTTTAGTTGTCCTCCACACCCCCCACTCTCAACGCAGTTCTCTGCATGCTGCGATACATTCTTTATGAGGATACAGTAAAGATTTTCATTCTCAACCTGCTGAGTTGGAACAGTAATGAATGTATCACTGGACACTTTACACAACTCAGAATGGTCAGAGTACTTTCAGAGACGCCTGCTGTACATTCCTTATTGATATGCATTTGCCAAGTTGTGCCTTTCTTTAGCGAACCATGTCAAAACTGCTTTCAAGTTGGTCTCTACAGTTCAAGTGATGTCGAGCCAGTTTGGCCTGTTTACAATGTAAATGTTGTTTTTTTTTGTTTTTTTTTTTCTCTCAAATGTTTCCTACGTATTTTCTGATTTTTGAAAAATAAAATCAGGCTGACTTTTTCAATATTTCACCTGTCATTCCTTCACCACTTACGTCATTGCTGCCTAACTTCAGCTTTGATCTGAGGATGAACTGTCTCTTGACTACATGCAGTAGAAACTTGTTTTATAGTGAGCTAATTTCTATGCCAGACGACCTTAAAGTACATTAAATCCCTAATTTACATCAACTCACCTTCAGATGACTCAAGTGAGGTATTTTCTTTATCATGACCCACCGGTAGCCATTAATCCCTTGCCATTTTTGCATCATCCACTAACAGCTATTTGCATCCTCAACTGAGGCATGCTCTCCAATCATGTGCCCACAATCCTTTAGGTCAACTGTACTGTGGCCCAGTTTGATTTACTATTTGGACACATACTACAATACTCTGCTTAAATGTCTCTGTAGTGAGCAAGCAGCCATGTAAACACTCAAAATTGTCCCTTAAGTGCTTTAGCGGTTACTTTCCACTAATAGTCAGTAGTTTCCTCAAAATAGCATTTGCATATATAGGCATGTTAGCTTGCATTTTAAAGAGTCTAGATACGCTCCTATGTCCTGGCTCAGTGACTCAGACAGGTGTGCTGCCTGGTCCTAGCAGCTAGCAGTGCTAATGCTAACCTGCTCCCGTGTTGAAGAAGAAGAAGAAGCATAATTTGATAATTTTACATATGTGCAGGTGAAATTCAACCTTTGTGTTTTTGGCATCCCGTAAGAGAAGAGTGTGCTGCCTACAGAAAGGCGACCACTCTACCTAGTGAGCTTCAGCCGCCCTCACCCGTGTGAGTGAGTGAGTGACAGCTGGCCAGGGAAGCCTCCGCCCAGAGACGCTGCAGCCGACAGCCTCCACCAGCTACAGGAGCTGCAGAAATGACCGACAGTATCCCCCTACAGCCCGTGAGGCGGCCGAAAAGACAAGACAGTAAACACAGAAATGGGTAAGGGTCGTAATAAACCACGGATAATATTAATTCGTTGACGCTGTTTCGCTAGTCGGCTTCTGCAGATGTCACTGTCGTTAGCCGCTACATTGTTTACAGGAGCGTGTCGACATTGTCTCTGTAACTAGCTTAGTGGTAGCGGCTTTTAGTGGGGGAAATAGCGAAGACAAAAAACAGCGACTAACAGACACGTATGTCTTCTCAAAATGATGTGGTTATTCGTAGTAGCTTTGAGTAGTAGCTAGCCGTAGCTTCAGGAGACATCCTTGTTCCGGACTGAACTAGCAGCAAGTGCATTTGACGCCCATGTCAATATTTGCTCGGTAGTAGACGGTAGCATAAAGCAGGGACGACACAAACATGTAGGCCCTAATTGAAAAAGACGGTGTGTGCTACATGTAAATTATGCTATTGTAGTGTTATTTTGACCAGGCCTCATTCATGGTGATGGAGACCAGGGCAGACAGTGAGTGCTGAAATGCAGCCTGATCATGCTGGCATGGTGATGTCACCTCCTCCTCCCAATAATCAAAGACAATTTACAGCAGTTCATATTAGTGAAGGTATACTAAATGATAGAAACTCTTTCTGTAAATGGATCACAAATTATGTCCTCAAAAATTATGTTAAATCTACTCTTTTTTTAAAAACTGTTTCAACAAAAACAGATTATTATAATCTTCACGAAGGGAGGGCGGTTGTATCAGACAGCATTAGTTTTAGCTAGGTGTATGTAATAAACTGCCATCCACAAAACTTAATGTGTCTCATATGTCAATAACTAAACATACCAGTTGACAGAAAGTTAATAATGAATTAATCATCTTTTGTCATTTTGTTTAAGCAAAAATGACAAAATATGCAGTTCCTGGCTGCTCACAAGTGAACATCTGCTGATTTTAAGCTGACAAAACACAATATTAAAATTCATGATTTTTAGATTTAACATGGTGGTCCCTTACTATGTTGGGCCCAGGTGTCATACTGTAAAGTCTAGAGAGAACATATCAATCAATAAATGTCAGAATGATCAATAGCAACAGTAAAAAGCCTCTTTCACAGCAGACGTGTTGACTTGTTATAGTGCAAAATGGACACAGGTGTCACTAATAACAGTGACAGTACTGTTCCATCCTATTCAACTGTCACAGCAACAGTGAGCCACTGCTATTCTACTGTAAAATGTCAACATGTTTCTGTGGAAAAAAATATTGACATGGCAATTGCAATATGCATCATAATATTAGAGTGAATTATACTTTTTCAAGGAAAGACATGTAAGCCATTATGGTTTGATATTTTCTCTTGGCCAAGGCATCTCAGCAACATGACAATATTTAGGATAATTTAAAACAATATTTTGAATATACATTGCAGTTGGCCATATTGAAGCTAAGGGTTAGAATGAAATTAATAATAAATCTGAATTAAGATTTATTGTACTGTAGGTTAGCTGTCTCTGTGAGAGACTTCTGACATCTATAAAAAAAACGGCAACATGACTATTTTAATCAGTTATTTTCTATCATAAAACTAGTGCTTCCTCAATACACTTTGTCTTAAAGCAGCCATTTTATGTACATCAAATACAAACTTTATGTGTCATGCTTACATTGCATTTAAAGGATGTGTTTTATAACTGAGAAAGTAGTTCAGTTATTAATGACAAGGTCTCTGCGCTCCCAGAAAAGTCATGTGAATGTATTGTTTGGGTAGAGTGAAGGGAAGTTAATATTTCTCATATAATCTCACCAGACTCCATGATCATGGACCTTTAGCTTAGATTTGTCAGTCCTGTTGGTTTATAGCTGCAATTAACTCTTTGACTGCCATTGACGTAAAACAACATCATTCACAATCCAACGCTTGAGTGCCATTGACGTAATACGACATCAAAGTGTTTTTTTTGCAACTAGTCGCTGATCACGATCTCCTGCAACCTATGAGTAATTTCGGGGCTTTTGTGATTTGTAGTCGGGAAATAAAGAGTTAATATGCACCACAGAGGTCAAAGCAGGAAGTGGAGACGATCGCATTTAGAGAGAAAAACAAACTGATTCTGTACAAAAAGTGCTAATTTTGGTGAAAATGGCCTCTACTCTCCTCCACACAAAACAAGAATGGAACAAGGTAAAAACAAACCGTTTTTTTCATGATGAAATAGCGGGACTCTTCTTTCATTTGAGCTTCTCTGTGTTTTCAGATTCATGGTACAAAATATTCTGTGGGTCTAGAAATATGACTGAAAAATGGGTAAAAACGCTGGCACAAGGCACTTTGGATTTTAAAAACGGCTGGCACTCAAAGAGTTAACTGACATCAACTAAGAGATGTGGCAGGAAATTCATTAAACATGGAGCCGTTACCTCAGTAAACCTAATTATTCGTAATTCAAAAGAATCTGTATTTTAAAGTGAAATAATGCCAATGAATTAACTATGTCCTAAATATATTTTGTTCTTTTTTCATGTAACCTTCTGCTTGAACTAAATGAGGAGATTAACCCTTAACCATGTCCGTCCCTTCCTCTCAGGTGCTGCCCATGGTCGCGATGCTGTGGCATGGGTGACTTCCGCCCCCGCACCGTATGGCTCGGCCACCCAGAAAAGAGGGAGCAGAGGTACCCGAGGAATGTCATTAACAACCAGAAGTACAACTTCTTCACCTTCCTGCCTGCGGTTAGTGTCAGTCAAAGGTCACCCCTCCACCTCCCTTTAACCCCCAAAAACCACCACCCACCTCTCTCATACCGGCTCTGATTTCATTGTCACTTGTCGCACACAATTTCCCATCAAGACAATGATAATCTGATTCTTGTCGTCTTGTACCACCCACTTTAGTGGCAACAGTAGGTGGTCATTGTCGTGTTTAATTCATTTTAAATCGCAATGGATTAGAGGATCACATTAGAGCTGAGCTGAGGGTTTTTTTTCCAGTTCTATCTGTTCATAATTTAGTTTATAAATTGTCTGGAGAATAATGAAATAAGCCCTTTGGAACTTCTCTGAGATATTCAGCTTCCAGTAACATCAAACAGAAAAGCAGATAATAGTCACATTAAAGATGCTGATCAAAGTAAATGTTTGTCATTTTAGCTTAAGGTAATTCGAACAATTAATCTGTTATTGAAATTGTTGTTGATTAGCCTAATACCCGACCCAACGACTACATATTAGTGTGCCTCCAGACTTTTGCCAGAGGACATTTCCTGATAGATGCACAGTTTGTACCATCATATGAATGTACCAGCCAGATATGTTGACGACGCTTTGCTTCACCACATCCGACAGTTCAAAGAGATTATTAGTCATTCGTAAACAGCAGCATTAATTAAGATCTTCAAATGTTTACAAAAGAAGTGTGACAGTTTCAGACACATTTGAACTAAAAATCAGCCACATGGCCTCATAGCAGCAGATCACATTCAGGCAGTTACTAAGCCACTGTGTTCCCCAGCCTGATTTCCATATGCATTTGTTTTTCAGACATTCAGTTGTCTTAAGATCTTATGACTTTTTTTGTATATGAAGTACAACATTGAAAGTAGCTCAAATTTGTTTGGAAGGCCAAAGACAAGAGCAGAACCTTTTTTGCAATGCAAATCATGATGCTTTTTATTTACTTTGGTTCATGTCAAGATGTTCTTCTCGCTAGAACATATTGCAGTGTGAGTTTCTATGCACTGTGGTGGTTTCATGTTCTCCACTCTCCATGCACAACAATTTTGGTCATGATGCACATTAGCAACTTGAAGACTAGTTATTTTGCATGCTGGTGGTAATGAAATTTGGCAACGTTGAAGCACAAGTGTTGATTTCAGGAATGACATTGGTGGAAGAAAAGCTACTATGTGTTTGCATATTGTTTCATATCTCTTAGGCTGTAGATCTGAGATTGAACGTCATGGATAATATTGGATTTTATTCAGATTTCAGTGTCAATATAGAATAATTTTTTTATGGACAGTTTCACTTTTGAGTTCCCCCAAAAAGTATGTTAAGGGCTGCAAGTAAAAATATTTTAATCTAGTGTGTGTCTTTTCTGCTGCAGAGTTATCACACTGTGTTCTTTCAAAGTGCTGTAGAAAAGTTGTCAGGCCTGGCTAACAGCTTTTGAATAACATAATGTTGTTTAAAAAAATCTATTTGGTCCCTCAATGCTCTTTCTCTGAAACAATCAAATAGAGGCTTCATATTTGTTCATGCACAGTATTCACACAGTGAATATTCTACTCTGTGCTTCTTTGTTTGATGTTCACAGGTGCTGTTCCATCAGTTCAAGTACTTCTTCAACTTATACTTTTTGCTTTTGGCCTGCTCCCAGTTTATCAATGAGCTACGCTTGGGTGCTCTCTACACCTACTGGGTCCCTCTGGTAAGTTGCATTTTGCTGTTTATTATGGTGATTGTCATTCAGCTGCCACACTTCTTTTCTTTTGATGGACAGTTGTCACAGCACTCCTTGATGTAAAGTTGGTTAGTTGTTCTCCACCTTGGAGAACTTTTTAATTTTGGCATTTCACCCTCCAGGGCCTTGTTTTGGCTATTACCATCATGCGAGAGGCAGTTGAAGAAATAAGATGCTACATTAGAGACAAAGAAATGAACTCTCAGATTTACAGCAAGCTTTCAACGAGAGGTAAGGCTCAGAGGACAGCGCTGGTTATGTTTTGCTGTGTTGATATCTGAATCATGTTGCTTATTTCTTAACATCAGCCTCTACTATCTGTAGGAGGTTGGTCCTGTTAAAGCTTATTGGGGCTGGGGGAAATGGGGGGTAATTCAAAGCAGAGATGTAAAAGTATACATAAGAGGCCTTGGTATAAAGTGCTACCAGCAATAAAAAGCAGGAGACCTCTTGTGGTTTCCATCACTTTGCCTCTTTGATGTGGCAGCTTGTTTTACCCATAAACTCAATGACTGGTTGCCTCCATGATCGCGGCCCCTGTGCATATCTTGTGGTTTATAGAAACTTTATGGTGTCAGAACTTGGTGTGTTGTTTTCTAACATAAGAAGAAACTGGTTGAAGTTATTTTGTTCATTAAACTGTTAACAGTTTCGTTTATAAAACGTCCAAAGTAAATGTAAAAAAGGGCTATATATCCATCCATCCATCCATTTTCTACCACTTATCCCCACATAGGGTCGCAAGGGGGCTGGAGCCTATCCCAGCTGTCTTAGAGCGGAAGGCAGGGTACACCCTGGACAAGTCTCCACCTCATCACAGGACACACAGAGACAGACAACCACTCACATTCACACCTACGGGCAATTCAAATTAGCCAATTAACCTAATCCCCATGCATGTTTTTGGATGGTGGGAGGAAGACAGACACGGGGAGAACATGCAAACTCCACACAGAAAGGCCACGGGCCGGGAATCGAACCCGGTACCTTCTTGCTGTGAGGCAACAGTGCTGGGCTATATATTATCATTATATTTTAATTTCCCACTCCTCAAAGATATTTATTCACATTACTTTTTTTATTCAACCAACATCCAGAGAAGCAAAGCTATCCAGTTCACTGTCATATCTGACAGGAAAAACCTGCATATTTGAGAAGCTGGAATGAATAATTTTTTAGCATTTGTGCTTGAAAAATTTAAAGTGATCAATTGATTATCAAACTAGTTGCAGATGGCTTTACTTGTCAGTTAACCAACTAATTGTTGCAGCTCTGTTTACAGGGGGTATGCATGAGTTGCTGACACAATATCACTTCCTTATGTTAATGAAAGCGTCATCTATTATTTTAGATGAAGTGTGTTCTGGCACATTTTTACAATGTTGCTGCTGTGTATTCTGTAAAATGTTTAGGGCACTAATGGTCCCTGGAAGCCTAATGCATAGCAATATTAATGTGCTTTAATGTCTTACATATGCAAAGCCCAGAGGTCACGACAGAGGTCAAGGGTCAGTGATCTCTCCCAAACAATTTTGCCTGTTCGTTCCAAATGGAATGAGAGAAAAAGGCTGAACTCCCCCAGCATTCTTTCAAATCTGTCAGGAAAATGACTTTCCCAAATTCACTGGGTGACTGAACAGTTAACCCAAAGAAGTATCAGAATTTGTGTTTCAGAGGCTCATTGCAGAGATACGTCTGTTTTTAATTATCATCTCTGAAGGATAATTTCAATAAGTGATATACAAAAAATAAAATAATACACAGTAAGTTCCTAAACGCTTCATTAACTTGAACTTTTCTCTGCATATTTCAGGCACAGTGAAGGTTAAAAGCAGTGGCATTCAAGTCGGAGATCTCATAATCGTGGAAAAGGTTTGTTAAAGAATCACATCTGTGAATCGTTTTGCTTTTTGTTTCTTTTTTTTTCTTTTTTTTTTTTTTTTTTTAAGGACTGTCAAGTCACCATTTATATGACAGGGAATAATGAGGGGGTTGTTAATCTTCTCTGCTCCTCTTGTGACTGAGGTGAAAGGAGTTGGTAAAGATTTTGTAATCTTGTGATCAACGTTGAGTCTGTCAAACTCAATACATGCACAACACACATGGACCTAAAACGCCTTTAATTAGATCTCAAATACAAATTAAATTAAGTACTATCTATTGATGTACTTGTTTTTATCTTCAAATCCCACTCAGTTTGTGGTTATTTTAAAAATACCTAAATTACTTAGTTAGTTTTCAGGGTTGCCTGTCTCGTGGACAGAGAGGGTTTGCTGACGAAACATGAGAAGTGCATCCCGTCTTCAGTTTCCAGCTGAAGGTTTCTCTTTGAATCGCTCATTTCACAGCAGCTGAAGGAGAGGTCATGCATATTGTGCTACACGTTTCACTAATATGACTGAGTGATTCAGAGCGACGTGGGTTACAATTCAGCAGCAGTGAAACCAGGAGCTGACAGAAAGAGAGAAAGAATTTCTAAATGACACATCTTTATTAAACTATCGACCTCTTAGCAATCATCCATGTGCGTTTCAACTTTTTTGGAAAAGCTGTCCAGAAGAATTGAATGAAGAATTTGTGTAGTGCAACGAAGGACGCAGGTCAGGCAGAGTGTAAAAATCTGGCCAGGTTCCTGCTCAGGCCACGACAGGATGATTTGCTAGAGGGCTTATTATTTTGACTGACTGGCTGTCGGCAATGTGGCACATGAAAAGCTCGAGTCTTTACTTTTCTACAGTTAAAGAGCAGAGGAGGGAGGAAGAAAAGTGCAGGATCAGGAAGTGATGTTGACATTTTTTTTTCTTTCTGCCTTTCTTTGTAGAACCAGCGTGTTCCTGCTGACATGATCTTTTTAAGGACCTCGGAAAGAAATGGTAAACATCTGCTGGTCATTCATTCAGATCTCTACAACAGGCTGGCTGCCTGGCTGGCTGGGGAAATGACTTGTTTAAAAAGGCGCTGAGGTGCAGGGATTAGCCCTGAGCCAGGACAGGAAGTCCTACAATGTCTAAATTGTAATTGGGTCCAGTACTAAACTATCACTCAGCATCGCAGAGAGACTTCCTACTCCACGTATCAGCGCTGTAGACAAAACATTGCTCTCTCCGTCTTTGATGACTCATTTTGTCTTTCAAATGAGAAGATAATGAAAAGGAAAACGGAGGGACACAGAAATCCAAATGCAAAAATAGAACAGGAGGCCTGAGATGAGGATTCTTCATCTGAATAATCAAATATGGATTAGGACAAGATTTGTCAGTGATAGTACAGACGTGGCAAGATGCATCGCAGTTTATTTGCACATATACAAAAATACACAAGTCCATTTAAAACAACCTTCAAGGAACTGCACATCAGAAAAAGCATCAAATCAAACAGGGCATGACAAGATGTTTTATTTTCTACTTCCACAAACCCAAATGTGACTCTGTCTGAGAAGCTAGGTGTGTGATGTTGTTGTGTTTATTGTTGCGTTGTCTTCCTGTTCCTGCGGGAAGAAAAACAGAGGCTTTGTTTTACTGGAAATAGTGCTCGGCTTATCTGTCTTCCATGTGGAGGCCATTAGGTCAATTATGAGGAGCCTAGGCCAGGATTGGGAGGTTTTGGGGCAGGATGACGCATGCAAGCCAGTGGGGGGGATGGGCTTTGTGTGGTGGATGCCTTCACTTCCATCCCGACAGTGATATGTAGTTTAGCCCCATTCGCAGAAGTTGCTAAAGTCCATGCTGTGTTGAAAAATAGATGTGCATTAGAGCAAATAGAATCAGAAACCAGCAACAATTTCCAGCAACTTTCAGCATCTATTGCGATCTAAATGTAGTGATTTTTACAATGCCACCGTTCAGATAAGAGATTGTAAAGTAATATAATGTAATCTGTTGTTGCCCCCTAGGGGTGAATGTGTTGATCAGTGGCAGCTCTGGTCCTTTGCTTTGCAGGCTCCTGTTTCCTGCGGACTGACCAGCTGGATGGAGAGACTGACTGGAAACTACGCCTCCCAGTGGCCTGCACGCAGAGACTGCCAACTGCTGCTGTGAGTCATACAATACAGATGGAGAGGCTGTGAAGATGCAAGGGGAAATTGCATATTAAGCACTGTGTTAATGCCATCGCTGTGCTTTATAAGAAATCAGCAAGTCATCAGAGAATGACTAAAAGGTCAAAGGTTCACCTCAGGCCCGTAGCTTTCACCCCGTTATTATTCATAGTTTTCTATTTCAAATTGTCAATAAAAAACAATCAGTTGGAGCAATGTTCAGTATGATACAGCTGAATTCAGTATTCTACAAAAAATAATATTATTTAGATGCTTATTTTCAAATGAAAAAGTGGGTTTGCATTGTGTTTGCCTGAATTTGCAATAATCCAGACCAATTAATAAACATATAAAATCTCGTAAGGCCATTTAATTAAAGAGTTTTGAAATATACTGTTAAAAGCTGGTGTCTGGGAGAAATCAGAGGTGGAGGTCATTGCTGTTATTTGATATGCAATAAAAGACCATTAATGACTGCTTTTGGCGAGCTGTTATATGACCTGGGTCTGCTTCAACCCTTGAACTGCCACTTTTTCCCCCCTTTGTGCTGCTTCTGTCATCACCTGCTCTCCCACCCGCTAGCAACCGCATATATTTAGAGAGGAGACAATATTCCTCTCAGGATGGAGAAGACAGTAAAAGTAAAAGACGCGCTAGCGCCGACGGCATCACTGTCAAACAGATATGTAACGGATATTTATGTTTTGAATACGTCAAAGCAGTTTGTCTGCTAATAATAGCCTCGGGCAAAGGTTCCCTATGTTATATGCAAAGCCGCAGAGCAAACACTGTTACCGTATGAACAGTAAAGGATGATAACAATCAATCCCCCACGCCGTCAGTGATCCTAAACTGTCTTTGATGTCTCGCAGGACCTTCTACAAATCAGATCATATGTGTATGCAGAAGAACCAAATATTGATATCCACAACTTTATTGGAACTTTCACCAGGGTGAGTGTTTACATATATACTGTGTTTTACCCTGAGCCCCTCACAGACATGCACCCCTTTATTAATCTGGTAACCTGATTGCCTCACATCTGAGTCACTTTTACATAAAAGTTATCATGCCAATCTTGCTTGGTCAGACGGGGATAAAAGAGATTAAACTGTGAACTGCCATAGTTATCATTATTATTATTATTATTGTTATTATTGTTGTTGTTATGGGTTAAGCAATGACATTTGAAATTTGGTAACAAATTTCCCTTGCGACAGTGTTTACATTGCTTACAGTAAGCGTAGCAGTCAGTTGACCGGTTTCTGTCCTTCTTCATTATGCTAAATATTTGACATTTCAACTGTTACAGGAGGATGGAGACCCCCCAGTCAACGAAAGCCTCAGCATTGAAAACACCCTGTGGGCCAGCACCGTTGTTGCCTCTGGTACATAACAACTGAATGGCAGAGTAGTTGCACCGATAAGGCATCTGAAGCCCATGACAGCTTTCGCCATTACAGAAACAAATTGGACATTTGTTCTTTTATAAGTAGCTTCGAGGCAAGACCCATAGTGATTAAATGAGGAAAAAAAAAAACGTTAGATTGCGATCCATGTATTTGAATATTCATTGCATTGTAAGATGTCAACTGTGTTTGTCTACTGACTTAGATGCAGATCAGATTATGACCAATTTATGCAAAAATCCAGGTAATTCCAAAGGGTTCACACACTTTTTCTTGCAACTGTATTCTAAAAAAAAATCCATAGGAAACTTTACAACCATACTAATTTTGTTTCATTCATTAGAAGCTGGGAAACATAACTGTGTTTATGTTCTTGGTTTTATTATTTTAACATGAGGCAGGGTTTTTAATGTCCTTTGCTGTCCCTCTCTCCAGGCACTGTGGTAGGGGTTGTGATTTACACAGGCAAGGAGCTGCGCAGTGTCATGAACACCTCCAACCCAAGGCACAAGGTACAGTAGTGTACGCAGAGCCTGATTATTTAGTTTGCATGACAGTTTAGGCTTTTTGTAGAATTTATTCCTGCTTGATCATAAATTGGAGGCATGTGGCATTAGCAAGTTTATTAGGTACACCCGTTCAACTGCTCATTAACACTAACGTTTAACTGGCCAACCACATGGGAGCAACTCAGTGTGTTTAGGCATCTAGACATGGTTGAGACAATCTGCTCAAAGAGAGCATCAGAATGGGGAGGAAATTTGATTTAAGTGACTTTGAACGTGGCATGGTTGTTGTCCCAGACAGGCCAGTATGAGTATTTCAGAAACTACTGCAACCGTCTCTAGGGTTTCCACAGAATGGTCCCAAAAAGAGAAAATAGCGGGCTGAGGTTCTCTGGGCAAAAATGCCGTGTTGATGTCAGAGGTCAGAGGAGAATGGCCAGACTGGTTCACAATGATAGAAAAGCTACAGTAACTCAAATAACCACCTGTCATAATCAAGGAATGTAGAATATCATCTCTGAACACATCAGCAGCAGAAGATGACACCTGGTCCCACTCCTGTCAGCTAAAAAACTTGCACAGGCTCAACACAATTGGACAATAGAAGATGGAAAAACATTGCCTGGTCTGATGACTCTCGTTCTCAGTTCGTAGGTTCAGAATTTAAAACATGAAACAACAATGGAAGCATGGATCCATCCTGCCTTGTCTCAACGGTTCAGGCTGCTGGTGATGGTTTAACGGTGTGGGGATATTTTCTTAGCACACTTTGGGGCCCCTTTAGGTCTAACTGAGCATAGATTAAATGGTGCTGTCTACCTGAGTATTGTTGCTGATCATGTCCATCACTTTATGACCACAGTGGACCATCTTCTGGTGGCTACTTCCTGCAGGATAATGCTCCATGTCACAAAGCTAAGATCATCTCAAACTGGTTTCTTGAACATGACAATGAGTTCACTGGACTCCATTGGCCTCCAAAATCACCAGATCTCAATCCAATAGATCCTTTAGGACAGGGTTCCCCAATTAATTTTCCCCAAGGGCCAAAGTATGTGAAATATTCCAAGCTAAGGGCCAGGTCCAGTTTTTTTTCCCACTTTGCTAAGAAAATTTCATTTATACAGATAAATCGTGTTGCTGCCGCTATCGTTATTATTGTTGTTATTTAATTACAATATTAATACAATGTGGATGTAATAGTTTTTATCATGTTCTTACACTTTAACAACCACCAACAATAGAGGCCTAACATAAAGAAAGACAATGAGAGTTGAGCAGGTGGAATTTATTTTGATATTCAAAATATTCACAAATATATAATATATAACAGTTATGGCACTCAACAGGAAAGGAACAGTGTTAACTAGCCTACTGTAAAATGTCCACAAACATTTCTGAAAATCGTCAACATGCAGAGTTAAGAGAACCCACCTATGAAATATCAGTTCACAACAGTTCACAAACACAAAAACTCTAAACCAGGGTTTATGGGCTTATTAATAAACGGCTCAAAGCCCATTCTGAGGCACAAATTCCTGTCAGCACCTCACAAGCTCCCTGGCAGAGAATAGAAACAGACACACTGAGAAAGAGAGAGAGAGAGAGAGTCTGTCAGATTTTATACATATGATAAAAACACATCAACCCATGATCGTTAATTTGGGGGAAAGAGCTGGAGATTCACTTACCATTCAGTGAGAGAAGTGAGAACGATGGGATGCAGCAATCCGTCGGATGTCGGGCCTGTATTCAGTTGAGGCAATCAGCAACAGATGCGCATGACACGTGCAGTTTGTTATTGTTGAATACCTGCTCTCTGTGTAATGAAAGTGTATGGTGTGCCGTGAGGTCAAAATAACAGAGCAGCGGTAGCTTTGTACGCGAGCCTGAGCATGTGTGTTTGTTTGTGTGTGTGTGTGTGTGTGCGCGGGCGCGAACCTCGCCGAAAGGTGAGTTGTGTGCATACTGCATGTCAGTCAGTCGGTGCAGCGGTGCCGGCCTGATGTTTGGCTCTTGCGGGCCGGATGTGGCCCGCGGGCCGCCTATTGGGGAACCCTGCTTTAGGATGTGTTGAACCCCATCAGCCCACCAATCTGCAGCAACTGCTTGATGCTATCTCATTAATATGGTCTGAAATTTCTGAGGAATGTTTTCAGCACCTTGTTGAATCTATGCCATGAAAAATTAAGGTAATTGTACCTAATAAAGTGGCCAGTAAGTGCATCTAAGGGCAGGTGTAGGTGTGGCTATAAGAAGAAAAAGAACTTCAGCAATAATGTGGTTGAGGTCATGTGAAATACACTACACTAAACTAATGTTGGAATCAATGGACCAATAGTATTTATTTAGCCCCCAATTTAATAATCCAAGCATATTAGCATATGGTAATCTTAATTTGATTATAAGATATTCATGCATTTTTTTGATGTTCCTTACATTAAAACATGTCTTCTTGTCTTTAAACAATGTGTGAACTGTGAAAGCAAGATATTATCTAAGGAAGAGCTCTCTCAACCACTCACAATTTTCTCTTCCCTAAGAGAGAACCAAAAATTAAGCATTGGTGAAAGATTGAGGCTTTCTTTCATCTATATCACATTCTGCATAAGGCCTAGTGAGTGCAGCTACTAATACCAGTTCTTCTTTTTTTTGTCAGCATTTGATTTATTGATTGCTGTCATGTAATCTATAAATATAAATGTAATGAATACATATTACAAACCATGCTGTGGAAAAAGAATATTGCTAGCCCTAGCTGTGCTTAGCTTTACATGATTCTTTGATTTACTGCATTATTGTTATATTTTATTGTTATTGTTTCCTTTACTTACCGTCATATGTTGTACACATACTGTACACACCCCAGTCATTTAATAATGTTTGCCTCTGTTGCTTGTTATAGGTCGGTTTATTTGACTTGGAAGTGAACTGTTTGACTAAGATCCTGTTTGGAGCGCTCGTGGTGGTGTCGCTGGTCATGGTGGCACTCCAGCACTTCGCTGGCCGTTGGTACCTCCAGATTGTTCGCTTCCTGCTGCTCTTCTCCAACATTGTGCCAATCAGGTGCAACTCAAGAGCCCCCACTCCAAAGTCATCATGCAGTGTTGCATTGTGTGTACATGTGAGGGGTTAAACCATTTACTGTTTTTATTTGTTGCAGTTTGCGCGTCAATCTGGATATGGGGAAGATGGTTTTCAGTTGGATGATTAAGAAAGACTCCAAGATCCCTGGGACAATGGTGCGGGCCAGCACCATACCCGAACAACTTGGACGCATCTCCTACTTGCTGACTGACAAAACAGGTTAGACTGCAGGATTCTGGGTAAGGCTAGCATGAGGAGTAGTAAAATGAGGAGTTATAATACTGAGGATTTGCAGAGGAATTATCCCGTAGGACAGAGTTAAGTGGTTTCCTTCCTTGAGTAGGTTTTGCTCTGCGGTGGGGGCTCTGCTCCCAGAGACCTGCTACTTATTTCACTCTTAAATCTTAAAATAAAAGTCTCTCATCCATGCACACCTTTTGGAGCACAACACATTCACCAGTGCACTTCCTCAGGCATAAGGTGTTACATGTCATATTTATAGCCCTCATGCCCAATAAACTGAGCAGCCATTTCCCCATCCAGAGCACGATAAGGCCGGTGGGGTCTGCAGTCTGGCCAATCAATGTGCGAGACCCCTGAGGTTATTTTGATATACTGGCAGACAGTGCTTTTAAAGTGAGTGTGAGGTAACAAGACGTTGTGTGTAGTGAAGGAGGGCTTCTGGCTTTGTTACCATATGCAGCGTGCAAGCTCTGCTTTGAGTAACTCTTCATAAATCCAAACCTTAGAAAGAGTTGGAAATATTTTGCAGATTCCATTTCATATTTTGTGCTGTCAATCACTATTCAAAAGAGTCACATGTAGCACATGAAACTCTTGTAATTATTTTGCTATTTGAATGCCTGTGATGATTAATGTGTTTACCAGGAACCCTTACTCAAAATGAAATGGTGTTCAGACGCCTCCATCTTGGAACTGTGGCATATGGGATGGATTCAATGGACGAAGTACAGAGCCATGTGTTCAGTGCCTACACACAGGTAAAAAAAAAACCAGTGCATGAATAACAGCATTTTGGAAAACAAAAGATTGAAATCTCCAAATCATGGGAAAGGGGTAAAACAAACAGATGCAAGCATTGTTTTAAGAAACATATCAGTTTGTGATTATTGTTTGGATGAATGCTTCCTGACCTCAGATGACACTCTTTGTCCCCCTTGACACCAGAGGTTAGTGAAGCAGGAAACAGGATTAGCCCACAAGCGAATCACTGACCAGACTTCTTAAATGACGCCACCATTACCCCCTTGAACGTGCGGGCTTCTAGAAATAGCAAGGCAGCAATGCAAAAGCAAATTGTTCATATTTACTTTACACATCTGGCTATGTTTACAAGCCACCATCTCAGCAATCAGTGAAACTGCTGTCGGTGAAGCAGTTTTCTCTGACTAAAATCTACACGTCTCCAGTTGGTAATCTCTATTTTAAAATGAGCTTTTTCAAATTTTTGAATTGTTGTATATGTGAGTTCAAATGTCTACACAGCTTGTTTATTTTTACAGTGCAGATTATTGGTTCTTCTGACGACAATAGCTGACCTTTGCTGGGGGGGGGAAAACCTGACCACAATGAAAGAGATCAGAAAAGGTCTTTTTAGATTCCTCCATGCCCTTCTTTTGATCAGATTCCCTTCTGTAATTACCTTCAGCCCACCCATGACCTTCCAGCTTCCAGGGCTCCGGCAGCCACAAAGGTCCGTAAGACCATCAGCAGCAGGGTCCATGAGGCTGTGAAGGCCATCGCCCTGGTGCACAACGTGACTCCTGTGTACGAGGCCAATGGTGTGACCGACCAGGCCGAGGCCGAGCAGCATTATGAAGACACATGCAGAGTCTACCAGGCGTCCAGCCCTGATGAGGTATGATGGCCAGCTACACAGAAACTACATAGACGTTCTTCATGTTTTTGTCACAGTCATGTTATTTGTCAGTGGAAAAAAACTGCTGAGATGGGCATGTGCAGAAATTGTTATAGTGCCAGTTTTCTTTCATACAAAATACCACACTGTACTAGTACATCTGGATCATAGAGTTTCACTGTTGAGTGTTTTTGTCTGCTAAAGGGAGAACGTTTCTCAGAGCTCACCTTAAAACTTTAATAAAAACTTACCAGGTTCGTCCTAGTTGCTCCAAGTTGTCGCCTGAAGAAAAACAACCAGTCAGAGCAGAGGAGCCTCCTCAGCAGCTGTCAATCACTGCTCGCAAACGCAGATGAAACTGTCAAATTAGGAAGCACTGTTCAAATATGAATCAAGATTCTGTTGTTGTAATGCCCATTTCTCCCCTCAAATGTTTTCAGCTGCTGGAGGAAACTTTCTCACTTTGCACATTGTAACATATGTCTAGTTTGATTGGAGGTCACAAGTAGTGACTGTCAGTAGTGACTTCTTGTGTGCTACTGCTGTGGTATAGTGATAGTTTGATCAAATATGGCAAAAAAAATTCTTCAGGTCACCAACTGTAGCTTTAACTGTTCTAACTAAATGTGTAAAACTACACCACTTTGTGATAAACTCATCATTCAGTTCTCGGAACGCAGGTCATATGCTACTTAGTGTCGTTTTAGAGATTAAAGTAATTTTCACAAAAAGAAAACAAATCAAACAATTTAAAAGACTGAAAAACATTTAAAAAGAGGAGTGAAGTATGATTTAAAAAAAAAAAAAAAAAGAAAAAAGTAGCAATGAGTAACAAAAGCCTTTCACTACCTCCGGCACATGACACATGAATTAATACACACATGCAAATACCTACATGTTGTACGTCAACCTGTCAATGTACACTTAATCCACTTAAACATCATTTTGGCAAGGCCAAACATGGAAGCCCCCTGCAGCAGAACAGACTTCCGATGTTAAGATGGAGGGTTCTTGTTTTTTGTCAGGAAAAGTCGTTATCTTGAGCATCCTCCCTACTTTCTTCCTTGAACGGTAATGTTCACGAGCCATACGACATTCCACGTTTGTGTCCTTGATCAGTGCGAATTCTTTGAACATCAGGAAGAGGGCTGCGGAATTCGACTTCGATCCATTTCCTGCGGTGTAAATACGGATTTCCTTAATGTGCTCCCCAGCCCATTGCACTTGTGCCCTTTTGAATTTCCTCTTTGATAGCACATTTTAATAAGACCTGTTACATGAGTTGCGTTGAAAGAACTGTGGTTCATAATGTGGGGCTGAAATTGAGCCATAGTATTGTTTCAGGTCACACCAGATAAAAATGTAAACTGTTTTCTTTGAGTTACCCTGAAAGGTGCATTGTATCAGTCTGATACTATCTAGATTCGGTTTGCTTTCTTACACTTTGCAGGAAGTCTTAATATAGACCTGGCCGTGGCTGTGAGCGCTCTGCACACAATGTCATATGCTGAATGTATGCTTTTTTTTTATCAACACTTACCCCCTTTCAAAGATATCTACATGCCTATAATACTAGTTTAGCTTAGTTCAGGTTTTTTTTACACAAGTAGTATCAAAAGTATGATGTGATAGATGGTAGAAAAGGGTTGGTAACCTGACTAAGTGACATTTTATTGGTATTTCATATTATTTTCAATGCATGTTAATATCAGTACAGAACAATGGATAAATGCAATTAACCTAAAGAGTGCAATGCAACAACTGCAGGAATTTTGTGTAAAATTAGCGATTTGGATGAATTTTAGGCAGATTATTGCTATTTTTTTTAGATTATGAAATTTTTTATACAATTCTCTGCATTGTGTACTTTTTAACAATTTTGCATACTTCAAATGCTCCTTTTTTTCATAAATTTTGACTGAGTTTTCATGGTGTACTTTTCTCATGTAGGCCTCGGGACCCCTGGTTAGGAACTAGTGAATTATGTGTAATTCACCAAAGAGAGTTGATATATGAATCATTTTCCTTTTCGACTCATTAAAAAAAAACTTGCCAGCCATGTGGCAGTTCTGAGTCAAGCCAAACTGGATCCAGCATTATTCAGCCACGTTTGAAATTTTCAGCAGACACAGATGCTTCTGTTACAAGGTGGTGCTGCTGTGGCAGACACCAGATCCTAAAGAGCCCCCACAATGAATATTTCTAGACTGTGACTAAGAGCGATCCTCATATTTCCCAACCTGGATGACAAACTTTACGGTAGTCAGAGCTTTTCTGACGTTAGAGCGCTACCGGCCAGGCATTGTCAGACTACGTGGTCATGCATTTCCAAAATAAGTAATTTTGCAAAAACCGCAGAATATGTGGTTTTAAAATCAGAGGTGGGACATTTGTTGTTTTCTCTCATCTGTATCCGTTTGGCTGCTCTGCTATTAGACCCGTCACAAGATGACTGATGAATGTGATTTGACCTCTGGTCT
The DNA here is from genome assembly GCA_029721515.1 of Synanceia verrucosa. Lineage (NCBI taxonomy): Eukaryota > Metazoa > Chordata > Actinopteri > Perciformes > Synanceiidae > Synanceia > Synanceia verrucosa. The sequence goes on along the minus strand of CM056561.1, from coordinate 17,848,855 downwards.
ACAACTCATAGGTCTATTTCTCATTACAAACTTTAGCATTTTATTAATGGATATTGTGGCTGTTGTGTCGATGGAAAAGGATGGAGCAGAAACTATATTTTTTTGTTCATAAATGGACATTTCCCCAGTAGTTTATCAATCAATAGTTTTGAGTGCTTAAAATGTTATTGATCAAGACTAAATGGCTACTGTGCACTCTGGCATCCAAAGTGCTCCTCACTGTTTGTTTGGTAATCCAAGTAATGGAGCATTATATTGACATCATGGCTTCACCATGAGAACAATAATACCTCCAAGCAGTGGTCACTTTTCCTCCTTGCTCTGTGTATCTTGAAGATGATTATACTTCCTTATTTGTTAAACACATCAAATGTGATCATCTTCTTTCCTCACTTCTGTATTCAATGACCCCCTGTTATCGTATTGACAATGTGGTGTTGATAGGTGTCGCTGGTGCAGTGGACTGAAAGCGTTGGTCTGACTCTGGTGGGAAGAGACCAGTCCTCCATACAGCTGCGGACCCCTACTGGCCAAATCCTGAACTTCACCATCCTGCAGATATTCCCCTTCACATACGAGAGCAAGAGGATGGGCATCATAGTGCGAGTAAGTGCCAAGTCATGTGATTAAAGTTCTCTTCTGTCACTTAAATCACAGGAGCTCTTGTGCATTTTTTTGCTTTCTTATGCTGTCCATATAAATTGAATTGTTTGACAGATTGCTTTAATACTTCTTTCAATTACAATGTATTTCAGAGCTTGTTGCTAGGAGAGCGATTTGGATTCGACACCAGCTTGAACGGGACAAAACAAGAACAGATTCATATTAAACCATATTATCTGTGAAAAAGCTCACCTTATAACCTCTGACTAAGTCTGATGACTAACTTTATTTGTATTGGCCAGGCTAGAACTCAGGAAGCCTGGGATCTTTTCTACTTCCTCATGATAATATTTTCTGAACCAAAATAAGTTTTACATTTCTAGGCAACACAAAATCACGAAATCGTGAAATAGCTTGTGCAGCTTGGCTAATGTGGGTATGGAGGGACTGAAAACCCTGTCTGAGAAAAGTTGGGGTATTTAATGGTTTTTCTGTCCTATTTCTATCTGAATATACTGTTTTCTAGGATGAGTCTACAGGAGAGATCACTTTTTACATGAAGGGTGCCGATGTGGTGATGGCGGGCATCGTCCAGTATAACGACTGGCTGGAGGAGGAGGTAGTTTTTTTTTCTGTTTCACACACCACAACAAGGATGTAACAATGGTGATTTTTTTATTCTTGTTATAAATAACTCACAGACTTTTTGAAATCCAGATGTTGCTGCTGTTTTCTAGTGTGGGAACATGGCAAGGGAAGGCCTGAGGGTTCTTGTAGTCTCAAAGAAGTCCCTGACAGAGGAGCAGTATCAAGATTTCGAGGTAAGCAATACTAGCACACTTTTAGTTTGTCTGTCTTGTGTTTGATAATGCCTCAGATAGGTCAACAGCTTGTTATATACACACTCAAAAACACACACAAATGCAGAATGATGTTTTATGCAGACAGTATTTCCAAATGTCAAAATGGTGAGTAATTAGAGTGACCTCTGGCCCATGTCCCTCCAGTCCGCACACCCCACCCTCCCCCACACACACCCCACTCATTGTTTGAGGTGGGCAGGGCCGTCTCCCCCTGCAGCCCTCAGCCCCGGGCCCGTTTCTGAAGTGTGTAATTGTGCAAGCAGAGCTGGTGGGCAGCAGTGAGTCATCAACTGAGTCACACACAGAGTTTGTGTTCCTGTATGAGTCACGCTCAGATTGTTTTTGCTTTATCTCACTAATTGCTCTGGACCTGGAACGCTGGAGATGGGCGTCTGGTCTGTATTTGCAGCTTTCTGAAACATAGAATGGCCATGCAGGCATAATACCTCAAAGTCTATATGTAAAAGTGAAACTGCGTGAGTTCATGCTGCACACAGTGTAATCCCTGTGGTGTCATGTGTGCACACTGTGTGAACCGTCCCTACATGTTATACTTTTCTCTCTGAGTTCTCTCATGACTTCTACTGCTATTCTCTCCTTCTGTCATTTTATTTCTACTAATTTCATCTCAAATTATTTCCATCCCTCTCCTGCTCTGCCAGGGGCGTTACGTCCAGGCCAAGCTCAGTGTCCACGACCGCTCTCTGAAGGTTGCCACGGTGATCGAGAGTCTAGAGATGGAGATGGAGCTGCTGTGTCTGACTGGGGTAGAGGATCAGCTCCAGGCTGATGTGAGGCCCACCCTGGAGATCCTCCGCAACGCAGGAATCAAGGTCTGGTTGGGTGTGGGGGAGAGCAGACAGACAGACTCATTGCTCACGGAAGCAACAAGCTAAGAAAACAAAACAAAGAGACAACACAAGCACATGTGTTTTTCATATTTACCTACATGAACAAGCCTCATCCAAATGCCCCTTTAAGTAGAAAACAGTTATCGTGAATTTGAATGAATTCTAAGGGCTTTTTTTAAGTGGTTTTGGTTGGCTGCTTCAGATGGTTGACATGAAGTGTTTCTGTTCTTTTGCAAGAAAAGCCGATCAGCAGAAAGTGCAGAAAGTAGTACTAAGTAGTTCATAGCATGTTCGGTTTCTGGACATTTTGTTTGACACACGTGAGTAGTATTTCTCTTCAAACACCCGCACATCCTAGGAATTTCAAAAACCAATCTCACGCCTCCATGTCTCTCTCTGGTTGTAGGTTTGGATGCTGACAGGAGACAAGCTTGAGACAGCCACGTGCACTGCCAAGAATGCCCATCTGATCACCCGCAACCAGGACATCCACATTTTCAGACCTGTAAGTGCAGGACAAGGACCCCTCTTCCTCTTATGCAGATATGAAGTGGGTAATAGTTTTAATGATTTTAGTACTGCAGGGTTCATTCTAGTACACTGCAGCACTGACAGCTTCCTGACTCCCCCAGCATCCATCCTCTGTGCGACCCGTTAGCCTCATTTGCTGGTGGTCATACAGTCCCGCACAACTACGCATGCAGACCCGAGCCAGCATCCACACAGCTGAATAAATCACCTCCCACCCGCGAAAGCATCCAAGTCGCTGTCAATGAGAACAAACAGGCTCTTCCCTCAAACAGAAAGGAGAAACCAGCCGAACCACTCCCAGAGGGAACGTGTAGAGGGCTCACTTCCTAATTTGTTTTGCAGGTTTTGGGCTTTCGCCGCTTTGATAGTCCCCCTCCTGCCTTCCTCTCTGGAACAGTGCCAGAGCAGAAGAAGCGCCTGCCATATGGGAAGGTTACAATTTGCGTACAACGGCGGTTACTGGAAAAGGAAAAACAATGGCTGGCATGGCTTGAAAACCCCAGTCCCGGTGGACAGGGGGTGGGGGGTGCGGTGCTGACTGGGCCTGCAACACATACATCTGGATTAGCTTCCTGATGGCCACCAATGGCCTGATATGGATTGACGTATGAATAGTCAGCGGCTGAAGGATATTCACAGCAGAGCATAAGTCTCATTGACAGATTAACACCGTGCCTTGTCAGTGCTGTATTTCTGGAGTCTATATTTGAAACTGACACATTTTTTTCCATTCCAAGTTAGATTTTGTTACTGAATCCCCCATTAAGCATTTCAAAGCACCGCATACACTTAAAAGACATTACAATCTAGTTGCTCACAGTGTGCATTTTATTAATGTGTTTCATCATGTATAACTTCCTCTCTGAAGATCCATTAATAGATTCTAATATTTACTTCCATCATGTGTCATGAACCATTTACCGGTCATTATTTCTTCTTATGTTTACTGGACATACAGTATGAATACTAAATTATCACATTACCACATTACCATTCATTAGAATTCCCTGCTCAGTTAATAGATAATTGAATGTTTTTGTCTTATTGGATTTCAGTGGATTTGTGTCCTGATCATATCGATTACATCCTGATAGTTCTACAGAATTCTGTTATTTGAAATAATGTTTCCATCCAAATTAATAGCCCAGTGCATAATGTGTTACAGATGTATGATGTAATGCACAAAACCACACCAAAGATTGTTTTATTAAACATCATTTTATCAGTGATTTTGGCCATATTATTATTATTGTTGTTGTATTGATAAGAAGGCTTGTGAAGTGGAGACTTTACTGCTGTTATAAAATGTCACACACGTATAATAACAATCACAGCCTGTCATGGTGAAGCACTTTTAGTGGACGTAAATGACGGTGCCAACTTGCAGCACTTGGTGTCATCCCCCTATCGGCCAGTTAGTTACAGAAATGTGGGAAAATAGGGTCCAGGATGAAAAATACATTATCCTTTAAGTTACCCATTGCGATGTCTATGTATGTCTTCAACAGTTAGAGTTAGGACATCATGGTAATTTACATGAAAATTATCCCAATAAGTCCATGCAGTGAGTTGTGGTGCACAGATCACAAACACTATTAGGAGGGAAAAAGTTTGCACACATGGGAAACTAACATGGGAAAAACGACCAGCCTCATCAGTCGGTGAGTTTGTTGGATTACTTACGGGTATATGGTCGCTCCAATGAACTGCTATGATAACAATCAGGATGCAAAGTCTGACAGATCTCCATCTTTGATAATCTTTTTTTTTTTTATTATTTCAAGTGTGTTTTGTGTGTGCTTTGTAAATGCGGTTTGCTATTGTCATAGGTGACGACACGAGGGGAAGCCCACCTGGAGCTCAACGCCTTCAGGAGAAAACACGACTGTGCGCTGGTGATATCAGGGGACTCCCTTGAGGTAAACTCCTGAGCGCATCTGTGTACTTGTCTCGCTCTTTCAAACCTAACCATATGAAACTCTGACGTTTTCTGTTTCTGGACACATCTCTGGAAGTGGTATCTGTGGTTAAGAGACACCTTCTAAAAACCAGTAGGAGTTAAACTGTAAGTTCGCTCATCCGTTTTTTTGGTGGGTTTCTTGCAGGTTTGTCTGAAATACTACGAGTATGAGTTCATGGAGCTGGCATGTCAGTGTCCCGCTGTGGTTTGCTGTCGATGCACCCCCACTCAGAAGGCTCAGATAGTGCGACTGTTGCAGGAGCGTACCGGGAAACTCACCTGTGCTGTAGGTGAGTTGAAAACAGACAGTTCCAGCCGTTACTGAGGGTTTATAACATGAACCAACTTATTTCCCTTCCCCACATCCTCCTCAAAGCATATTTGCATATCTTTGCAGCCACAAACCACTTATTCTACTCATCTGACCAGCTCTCCCACTGTAAGCATTGATGAAATGCTACAGTGTGATTTTTCTGGATTAATGATGTGTTTTCAGCCATATCACCCAGCCCCCTTATCTCACACATTATCTGGCAAATTTCAACTCCGGGTTTTTTGTTTTCTTGTCTCCAGCTGCAGTTCTGATCTTCTAATCAGGCCAAGTGAAGGGAGTGTCTCGTGAAATATGCACAAGCACAATCCTCTCACAAGCATTGGATTGTTTTATTGGTGAGTCACTGATGTGAATCCTGACACCTCCATGGCTTTTGTTTTTCTCTTAGGGGACGGAGGAAACGATGTCAGCATGATCCAGGAAGCAGACTGTGGCGTGGGAGTGGAGGGAAAAGTAAGACTCTGTTCATCTCGTCGCTCTCACAGATTTTCACTTTGTGTTTCCTGTCAAGATCTCTCACGTTCAGAGACACGTAGAGAGACATGCACACAGATGATTCCTCTTTATGAGGATCCATTGTCTCAGTAGAGGAAACAAAGATGACAGGATGTCTGTGTGCTTAAGTAAAAGTAAGAGTCTCTCATCGGCAGCCTGTCTCTTGTACTCATGGTTCTCTGCAAATTCCCACTTCAGGATGGCTGCTTTGCTCAGACATGTACTTCGTATAAAGTTCAACAATGGTACTTCTTAGAGACATTTTCCCTTTTAGTGACAGTTAAAGCTAGCAACCAGTTAGCTTAGCTTTGCATAAAGACTGGAAACAGGGAAATCCTGCCTCTGAGCAAGGGTAACAAAATCTAACCTGACATGGCTTGTTTAGACAAACCCATCAGAGAGGCTGTCGTTTGGGAAACCTTCTTGGCTGGTGATTGGATGAACCATCTGTCAATCAAACTCCTACCAAAGCCAGTTGGGAGAAGGTTGAAACATCTTTTCCACAGTGAAAAGAACAAATTGTGGTTTTTCTAGATCAAAATGTGAATATATTCTGATGTGAATATATGTGAATATATTCTGATTTTTTTTTTTATTATCTTTTATGACAGTGAACAGAACTTTTTGGACAGCTGGTTGAACAAAGTCACTATTTGCTGGCATTTTACAGAACAAATGATTTTATCACCTGAGTAGAATACATCATCTCTTCTTGCTGTGTGTGTTGGACAGGAAGGAAAGCAGGCCTCGCTGGCCGCCGATTTCTCTGTGACCCAGTTCAAACATTTAGGTCGTCTCCTCATGGTCCACGGCCGCAACAGCTACAAAAGGTCTGCAGCCCTCAGCCAGTTCGTCATCCACAGGAGCCTGTGCATCAGCACCATGCAGGTAGAGTACAGTGCAACTTAAACATGGTGCCATGTTGAAATTTTCTGAGTGCTTTGGCTTAATTTTCAGTATAATTTTGCAAAACTGTGTCCACAAAATGTTTCCTTGAAAGTTTACATCACATACTGAGTTAAACAGTGAATTCTACTTTCAAATCAGGCACAAGAGTTTACTTCACGTTTTGACAGAGGTCGTGTATCAAGTTGAATAAGTAGAAAAATATGTTAGAATAAGTAGATTTTAAAAATATGTGTGGGACTTATCTGTATTAGTACTTACTACCATACTAATATAGGTAAACCATGTATACATGTTTAAATAAGCAACAGACCAGATGGAAAAAGTTACCAAATACACAACAAAAAGGAACAAAATGGACCAATTCATGTAATAAGATCATGGAAGTATTGCACATGTTGAGTAAAAAGCATGGAAATTATGAGACGAGTGGATGGTTACTGGGAGCAGAGAGTCGACTGAGGACTAAAAAGTGTCAAAAGAATGTATGCTTAAAGTACTAAGCTTGAAGATTTTAAATGAAAGATTGAAACTTTGAAATGTCTGTTCAGTGACTATCCATCACTGAATGAGGTAACACAATGGTGACTAAGTCCATTGTTCTGCCGATCAAAGCTCATGTCTTTGAGTTATTATTACTGGCTGTCATCCACTGTTCAGATCCAGAAACACACCTGGGATTAGTGCCTCAGGGTTTGCTTAAGAGAACCAAACTGACATATTTGTGTTTATCCACAACACTTAAAATCTAAATGTAAGGAGGAACCAGCAGAGCGAACCTTTCAGGGGCTACGATGGAAGGGTGGGGTGCATGGTGACTCAGCCGATGGTGCCCTTCTGAGCTCCACACACACACACACAATGTGCAGTTCCCATGTCCCAGTCCAACCTCAGCCCCCACCATGGAGGGACAGCCCATGACTCACTGCATGGTGGACTTTTAGGGAGGCCCTCCACAGCTGTGGCTGTGACCAGCTGACAGGTCAATACTGGAAACATCCATATGCCAGAGAAGACATAACTAGTCAGTGAATTTCATTTTCTCTGGCGGTGGTGGTGTTGTGGTAGAACGAGAGTTATTGAGATGCTGCATTTTATGTTCATTAATTAGTAAAGTTTGGTTACCATATGATTTATTTGTCAGATCCATGCTTTATCTTTAATTTACGCTGATGTAAAGTGACTTTGAGCGTTAGGAAAGTGATGCCCCTGATGATCATCTGTTAAGCCATTTGAGTCATGATATGAAATATATATGAAAAGACTGACTTCTTGCTTCTGTCTCTTCAGGCGGTCTTTTCTTCTGTTTTCTACTTCGCCTCAGTCCCTCTCTACCAAGGATTTCTAGTTATCGGGTGAGATACTCAGTATGGTTATGACTTATCAAAAAAGCATTTGGCTGCCTCGTCTCCCTGGCATTTCCTCTGTGTTAAAGCACTGCTGAAATGTGAGAAGTGGGGAAAATATGAAAGTCTCGACTGGACTGATGCACTTCGCTGCGGAATATAACAGCAAAATGTGTTTAACTTCTTTGTCCTCGTGCCATTTTTTTTCTGGAGAATATCTCACACTGACTGCCTGTTTCAGCTACTCCACCATCTACACCATGTTCCCCGTCTTCTCCCTGGTGTTGGACAAAGATGTGAAGTCAGAAGTTGCCATGTTATACCCAGAATTATACAAAGATCTCTTGAAGGTATTTAATGAATGACACCAAATATAATATGAGGAAACATGGAGAAAATGGTAAATATGATGTTCTACCGTTTTCTTTCAACAGGGCCGGCCACTGTCTTTCAAGACATTTCTAATATGGGTCCTAATAAGTATCTATCAAGGTAAGGAAGAGCCTGTGCACATAATCAGAGCTAAATATTGGTATTCAATGCATCAGATGAGGCACCAGGATTAAGATTATGCCAGAAAGTCTGCTTCATAACAGCCCCACAGTAGTTTATTTACATTTGAGAACCTACAACTTATAAGGTACGAGATTGTTTACGTAAGGTCAGAAAATTAAATCAGAAGAGTTTGATCCAGTGCAGAGATTTTTAATATCAAAAAATACATTCATACCTGTATCTGTACAAAGCCTCAAACTAAGAGAAATGATTTTTCCTCAGTTCGTGATAAAAATACATAACACGCTGAATTTACTTTTCTCCAGCTACTTTTTGTTTTCTTGGTCTCTTTACTTTTGTCTGTCTTTTTTGAGGGGGGGCTTGGTCGTCATTAATCATCTGTATTATGATTAAAACTACCCTATTTGCACGAGTGCCCATTTCTGCACATTGCACTATTCTGTACAGTTTTTTGTCTCTGTTTAACTGCCATGTTGCACTTTTTTGTCTCTGTTTTTACCACATCATCAGAGTTTTTTTTGCACCCCATATTTAGTCGTAGTCTCTTTATCATTTGGTTCTTACCTCTGCACTGTTCACATTTTTAGATATCATGCACCAGAATACCAAGTTAAATTTCTTGTTTGTGCAAGCTTACTTGGCAATAAATGTGTTTCTGTTTATCTGTTTCCTATTTTTTCCACTCAGCTTGTCGTAAAATGAGATGAGTCAGTGCATAGTGTAGGGTATGTCCAGGGCATAGTTTTTTCACAGTGCATCACACACAGTTGACACCAATCTACCCGGCTGTCAGCAGCTTTTTGAGCAGATCCCAGTGTCCCTCTCTGTCTTATGCTGCACCCTGTTTTTACGTCCACAGGTAGCATCATAATGTACGGAGCGTTGCTGCTCTTCGAGTCGGAGTTTGTCCACATCGTCGCCATTTCCTTCACCTCCCTCATCCTGACTGAGCTGCTGATGGTGGCCCTGACCATTCAGACGTGGCACTGGCTCATGATCGTTGGGGAGCTCCTGAGCTTGGCCTGCTACGTCGCCTCGCTTGTCTTCCTGCACGAGTTCATAGGTGAGCGAGCTTGTGCATAAACTCCTATTTCACCCACGCAGGATTCTGTTGCATTCTATTCACTGCAGCCCGAGCGATGTTATTGTGCTCCTGCCGACCTTGAAATAGTGCGTCAGCAGTAAGGTGGACCTGCTTATTCATATGCCTCCAGTGTGCAATTAGCTGTGGCATGCTGGACATGAGGAAGGCTAAAGGTGAGTGCATTGACCGAGTGTCGTCGTGACGAAGCTCAGGCATACTGCAGTATCAGAGAGGAAATGCCATCATCCCTGTCAGCTTCCTGTGGACTGCCAATGTGTTTATCTCAGCAAAGGTGCATATGGTGGGAAACACATGCATAGCAAGCAGAAGGCAGACATTTAAATTACTATTATAGCATATTTTGCTGTTTACATTACTCTGTCACAGCCTGAATGTTGCCGGGTTATCGGAGAAGAAAAATAAGCCAATTTTAGTTGTGCCACTTTAAGACCTGTGACATGTACATTTCCCCAACTGAGAGCTTTCCAAGCCTTTATTTTCAGCTTTATGTGGGGTGTGGAGCTCCATTTTCAGCCTACAATCTCGACCACTGAGGATCATGACTGGCATGTGGTCAAGTGTAACATTTTTTTGGACACTTTTCCTCCCTCCTTGAAGTCGGACTAGAATAGATTTTAAAAGGCTATTCTTCTGTTGCATGTGCAGTTAGTTGGACATTTACAAAGAAATGTGTTAGGGTTAGAAATGCTATCTATTCATTTTTTTGCGAGGATTGATATGTTCAAACAAAATTTCATGGTAGGCCATTATAATGGTAACAATAAAAAGCCCAAATTATGGGAATCGTATTAGTTCCAAAACCAAGAGTATGGTTGTCCCCAAAGTGGACAGGAGGGCAGTTGTCTCAGTTTTGTTTTAGGAGTGAGCCACAGCATCAAACCACAATTTTACACGATATGATTAATTCGCAAGAAATTAGTCAAGCTGCAAGTGAAAGTATCAAAGTTTTACATGACAGAAGAACACATTTTCTACTCAGAATAGATTCCCCGGAATCCTCCATGTCGGACCTTTAAAGGTAGGGTAGGTAATTCTGAGAAACTAGCAAGACTACACTTAAATTTAAAAATGATCAAACCGAAAATCCCATCCAGTGTAGCTATCAGCGCTAGCCTTGAAAGTCTCTAAATCTCGTGAGAAAATTGTAAGTTGGCAACACCGCTACGAGTCGCTACCCCACAATTACACTAAACGCTAATACAGAAACATAAACATAAACAACATTTATAAGCGTCGAATGATGCTGATCGGTGTATGTCTGTACCCCATAACCTCATAGTGATCGTCGCCTCGTCCTCTGTTCCAGACGTGTACTTCATCACCACGGTGTCGTTCCTGTGGAAGGTGACCGTCATCACGCTGGTGAGCTGTCTGCCCCTCTACATCCTCAAGTACCTCCGCAGGCGCTTCTCCCCGCCCAGCTACTCCAAGCTGACCTCTTAAAGACTGACAGAAGTCTCATTCACTGCTGGGAAACAAACAGAAAGGCATCCATCCCTGTCTTCATTCAGAAGAGACGGCGCTCAGGCCAGAGAATCAAACACAGATCCATTCCCCCTTTTCATTTATTCTGGGTGGACAGATTTGTCAGGGACAGTTTATTTACTGTGTTAAAAAGCAGTGTTGCTTGCTGCATGTGTTTGATGCAAAGACTGATGATGCCTCTGTGTGGCGAAAAACCTGCGGTGAGTCAGAATCATGCACATAAAAGTGTCCTGAACAAAATGGAGAAACAGCTATTTGGCCTGTATGTATTAAATTAAAGCACAGAATCAGTAAATCATGCATATCAAGAAACATATATCAGAAATTATTAGTGTCATTTTGGCTGGAGACACATTTTCTCCCTTTTCCACTTCCACCTTGAGTAGTCCAACCTTTTTTTTTAAAAATTGTTAGACACTGAAATTGAGGTTGCATTCTTACTCAGGACTTGATTCACGCTCTCCTTTTAAACAGTGATTTCCAAATAGACTTTGAGAATTATATGGTGGAGAAAAGAGAAGTTTACTGGCTAGACTTTGCATTGAATACACATCTGCAGGTTTGCGTATTTGTTTATGCGTCACCTCGATGCTGCAGCCGGACACGGCGGAGGTGGTGTGGTTGTTTATTTTAGCATGACCCCGTGGTGTGTGATGTTAAATCTGTCTTTGTCTCTTTGTGTAGACGCCGGGTTTGTTAGTGTTTGTGGAGCGCGGTCAGAACTTGCCACAAACGGGTGTTGGTTATTTGTAGCCGAGAACCTTCCGCCGCGAGGCTGCGCGCCCGCAGGGGAATGTGCAGCCTCTTCATGTGGCTGCTTCAGCATTGCATGATGACTCACTGTAACAGTGACCTTAAGCCATAACTGAAAATACCCCCGTGTCCAGCTTCCAGCTGCCCCCTTCATGCTGTCTGATGCAGGCCCCCTCACTTCACTCCTCACCTTTACTAACCTCTACAGTACAGCTGCGAAAGAAAACCTCCTCAGTCTAATACAGTGTGAACATTGTCAATAAGTACAGCTAGTGCACATTGAGAAAAGAAAAACAAAACACACTCAAAGTGTCATTTTACCAGTGGTGTGATTATGTAAATAAACAGCAACTAACAGATTAACATGGCTACACCAGTTATTTCAGTATAGTTGTAAAATATATTTCCCGTGTGTCAAACAGCGTCCAGAGTGCCATAACTTATCAAGTCTTGAATTTATTCAACTAAAACTAAATCCCACTGAAGTCACTTAGCGATTTTCACAGACATTTTGTTTTATATCGATTATTATATTTTTTACGTTGTAATTGCAAAACATGAATGATGGTAAAATTACTTGGTTGTTTGTAAATAACCTGCTTTTTTAATTTATTAACATGTTATTTTATGGTGTTGATTGCACTGAGCAGAACAAAAAGGGAGATTTGTGTTGATGTTAATGTTGTGATGATGATTAATAAAAAACAAAATGCTATCTCTTGTGACTTTTTTTTTTTTTTTTTAGAAAATGGTTTAATTAAAATTAAATGTTTTGGCCACCCTAAATAAAGACCCACCCCAAAAAAATCAATGTAACTTTAAGCGTACACTATATTTAGAATATTTTCACCACTAAATTTTGCCATCAGGCAGTTCTTTCAGATGGGGAACTGAAGCCATTGTACCTGTCTATGCTCTTACCAAAGCAATGCAAACTAATATTTTTATGTTGTAGAGCACAGGGGTTGAGTTGGTCAGTTTGAATTCACACAGTAACACAAACAAATGAACAGGTCTATATCCTCTGTGAGGTAAAACTGTGGGGTTTTTAGCATGGAGTCTGGTGAAGTGATAATGACTCCAATTCCCCACTGGAAATATAGAGTGTCGTGTCATGGCAAGGAAAAGTGGAAAAAATATACTAAATATAGCGTCAAATAACCTGACATTCTCTCTGGGTACTCCGGCTTCCTCCCACCATCCAAAAACATGCATGGGGATTAGGTTAAATGGTTAATTTAAACTGACCGTAGGTGTGAATGTGAGTGTGAGTGGTTGTCTGTCTCTATGTGTCCTGTGATGAACTGGAGACTTGTCCAGGGTGTACCCTGCCTTTCACCCTAAGACAGCACGACCCTATGAGAGGATAAGAAAATGGATGGATGGATAACCTGACATAGGTACTACATCTTTTTTTTAATATTATATTAATGAGTAAATAATGCATTTATTGGAGAGAATTTTCACTTGTAGACTAATCCACATTTTGTGTCCTAGAGAGTTATTTGTGGCAACAGGACAAGGTTTGTGTGGGACTGACTCAAAATAAACTACAGTATGTGTGTTCATTGTAAAGTGTTTTCATGTCACCCTGTAAAAAAAAGCCTTTGGACACAGTGGGATCAATTCATTGATAGAGTACCCACTGATGTTATAATGCCTGTGTGATATTATGAGTTTTTTGATTGAGTTTGACGTCATGTGTTGAAACCGCAGAATGTAATAATGGAGCTTAGTGTGGTTTAATGACCTTTTCATGAATTCTAAAAGTGGAAACAGGAGATCTTAATGTTACCTAAAATAACTTTGTGGCCCTAAATAGATTCTCAATGAAATTAAAAGTGAGGGAACCTTGCAACGTGGTTGTGTACACGCTGCTGAGATAAGAATAGCAAGTAAAGAAAACATGAAATGAACTGTAGCATTTTCCTTTTTCACAGGACTTTCCCAGGACACGGAAAACTGAATTTGGACTGAAGCTACCAATCACAGTTTGTATGCAAAAACAATTATAGTTATTATGATTGTGTTCCACTTCAGTCCGGTTGCTGATGAGGTGAGAGTTACACTGAACATCTCTTGAGTCTGGGTGTTTGTCTCTGCCTCACCAGAGGAGGGAGTCCCAGTCTCAGTCTCACTGTAGAAGACGTCCCAAATGTCACAAACTTTGACCCCAAACATCATCTAAAAGGCAAAGAAACATAAAGTTAAAACTCTACAGAGAACATATCCTCACTTTCCTTAGAAGTCAAAGTCCATGCTTAGTTTGAATTTTACTTTTCAGGAGGAACTTTTGTTAATCATCCATGTAGGTTGGGTTAAGTGTTGAGGTTTACAAGGCTGTTCAGCCCAGATATGGTTTTAGTTGGACTAAATTCTCAGTCATAAAATCTCTCTTTTTTAACATGCATGCCAAGCACCTCAGTACTGCATGTTCAAATTAAGACTGCAGTGTATGCCCAAATTATTTTTTTTTTGTTTGTTCTTGTTCCACTGCCCAAATGCGTAAGTTATACCATTAAAAGAAAACCATTTAACTTAATCAGTCCCATGAAAACTGAAATTCCACTCCAGGGTCAACAGAGCTGACAACTAACCTCAACATTTGTGGTCTTTCCAGCTTTGGAGCCCACCTCCACCCCTCCTCTGCTGCTGGTCCACTGCCAAATCCACACGCTAATCACAGTCAAAGTGAGTTTTGAAACTGACTTTGCATTTTACAAGGTTAGGATTTTAATTTAAAAAAAAAAAAAAGAAGAAGAAGAGGATCTGGATCTGGAGCTTGTAGCTGTTATGTAACAGATCCTGGCTAATCATCACGAGGTTGGTGTGCATTTTTATCTTTGGCTCTTCAAGACAGGAATTTGTTTCCAGCTTGGAAACATCATACACGAGAAAACTTCCATGAATGACTTACCCACAAAGTGTCACAGTTTGTCTGGCTGGAGCACTAATACATACAATGTGGTAGCATGGAACCATGTGGGATCCATATTCAACCGTCAGGCCAACGCCACCACATCAACGAGGTCGCTGGGCCTCGGCCAGTACAGTGAACTCCTGTCGTACGACTCAGGGCCCCGAGGTCAGCTTCCAGCGTCGCACCTGATCGGTTCAAACGACTCACAAAAGTGTGCTCCTAGGATTATATGCCACATTAAACTTGTCTGGAAATAACAGAAACCCTTGATTGATGACACTGAATAATGAAGAAGCATGTGTTTACTACACCTTGTTATGGCTCTGTGTAAACACTGGATTTTGGCACTGACAGGCCCCCTCATTGTGAGGCATGAACACACACCCTCCTCTGGCACTATTTATAGCATCGCAGGCCTGGAATGCTTTGATTTGTCTCTGCATCCATGACTGTTAAAGAAGGCTGCAGATGTGTTTCCCTGCCTCTCCCTAAGATCTCTAATGACACCGGTTAATGCTTCCCAAAACAACTGGACCAAAATGCTCAAATCTGACTGGATTATACAACCGGTGAAACGAGTGATTAATTGTGATTGTTGAGGTTGAAATACAGTCAGTTGTTATGAATGAAGTTGCAATGGGAAGAGTGAGTTTTGCTCCTCTTTGTTTTGACGACCAAATATTGACTTTTGTGTGTCCATATAGGGCATAAAAGTCAATACGGAGAGATGTTGAAGTTGAAGAAATACTGTAGGATGGAATTGGAAACCTGGACAAGACAGAAAATAGTGTTGACAAGGAGGAGTTGGGGAGGGTGATCCTGTTTTAATGGGATTTCATAATATTACACTCAAACAGGAAAAATCCATGAGGTAGCCTGCCACTTTTCCACTGGACTTAAGACACGTGAATTCTGTCTGCAAACATCCAAGTATCGATCAGAATCCTGTTACATAATGAGGCTGTCGGCGTAGATGTATGTAGTTTCCATGTTGATGGAACGTATTATTCCATTCCTACTATTCGGAAAAAGAAGGAAAATGTTTTCCAGAGCTCTCAAGTTGTGGCAGGAAGGAAATATGATTCCTTATTGCACAATGACATGCCGGCCCTGAAATCCTGTCAGCAGCTACAGTGCTGCCTGTCTAACATCTATTGATAGTTATGAAACACAACCTCGTTTTTTATTATGCTGCCTCAGCATTAAAAATCCAAAAACATGTTACACTTCCTTTAAATCAGCCTATTTCTAAATCTATAAGTGTCTCTCCACTGAAAAGTTTGGTTTGGTTATTGTTACTTCATCTTCAACAAAAGAGAAGACATCTTCAACAGATTTACTAAATTACATGTTCATATATTATTATGTTATTATCATTAAATTCATAATTTCTGGACCTCAGGTGAGGGATGTGGAGTAGATGAGCTTTTAAAGGTGCAGTGTGTAATATTTAGGGGTGTCTATAATGTTAATAACAATGTTATCTTTAATGTATAATCATCTGATAACAAGAACCATTGTGTTCTCATGACCTATCAGCATATAGAGCTGGTTCTCTTCATGCTACCCTTTGCCATGTTTCTATTGTAGCCCAGGATGGACAAACTGGCTTTAGACCGGGGCATTCGCAATTCCATGTCTGTCATCGTAGTTCTCCTACACGCTTGGCAAATTGGAGAAGTTTCAGTTGGTTGCAATGTGCAACCACACCGCTAGACGCAAATCCTACACACCACACCTTTAAGATTTTTAACAGGCTAATGCTCTAGCATTTTTCACATTTTCACATTTTCTTTTTCATAGGGCAATCTCACCACTAGATGTCACCAGATCCCACGCACTGCACCTTTAAGTTAGCCGGCTTGCGGCTGCTGCATCCTATTTAGCAGATAGCCACGGGGGTAGTTATCTCATATATCTCTCTATTTCCCACATTAACTAACTGTTCATTTGAAGTGTATCATGTTAACATATAAGTGTGAAGACATATTTAACCACATAAACTAATAAGTGGTTCAAATGTGACAGACTGGACGTCCCCTGCTGCTCACCAAGTGGATGGCTAGGATCCAGTCCCCTCCACAACTCTGAATGAGATATAGAAAATGAATGGATGTTTGATTTGCTCCAAGTATTATCACGACTTAAAAAGGTTTAAGTTAATGCAAAGGAGAAAAGTACAATATCCCTGATCAAAAGCCCAAATGTTTCATTTTGCCCCTAGAATTTCCTCGGAGAGATTTCCATGAGACACGATGCAATGCACCATTTCCATATCAAAGTTCCACTGCTTGGATTTAAAATCTTAATCACACATGTTACACTTGGAAAACTAAAACAGGGCAATGCTCTAACCCAGACAACCCTGCCTCAATGAGCTGTTTTAACAGTGATGGAAAAAATACTGCATGAACTTGGAAAAAGTGGGTTATTTTAGAGAAAAAAAAAAAAAAAAAGACGGAAGGAAGTGCAAACTCGGCCGTCTGGACACAGGCGGTTTTCTTTCTCTTAAGCATGTGCTGCATTCATTTACTCATTCATAATTTGAGTTGCATAAGAGTTCCGTAACAGTGGAGGAATTTACATCTGGTAGACAAGGCAGCTGGACGGTTGGTTAACGACGGCCATGGTCACTGCGGTTTACAGACTCATTGCAGTCACCTTGTTCACCCAACAGTTTAACACAGACTCAGACTAATCCATGTCTCAGTCCAAAACAGATCCTCTGATTAACCCCCCCATCCCAAAGACACACATTTTCCTATGAGTGGCCTTGGGTCAGACATGACTGTTGTAAAAACAGGCAGGAGGAGGCTAAGCTCAGGATGTTTTACTCTGAGTCGAGACAGAATAATGTAGATTTCTTATCAGATCGATGAAATGTGTGGGTTCTGTCATGTATTCCTTGTCAGGGATGCAGGAAGTCAATCCGAGTCAGGGGTGCTGAGAGAAGGTCAATATAATGTCACACTGACTGCTCTAAACAACAATTTTAGTCCATTTTACAGACAGCCAACGTAGCACGCTGTGCAGTCTGTTCAAACAAAATGAAGAATCTGCCAAATCTCCAAATTTTAGAATAAGCTTTGGTTAGCAGATCATTTTAGCAATCTAATCAAGAGCTGTAACCACATCCCATCACATAAAAGGTTTTGCCAGTGGCATTAGCTGCAGCCAGTGGTGTGTATAGACTTTTTGAAGGACAGGGGTGAAAAGAGAGAAAAGGGCACCTACAGTGTGTTCTTGCCACTGAAGGGAGCACTTAATGTTTTTTTTTTTGTTTTGTTTTGTTTTTTTTACCTCTGAAGAGGTCATTTTATCATCTTTTAACCAGCCAAGGGGTCAGTTTAGTGTGTTTGTTTTCCACCCAAGAGGCTAATTTAGTGTGTTTTGCCTATTTAGAGGGCACTTTAGCAAGTGTTTTCCAACAATCAGGATGACCACTTGACTTAAGCTCTCTCCAGGGGTCTGTGTGATGACTTTCAGTTAATTTGATTCAGTCTTTTTCACCCCAGTATGTTTTAAATATAGATAAAATACAGTAGGTCATAGAGGTCAGCTTAGCTTAGCATTAAGACAGTTAGAAACAACTAGTGAAGTACCGACACCACCTCAGCACCTCTACAGCTGGCTGCAAATATGGAAAATTCTTTTCATTTTGGATGAGTTCAAAAGGGGTTAAATGGTTTTGCTGAATCCAATCACACATTTTGAATTTTTTTTATTTATTTTTTTTTTTATATACTTTTTTCAACCTATATGTTTTGGAATCTATACTTTAAGTACAGCGCAGCACTAAAAGCACCAGAGCGGGCATCAATTCATGGCACTGAAACAGTAATGTATAGTTGTTCTTGGCTCCTCCGGCTGGCTCATTCTACAGCTTCCTCTCCTGGGCAACATGGGAATGTGTTAATGTTAAAACTAGCTGTTTCTTGACTTAAAGCAAATGTATTCCAGGAGGCAGATTTGAGCCTTTCTGTGTGTCCTCGGCTACCTAAAAACACCTCCATTTATTACTTTGTGATTGTAAAACAGTGGCAGTTCACCAAAAGCAATGATTCTACTGCATAAATGTTTGCCTTCCTGTCCAGATGAAGCACATAAAGATCATGTTTATGCTGTCGGATGATTGAAGCTGTCAGGACTTTAAACTCATTCCACCCAAAGTTTTCATTCATTATTTGTGAAGAGATTAAAAAAGGGAACAACAAACCTATTTATCTTTTTAATTCTTGATGAACTGACAAATGTATTAATACACAACAGCACAGAGACATGACTCAGACATGTATATCAGATTTACTTAACAGATTGTTTGTGAACACTGGAGTAAGGGTCGGTGTGTGTTGCATGGGACGGTTCACCGAAATGTCACCATCACCACTGTTATACAAGATGTGATTTATTCAAAGACGTGCCAGTAAAGTCTGGGACTTTATGGTTTCTTGTTTGTAACTACAAGCAACTAAAGCAGTTGGAAATTAAAAGTGTATTTCTTTTGCTGTGCGACAGGAAAACTACATAAAAAAGGCAGAAAACATCAGAATTGTGTGTTTACCGTGGACTGTTATGTAACTTTTATTGCAGTGGAGAATGTGTCCTCATGGCCACTGGGGTCAGTCTATGTCGTGGTCTTGTTCAGCCTTTTTTTTTTTGTTTCCAGAAGATGCTGCAGATTTCCATGAGGACATGGAAAATGGATAGTAGCTTCTTCCCTCAAAGGGAACAATGGGATTCTCTATGTTCCATATTCAAAACGTCAACTAACCGTGGCCACTTTAAAACACAGAAACGTTTCAAAGCAGCCTGGTCCACATCTGATGGAATGATCTGCCAAAGCCTAAACTGTGTTAAATACATTTCATGTGTATCCTGCAATCAAACGCGACTATTTCTCCTTTCTCTCTCTCTGTCTCTCTTCTCCTACAGTGTCCTCCAGTCATTTTCTACATCGCCACAATGAAGTTCTTGTGTGCTACTGTCTGAGAGAAGCCGCAGAAATGCCTTGGCTCAAGAGCAGGAGACGTCATGGATTCCTGAGTGTGGGGCTTTGCAGGAAAGCCCTGAGTCTCCGACATGGACCGGCTCCAGGTTTCCATGGCAAAGGCGCACAAACAGGAGGAAACACTGAGGGAATCCCGTTATTTTACAGCATTGGAGCATTATAAACACCCAGAGCGGGGAAGGAAGCCGCTCTCGATACACAAGTAATCCTTATAGAGCTCTAAGGAAGAAGGGGACTTCATACCAGATCCAGCTCTGAAGCTGCTGCGGCTACATCCTTGTTTTTTCGGGGGAAAAGAAAGGACTTTTAAAGTTTGCGCGCATTCTGATGGGTCGCAGCTTGAAGTTTTTTGAACACCTCAAAAAGTGATTTTTATATATTTTTTAAATTAAACTGAAGACGCCTTTTTTCTGCTATGGTTATTAGCGGAAAGTATTTCTTCAATTTTTAATTTGTTTTTCGTTTTCTTTTTTCTCGCTCCAGATGTTTAGAGAGACTTGGAGGCTGGCACAGTACCACACCATGAGGTCGATGGATCAAGGTACTGCTGAAGTGTTGTGATTATCTGGTAATCAAATCATTTGATTTCTAATTGATGGAGCATAGTGATAGTTATAGCCTTGGAGCGTTGTAGTGTTTGAGTGTGTGATGGTGTTGAGCTGTGTCATGTCGTGTGTCAGTTGGTGGTTGGGATGTTGATGTTTAGGAAAGACTCAAAACTTTATTATCGGCGCAAAACAGTGGCAGTAAAAAAATTAAAATAATTTATGACGTGTTGTCTGACTTTATAGATACATTAGACGACATCATATGAGAACAAAACAGAACAAAATGTTAGGTTTTCATCACCTGACGTCTTTATATTGTGTTTGACTAATAACTGACCAAAGTAAATATGCTGAAAATCATTGAACTTTCTGGTTGTTATTTGAATATTTGTATATATTTTCTGTTGCCAATCGTTCGTTTGAGTTGATTAACTAATAATCAGTATTATGGTTTCATTTATTCTGCTGACTGAGCATTAAGGGAAGGAATCCGCGCCGCTGCGCCGTGCGTAAATCTCGGGGATTCCCCTTGGAGCGCGTTTTATTTATGAACTATAAAAGAGCGCAGCTCCATGTTGGCTGCTTGTTTCGTGAAATCCAATCTATCTGCCTGAAATGACGCCATCATAACCACCGTTTGTAATGGATATAGGAGTAAGACGGTGGTTGGACAGGTGATGCGCTCAGCCAGCACCACCTGCTGTGTCACTGTCACGTGTCAGACGCCCGGGGGCAGCACCAGGCTGCTCAATATGTCATAAAAAAGACTCAATCTATTTGAACAGGGAAGTCAAATTCATCACTTCCAGGCTGCACTTTTGCCTTTTTCCCCTCTCCTGCGTCTTCGACGCATCAGTGAAGAGCAGTAGAGCAGGTGTGATCCGACTCTGACATGAACCTGGTGTAAAAACAGACCCGCCTTCATCTGAAAATAACTGCTGCGGGTTCAGAAACAGGAAACGCGCGCAGCTCACCTCTCTCGCACCTCTCGCACCGATGCATCATCTGACACTTGAGCAGCTTCCCCAAAACAAATCCGCATCAGACTCCGTTTCGTCTCTCTGTCGCTTCGCCTAAATCCCCGGAGGAGTTTTTAGGGATATAAAAAAAAGACAGATGACCTCTTTTTACGACGAGAAAGATTTGGAGGAAGAACTCATTCGAGTCAACTGCCCCGATGAGGATTTGGAGTTTGAGTATTTGTTTGAATATGAACCACCTTGCAGTGACTTCGATGCGGGAGATCAAGGTTTGAAGGCTTTAACGCATCACGAGTTGACTCCTCTCCTTCTTTCTGCCTCTCTCTTTCTATTTGTAGGCTCAGATTGAATGTATGGCTTGTTTATGTGAATGAAAAAGAAAAACAGGAAGTAAATTAGAAAGGCTTCTTGATGGGTGGAGGGTTCTGAGTTGGAGTCATGTGAGAGAAAATGTCAAGATGATGTTTTTTTTTTTACTTCATTTAGAGAGATGCCTGTGATTAATTAAGATAGATTGCTGTTATTTTTTGAAATATTGGGAAACATCTGATGATTTTTTTTCCCTTTTCCCTTGCAGATGACCCCAACCTCGCACCTCACAAAGTCCTCAGCGATTCTGAGCAGGCCTTCCCTCTGGAGCAGGCCTCCCCGTACGGCATCAAGTCCTGCAGTCCCTCCTACAGTGACCACACCACCGAGGTTCTCTCAGGATATGAGAGCCAGGAGGCCAGACACTACCTGGACAGCTCCCGGCCAGTGGGCCTGGCCCTGAGCCCTCGAATTGAAATCACCCCATCTCGCGAGCACTACAACCATGGTCGCGACTCCCTGCAGAACCACCACCTGAACATTAGCCCCAGACCCACCCTCACTGTGCCGGGCCACGACAATCTTGCATACCGTGAGCCTCAGTGCCTGAGTCCTGCCAGCAGCAACTCCTCCACCAGCTGGCACTCAGAGAGCTACTCCCCCTGGGCGTCCCCTTGCGTGTCCCCCAGCAGTGGCCAGAACCCTGGAGACCTGTGCCCCCGATTGCAGAACATCCACACTGGCTCCCCGCGCACCTCCCCAGGCACCTCTCCCCGCACCAGCCTAGCTGAGGACGGCTGCCTGGGGCCACGCTCTCCCTCTTCCCGGCCTGGCTCTCGCTCCACCTCCCCACAGGGCAAACGCACCTACGACATGTACAGAAACCCGGGTCTGGTCCCGGGGCACCGCTCCCGCAGTCCGTCCCCCCACAGCGGACAAGAAGATCCCATTATAGGCGCCCACTGCACACACAGCAGCCTTGCTGATGCTATGAATGGCTTCGGCACCAGTCAGCCAGGCCTGGTGCCTACCAAGATAGTGAAGACGTCCAACCAGGTTTACACTTTGTATCCGGAGAACCACGCAGAGGGAAACTACCTTGTGTCCTGTGACCAGGACATTAAAGCAAAGTCTGCTGCAGAGCCTTTCTTTGTCATCCCCCCAATCTGGTCCAAACCATTGGTGCCAAACATCTGCAGGTACATTAGCAGGAAAAACAGGGACTTGTTGCTTAGGACTAACAACACGCAAGATACATTTCCATCCGCTAAGCAGCATTAATGACCCATTTTCTATGTCCTCTGTGTTCTGCAGCATCCCTGTGGCATCTCTCCCGCCGCTGGAATGGCCAATCCCCAGACGCACAGACCAGTATGAGCTTCACATTGACGTGCAGCCAAAGCCACACCACAGAGCTCACTATGAGACAGAGGGAAGCAGGGGTGCAGTCAAAGCCCCCACAGGAGGACATCCTGTTGTGCAGGTACAGCCAAAAACAGTCAAGTGAACAATGTGCTTGATGCCATTGAAACTAGTAGCAAATTCAACAGTGCAACTCAAGGTGCTGGGCGGCCATATGAAGGCACGCTGTCCATTAAATTCCAGTAGCCTTCCAGTTTAGAAGCCTCAGGCAGCCCTAATGGGAGGGCTGGCGTGTAATGGTATTTCCTACTCATTATGCACACTGTGCTGCTGCTGGTGTTATTGCCCAGGGCCAACTGTATAAAAATGACTCTTGTGTGAGTTTCTCTGGCTACTCTCATGGCACCTTTCCTACTTCTCACTTTCTGAAACATACCTCAGACGCATGACACGCTTTAACCACCCTTTAGCCTCACAAAAACTCTTAGAACTGAACTCAGGTCAGCAAGCAACACAAGAGATTTCTCTTTTTTTTTTGCCTTCCTGCTTAAAATAGCTTGCTGTTGCGCACCCTCGCCCCCACACAAACAGGCCTGTGTTCACATTTGTCCCTAACTTCCTCTTACACACTGGTTTGTTGACTGTGTGGGTCTCGTTTATGTATTAGGAAGCTGACTTAAAAGTGTCGAAACACTGTAGACATGTGTAAAAGAAAATGAACAGTGCCTGTGGTTAAGGTAATTGTAGGTGCGAGGGGTGGGGGTTGCTAATATTTCTCTCACAGTCACAACACAGCATGTTGAAATTAGCCGTGACACAGTTGTGGCTCCGTGAGTTCCCTTTCTCTATTTTGCCATGGCAACGTTTCCAAGCTGTTTTTTTGTTGGTTGATAGTAGGGACTTGTTGGAAATAAAATCTTCTTTTCCCCAGGCCTCATCCTGAGGTCAGTCCTGCTCAAGCCAATCAGATGGTCAGGCCTGGCTGCACTCCTTCACCTCGTCTTTCCCTTCCTCCTCTCCTTCCTCCTCCCTCCATCTCTCCCCGAGCCTCGCACCCTCCACTTTACTTTTCCTACACTGCTTTCTGTCATGACTCACTGCTCCTGCCACTGCCATGACAACCGGCCGACTGCTCACATGGCCTGTTGAGTGTTTGCAGTCAGCTTCCTCTGTTTTGCTCTGTGTGTGTCAGCTACAGTGCCAGGATTATACATGGAGCCAGCACGCTCTCATTCATGTCGCCGTCGTTTTCTGCTTACATTCAGTCTGTCAGTTGCGTTCAGTCAGATAATCTTTTTTTAAAATGGGATTGATGTTCATGATATATGTAGTTTTTCTGACAACAATCAAAAGAAAACAGGAAAATAACCTTATGGTGTGGAAATACATGATTTTAACTTGTTTCCACGGCAATAAGACTTACTTACTTTCTGAAGTCAGTACATAGAGTTGCCCAGCAGTTACCCGTGATGCCCATCTGTGACCTATACTGTGATAAAGATTATGCACTGCAGTGTTTGCACAAAAACAGCATTTAGATGCAGGTTGATGCTTTGTGGTTTTTGCAGGTTTCCTCAGGAGGCACTCTCAGGTCAAAAGTAACATCTCTGTCTCAAACATTTCCTTCACACTGAACAAACGTCAGTTTGTTCTGATTCTTCGCCTGATAAAAGGGGGTTTAAGTGCATTAAAGAATCATTTTTATGGTTCTGTATGCCTGCAGTTACATGGCTACAGAGGCAAGGATCCACTTGGCCTACAGATCTTCATCGGTACAGCAGACGAGCGCATCCTCAAGCCTCACGCCTTTTATCAAGTCCACCGCATCACTGGTAAGACGGTTACGACTACGAGCTATGAGAAGGTCATCCACGGCACCAAAGTCCTTGAGATCCCCCTGGAGCCAAAGAACAACATGAAAGCAATGTGAGGACATAATACCATGCATTCATGAATAAACGTCCCACCCAAACACTTTTTTTTAATATCCATTTTCCACTGTCACTCACACATTTTTCCTTCTCACAGAATCGACTGTGCTGGGATCCTGAAGCTCAGGAATGCCGACATCGAGCTGAGGAAGGGTGAGACGGACGTTGGTCGTAAAAACACTCGTGTTCGCCTTGTGTTCCGTGTCCATATACCTCAGCCTGGAGGACAGCACGTCTCTCTCCAAGTGGCCTCACATCCCATCGAGTGCTGTAAGTGGCCACACTTAAAATACTTTTATATGCTTTTTTTTTACCTCAACTTCAAAAGAAACGGTTGGATACGGTGGTTTATGAATTATGAACCCATGCTTTCCGCTAAGGTCAGATTACTGAAGTTTCCATCAGTTAACAAAATTGTATCCAAAATAAAAAACAAAAAAATGCGTTCAAATGAGTTCAGAGCTGGGCTGATAGCGTGGAGTCTTCCACACAAAGATATCTTTATGCGACCGGGGCTTCCTTCCAGTACTGTAGGTGGGCGCTGCGTGTTTCAGTGTCTGTGTATCTGTTTGTATGTGCGCAGTGGAGTCTGTGTTTGAGCACAACAGTACATGTGTACACAGTGTTATTAAAGCACCTGGTGTAATCATAACTCAAACAAGAAGGCCCTTTATCTAGACTGGACTAACACCCTGGTCAAGACAACACATTCATCATATCAGTGTGCGACACAGACTGAGTGCAATATGTTCCTGTCGTTGTAAAAAAAAAAAAAAAAAAAAAAATTCATAACGCAGAACACAATATCATTTTATAATTGCTGTTACCCATCTGTTCTCCCATCACAGAAAGGGCACAACAATAGTTATTACCCGACTGTCGCAAGATGAACTATTACAACAGTTGCTTTCAGTGAAAATCAATCAAGTGTAAAGAAGCTTGCAGCAACACCTGTGACACATCTGTCGGGCCGGGCGATAAGCAGACCATATCAGTGACGGTGTGTTTGAGGAGGCAGGGGCCTCCTGGTGTCATCAGCTTTGTTTTATCCACTTGTCGTAGTGTAGCGGGGTGGATCAACCTGTTCAAAGGTCATAGGGTTGTTTGTCGACACCTCAGCTTGCCTCAGTGAGTGTGGAGTTTCAGCTGAACTAATGGGTTTTAATAAGGTGGGCACCCAACCCTGTACTCCCCGTATTCCATCAAATGGGAACATTTGTGATACCTTTGCTATCAATTTATGCACATTTCACAATAATTCAGCCTGACATATTTGGCATCTTTGAACATTTACGATTCAGTGCCTGGGTGTCCATCCAGTGGAGAAAATGTGATGAAATGCCATCTTGGGTGTCCTTCCAGTAGAGAATAACATAATAAAGTGACATCTAAGATGTAATTCAGTAGAAAAAATGTGATGAAGTGCCATCTAGGGTGTCCATCCAATACAGAACAACATAATGAAGTGACCTCTAAGATGTAATTCAGTAGAGAAAATGTGATAAAGTGCCCTCTAGGGTGTCCATCCCGTAGAGAATAACATAATAAAGTGACCTCTAAGATGTAATTCAGTAGAGAAAATGTGATAAAGTGCCCCCTAGGGTGTCCATCCAATAGAGAACAACATAATAAAGTGACCTCTAAGATGTAATTCAGTAGAAAAAATGTGATGAAGTGCTCTCTAGGGTGTCCATCCCGTAGAGAATAACATAATAAAGTGACCTCTAAGATGTAATTCAGTAGAGAAAATGTGATAAAGTGCCCCCTAGGGTGTCCATCCAATAGAGAACAACATAATAAAGTGACCTCTAAGATGTAATTCAGTAGAAAAAATGTGATGAAGTGCTCTCTAGGGTGTCCATCCCGTAGAGAATAACATAATAAAGTGACCTCTAAGATGTAATTCAGTAGAGAAAATGTGATAAAGTGCCCCCTAGGGTGTCCATCCAATAGAGAACAACATAATAAAGTGACCTCTAAGATGTAATTCAGTAGAAAAAATGTGATGAAGTGCTCTCTAGGGTGTCCATCCCGTAGAGAATAACATAATAAAGTGACCTCTAAGATGTAATTCAGTAGAGAAAATGTGATCAAGTGCCCTCTAGGGTGTCCATCCAGTAGAGAAAACAGTTGCCCCTCAGGCACTGCTTTGAGTTTGTAATGAGTGCATTTCTTTGACAACATGTAACAGTATAAACAATACATACAGTAGGTGATATTAATTGCATGTTTGTGTTATCAGATCGCATCATGCTGTTCCTCATATTTTGTCCCCTTCCTTGTGCAGCACTTTATTGTATGCAGATCAAGGCACTTTTGTGATTGGACAGATCTACAGTGCTGCTGCTTATTAAAACTGAAAGCGGGGGCTGTGATTGTTGCATGACTCAGCATCATCAACTCGTCTTTATTGTAAAACAACCTCGCTTCTTGGTAATACTTTGCTTGTGCACTTATGAGAAATCAACACTGAGCTTTCAAGTGAAGTGTGCAGCAAATGTGAAGAAAATTTATTTTCAAGCTTGATTAATATCAATCGGCAGATCACTTTTTGGGTTATTTAACTAATCACGTATGAAATGTCTTTGTTTTGTCAGAGCAATAGTCTAGAAAGCTTAAAGTTATTCATTTGTAAAGATAATTGTAAATGTAACACACGGCCCCTCTGTGTGTCCCGGCAGCCCAGCGTTCAGCACATGAGCTTCCCATGGTGGAGAAGCAGAACATGGACAGCTGCTCAGTCCTGGGAGGCCAGCAGATGATCCTGACTGGGCAGAATTTCAGCTCCGATTCCAAGGTCATTTTTTTCGAGAAAACCCCGGGTGAGTGGCATCAAATCACATCCACACACCATCACATACACCCTGCAGGAAAGTCATTCTCTATTTCCAAACAACAATTTTCATAGATTTTCAATAGACAGACTTTAACCAGAAACCTCTGACTGAATCTGTGAAACCCCTATCGACCTGTTAGTTCTGCTTTTACGTAGCTCCATGCCACACAGTAAAACCACAAAACACAGGATGACAGTGGCTCACAGGTATTCATGTCTGTGCTTTCCACCATCATTGTATAGACAGAGCCACATGAGATATTTGCATGATCTGAATGATAACAATGCAGCCCCACTTCCCTTTGCCCTTTTCTTCCTCCCCAACTTCCATGATGCATCATCCTTTTATTGTGTTATTAATAGTTAAATATAGTCATATAATTGTGTGTCATGTGACATGTCACATCTTTGTTGGTGCATCTGGTTGTCGTTCAAGTGCACCTGGATGGAAGGAGAGGATTTATTATGCAATTTTTTTTTACCATTTCTTATGTAATGTTCTGTCAAAGGTGGACAGTTATGTTATAATACTTATGTCTGATGTTGTGACTCACTGACTCCGCTGCTGTCTGAGAACTTGGCTTTTTAAATGCACAGGCCACCTCCACTAAGACTTGGACCCGAATGCCCCAACTACTTTCTCTTTTTTTACTTCTCCGGGGTTCCCTGCCGCTTGTTACGACACACCACAGTAATGGATAGTAAGAGAGACGGAAAAAGAAACCTTACGCAGAGGGATTGCCATTGTTTTGGAGGGTTTCTGTATGACACAAGTTCTGGAGTTCTGGACCAGTGCAGCTGTGAAATCCCTCTGAATGAGAGACAGCTGCCTCTGGCCGGAGCTCCGCTGGCTCCTGTGTTTGTGCGGAGGGAAGGAAAGCTTCCTTCTCGGACTGGCTCTCCAGCTCTCTACGCTCCCCCCATTTTCCACCTCCGCACACACAATTATCTCCAGGGAGAGAACAAGAGTCGGGGTATCCCTGAGAGTAGAGTTGCAACAAAACGCAAACAAACACAAGTGCCAAGAAAGCGGTAGTCATCACGTTTTGCAACACGCGGAGAGAGTTGATCATAAAAATAAAGTTTGGAAGAAAAGCTGGCAACATGTGTGGAATCCCCCTTTCTCCTGCTGACTCACTTAAGCCATGTGTTTTTCATTTTAAAGAGGGTTTCCCACCTACAGTAACATTTAAACGCACCTCCCTGCTGCAGCACGTGTTGTATCTTTAGTGCACATGGAGTATGCATTTAGTTTTTTGACTTTTTCACCCCAACGACAGCTTATATTCAATATATAACATTCAATTTTGGATGAAATGTGATGTAACACACAAAGCCTGTGGTTTTCATTGCATCCCTGCTAATGTTTTATTTCTGTCAGCGCTGCATTCAAGAGCACGTGTGTCTCTTTTATTGATGGATGACTGTGTGTGACTTTGTTGTACAAACCTGCAGATCATCTCTAGGAGGAAGTGTTGTTTTAAAAAAGACATTATCTCAGGCATTTTGAATTTTAAATCACACTTTGCCAGACTTTACAGATATGTATACTACATATACCTGTATTCAAATTGTGGAAAAGAAGTAAACAAAAAATACAAAGAGCTCAGAATAACATGATTTCTCATTTGCTTGGGATTTTCCAAATTGACAGGCTAAAAACCACGAAATTACCACCATCTCTGGTGCATCTTGAAACAATCAACCTTACTTACTTTACCGCAGAGTGAATTACCACATTGAGACTTTTTTTCACTTTCTCCTCTCTAGATGGGCAGCAAATCTGGGAAACGGAAGCAACTGTGGACAAAGACAAGAGTCAGCCTGTATGTTTTACACACGACTGTTTGTTTAACGCCTGTATGATAACATGTATATCACACTAAACGTGTCAGTTGTTCTGTATTAGTAGTAACAAAGAGATCAGTTTCAGTACATAATGACAGTGCGCTGTCTTTGTAGAGCATGCTGTTCGTGGAGGTCCCGTCCTACCGAGACACGTCTATCTGCCATTCTGTCAAAGTGAACTTCTACGTCATTAACGGCAAGAGGAAGCGCAGCCAGCCTCAGCATTTCTCCTTCACACCACTGGCATGTAAGAATGCTGTTCAACCTCCCCGTGGTATGGAATGCACAGCAATTATAATGATTATGAGTTCATGGAAAGACTTAGTACGATATGATTTTTCAAATACACCACCGTCTCCATCTCAGAATGCTTACAGCCATCTCTCTTTCTGTTTTTTTTTCAGCTCCATCTATCAAGACGGAGCCTGTTGATGAGTATGAAGCAGACCACATGGGTTTTGCCATGCCTCAGATCTTGGGCCTATCTCCTCATTCATACTACCATAACCCACGTGGTGTCCTCCACCCGGACAACGGCCTGGTCCCTGGCCTGGCCTCCTGCCAGCGTCTCAGCTCCAGTCTTCCGAGCCAAGACTCGCGTTTCCAACAGCAGAGCCCAGCCATCATTTACTCCCGTGGAGGAAAGAGTCTCAGCGGCAGCCCCGGCCTCTATCAGCAGACAGGGATGATGCCTGACCCCCACCGATCAGTACTGGTCCACACAGGCTCCCCGGCTCAGTCTGTGGGTCCCATCGGTGCTGGCCAGCACCCTTCCATCATCCAGTTCTCCCCCACCAACCACCAGCTGCTTCGTGGAGGAGAACCCCAGCCCCTCGCTGACGGCCATCAGGTCATCTACTGCGATGGCTACTCCCCTCAGGCGGCTGCCACCCACCCTCCTACGCCCCCCCAGGCCCAGCATCCCCAACACTACCCCACCGTGATCCAGCAGCAGCCCTACGCACAGAAGGGGCAGCAGAAAGGCCGGGCGCCGCCTGGCACGGGGCAGATGGAGACTCCGGGGGATGGACAGAGGAGGGTGACGGTCAAGGAGGAGAACCTGGACCAGGCCTACCTAGATGATGGTGAGTGTAAGTTAATGCTTTTATACTCTGCGTGAGTGGGAGAGTTTGTGTGCGTCTTTCTCAGCAAAGAGGATAATGAGGTGGAAAAGCAAGTGATGGATATGTGTAATTCCCTTTTTTGACAGAGATGGATGATAAGAGATTGAAGAACAATTCAAGGATATTTACAATATGATCTACGTGCTATAGTATCCCTCTGAACAAAGCCAACAGAAAAAAGGCTCACACTGTTAAAACAATCCTCGCCAGGAGGTGTAGTTTTGTTCCACTCAAGGTGGAAATAACAGGGATTATGAGTCATATGTTTATACTTACTCTTGTCAACCCCATTACCCTCTGACAGAATTAATGTCAGGCCACATCCAGCAACGGGCACAGCGTCGAGCTGCCTCTTTATGCTGGAGTTAAAGGTTCTCCAAACTATATTGGTCTTTGTCTTTTAGTCTTTGTCAGCTAGGTGAACTTTAAAGGCAAGTTTGAGGTCAACATCAGTGCTCGGTCCATTCAACAATGCTCATTCTGCTGTCGGCGAAGTGACACTTTGGGAAATGAGCTTTTTTCACTCTCTCTCGCATTAAAGACAGAGGGAGGGAAAAAAAAGTGTCACTCTCCTGACCGCCTGGACATGTTGACACTGTTATGAAGTGAAAAACAACTTCCATGGCAACCATTGTCAAACAGTGGAACGGGCTGCCTGGGAGAGCTGGGGAAAGCCTCTTTGTTTGTTATAGTTGGCTGGGCCTTCTCCTTGGCCTTACGCCCCTCGATTCTGCGGGGGAACCCACCAGAGGATTAGCCTTTTTTCCGACCACGGGATTCTGCCAATCTGGCACAAGAAATTCCTATTTGCAGCTGCTCTCCTCCAGAAATCCAGCCTGATCCCTGTAAGATAGCGGGAGGGTGGAGGGTAGGTCGCAGGAAAAGGGAAGGGGCTGCGTGTGTGCGTTTCGATGGAAAAAATGAAACGAAGAAAAAAAAAAGGGCGAGCAATGGAATTTGTGTTTTTTGGATGGAACTTGCAGGGTTTCCCTCCGCAGTAAACAGCAACAGGGCCATGGGTTGGTGAATTAACACAGACTCGGAAGAACTGTCAAAGTGTTTGATCCTCCCATCATGAAAAGGTGATGCCGGCTAATCAAGCTTCCCAAAAGTGCCTCTGCATCTACTCAATCTCAGTTTTTATTCCAACATGGAAATTGTAAAAACCAATAGCAGCATTGCTTTGTTTTATTCACCATCTTTTGTCTCAGAGAACTGCAAACTACAATATAATGATTGCCACTTCCCCAATACCACACTCCTGAATGTTCTTATTCATAATGCATTGACAGTTGCAGTTGTAGCATCTACTTATCAACCCTTTTAATGAGGAAAAAAAGGGGGACTTCCCGATATTCAAAACATTTTTTAGACAAAGGGTGAGAAGATAAGTGAGGTCAAAAATCCCCTTTATATGTTAGTGCAAAGGTGTTGAAGACCACAAAACAACCATTCAAGTTGGGACTATCAAACACATTTGCACAGAAGTGAGATTGTCAACATTACTCATCGAGATGTGCTTCAGTGTTTAGTCATATTTGGAAAAAAGGGGCGATGCCACATCCTGGTATCGTCAAAGTGTTGTGGTGGATAACTGTCACATCTGAACATGCCTGAACTGTGTCAACACCAGTGAGCAGTGTTACATGAAAGTCAGGTATTTCTTCGTGTGCCAAAATCTTAAATCTCCCCTGCAGAGTGTCTTCAAACCCCCACACAAGTTCCCACGCCTCCTTTTGGTTTTGAAACAAGTCTGCTTATAAATAAATAAACACAAATATCAATCTGTTCAGCTGAACCAGTGCTCAAGAATGTAGTGGCATATCTTGTTACATGCCTTTTACGTTTGTGAAAACAGTGAAAGAGCCGCTGGCCTAGTCTACAAAGGCTGAGAGGGGCAGATTTAGTGGGTGTGGAATAAAGCCCAGAGGCAGTGGAGCAGGTGAAATTGTTCCAGCAGGTAGAGATCAGGGGCAGGAGAGATAAAGCACACAGCAACGGCCTGGTGAACACGCATTAGTCTCAGCTCACTTCCATCCCATTTGAAAGGCTTGATCAAATACACAGCTTATACAACAGCAGTGACGAGCATGTTAAAGCACTTACAGTGTTGAATTTAATTTCACTTTGCTCATACTTGATTCTTTTTACCTATGTTAGACTCTTAAAGGGATAGTTTGGATGTTTGTTGTATGATTTATTTATCCATATTCATTACATTACCTACAGTAGATTACACTTTTGCAGAGAAAGCATTGTATTGTTTACTGTGCACTGTTGTTTCTACCATTCCTCTTTACTGTGGTCAATGTGAAGGTAGTTTGTAAAGGAAAACAGGGTTAATATCCTGAAGCAAATTTGTAATTTGTGATACTGGGCTATGCAAATAACTTACAAAATGCATAGTCTGTGTTTCCAATGAGGAACTGAAGCTGTGCTCTTACAAAAGCCACCAGACTCCATTGAAAAAAACAGTAATTTTACCTCACAGAGGTAGAACACAGAGGTTGCTGTACTGACACACAGGATCAGTGGTTAGATTTGTGGTAAGCTGTCAGTCCATTCACTTGACTTTCTCTTTTCTCTCTTTGGTTTTTGACTTCATACCGTCATTTACAATCCCCCCTCAGCCGTGCACGTACTGTAAGCCCTTCTACACACAAACACATACTCTGTATTAACATGCAAATACTTGCAGAGACACATTCCAGCTCGCAGCAGGCAGTGTTCAGCGACTGAGTCAGCTACTGTACAGGGTGTCTCTCTCTCTCTCACCGTCGGCTGGTAAACAGTGCAGCTCATTGGTGCAGAACTCAGGAGCCAGACACTCACCTATTGAACAGACTGGCCTGAGTGTTCCCTAGGCCAGCCTCAAATAGCCACTCCGTGCCAACCCTTCATTAGATTCAGTAAAGCCCCACTGTATGTTGCCCCACTGCGGCGCTCCTGCTGCTTCTCTGAGCTCGTTTTATGCTCAGGAAAAAAAAAACCTGTGGCACCATTGGAGATGAAAGTTTCTTTAAGGCATTAGGTGTCAGAGGGAATTCCACTACAGACTAAAATAAACAGGAGCGCCGATGTTGTGACGACAGCAGAGCACCCAGTTTGGCCGCTCCTGCTGTTTTTTGCAACCCTCAGATGCTGTCAGGCTATAAAATGTGCTCAGTGTTGAGCTTCTGTAACAGCTTGTTTCTCTTTCACATCTGCAAATGATCAGATAGAGAGACGGACAAGGATTGGCTTGTTAGATACGGGAGGATACCTGTCTCATCGCTTAATTCGATTTCATAACACTTCAGTTGCAGTTGTGGGTGATACTTCATCATGTCGTATATAAACAATATTCCAAGTCATATGTTTTAGTTTTGTGGCGAGCTGCTGTCTCTCATCTGCTTAGAGATGGTGTCTGATTTCATTTTAAATGTGTTTTAATGTTGCACCTTTTTTCCTCGCCCCTATGTAAACCTCGGCTTTAAATAGAGATATTATAAGCCAGCTGAATTAAGCTTCTCTACCTCTAAAATAAGGCAGTGCTGGTAGCAACAGTCAGTATTTTTAAACAACTGGTTGTTGTTTGGTGGTGGTGAATATTTTTTATGTCTCAACATTTTTCAGCTTTCATTCATCTTATTTATTTTAAGGGTATAGACTTATTCAAAGTGGACTACCTCCAGGCCTGAAAAGAGAAGTTAATAATGAAGTGCCTTAAAATTAAGTCTATGAGAAAATGAACGCACATCTAACTTGATTTCACCAGTAAGCACAAAGACTGTCTTTATACTAAGCTAAGCTAATCAGGTGTAGCTTCACCTTAACCTTACAGTGGTGTCAATCACCTCATCCAACTCTCTACTCTTTTTGAAAAGAATTATACAACAAAAGTTTGGATTTTTTTTTTTTCATTAATTATCAAATCCCATACTGTAGCCCGTTACCATGGTTACCAAATCACAGACACGATATGCTCTGTAATGGCTTGGTTATGGGCAAAAAGCTTTTTTGGCCCACTTTGGAATACTTATATTACTCATCCACCCTAATGAGTTCCCCAAGGCGGCAGTGGAAGCGGTGGCACCAGCCTATAATGTCTCTGAGTGCCAGTGTACACAGACAGCCACACAGTAGGCTTCCAGGCATGGCCTCCCAGATAAACACCAGAGCTCCATGCAGATGGTGTGGCATATCTGCCCACATGCCATGTCAGTTCTTCCTGCTCAATACACAACTACCTGTTGAAAGCCTGACTGTGTTTGAACTGAGGTGAGCAGTCGCAGGTAGTTCCACTTCCTCCCATAGAATCACCGCTTACAACAAAGCTTCAAATCCTTACATGCTGGCATATATAAAGGATCTCACTGAATATAGAGATGAATTTATTTTCAACTCATTACCCAGGTTTCCATTTCAACCTTCCTCTTCTGTTGATATGTATACACACACTTTTAATCATCTGAGCAACAGGCAGTAAGTGCTTACAGTACATGGACTTTTGCATAGCTCTACCTCTAGTGGTTATTCAGTATTAATGCACTCTTTATCCACCTAACATTAACACCCCACTGTCAACAGTATTTCAGTAAAATAATCTATTTCACTTTTAATTTTGACTGTTTTAACTTCATTTTTTTTATAATTTTGTCGTAACATCTTTTAGAGTGCATGTTGTTACTGTCTAACATGCTGTCTGTTTCTTTGCTTTACAGTGAATGAGATCATAAGAAAGGATCTGACGGGTGTTCAGGCCAGAGGGCAGACATAGAGGACAGACAGACGGAGCAGGAAATGACAACATACCCCCCTCCCCTTCCGACACACACACACACACACACACACACACACACACACACACAGTCTTCAACCTTCCAGTGAGGTGACGCACATCCACCAACAATCAGACCTTCTCTTCCTCATTTTCTTTAGGTGGAGAGAAAGAAATATCAGCTCCCGGCTGCCGTGTTTGCTTTGGATGCTTTCCTGCAGTAAACAGTTTCATTTGGCAAACAGAAGAATTAATTTGGCCCATAACGTCTGCCTTCAGCATCCAGTAGGTTTCCAGAGAACTGATGAGAAATGACAGGGCAAATGTGCCTTATTAGTTTTTAGTTTTCCTTTTTGGTTAAAGTTTGGATGCAGATTAAAAAAAACAGAAATAAAGCATTAGCTATACTCTCCAGGCAATAAACTCACACCCATTGGCCTCACACTGGTGAATAACAGCTACGTAGCACGCATTAGTTCCAAATTTGTGAAGTTTCTGTTTGAAGAATGATGATTTCACGATTTCATACCAAAGATTTAGCCCAAATACAATATATTAAATATGTCTTGTGGCTAGAAAAGCTTGGCATCTTTTTGTTTTTTATTCTTCTTGCACAACGTGTGTGTTTGGTGTGTGTATAACTTCACATACAGTTTTACATACTAAGCTTACATGCTGATCATCTCATTCAAAGTGCAGTTTTCTAACTGAAGTGAAACGCGCACACTGCCTTAAAACATATACAAATGAACTATTGCCTCCTAATATGCACTATTTTCAATGATAGGGGGTCAATTATATTCCTTTATTTATATATATATATATATATATATATATATATATATATATATATATATATATAATATTTGAGTCATGTGAATAATGTGCCATTTTATAGTCGTAAAATTTATATATATTTTGCATTATATTCAGGTTATAATGCCAAAGTGGCTTCATGGGGGCCTGCTGTGCAATAGCATGGTTCCACATTTTTTTGATGAAATGATTTCTTTGCTCGAGTTGGTTTTCAGTTTTCTCAATCTTGCATTGAAAACTATTTTAAATATGCATCTTAAATCTACCTTCTGCAAGCTGAAGTAAGAGATTTCGTTCACACTCAAATTCCTGCTTTTTTTTAAACAAATATTTTTGTCTATTTGTATTGCTCTTCATGTTGATTGTAATAACTTGTCTCACACAGTAAATCTCTATGTGTAAATCTGTGGAAGCTTCCACAGTCTTAAACCAAATATTGCCAAACTTATGCTGTGTTGTTTTGTGTGTAGCTTCATTTTGAGTTTCGTGACGATCGATATACTCAAAGCTGCTGATGCCTTGCTGGTGTAAAGAGCTACATTTTATTCATTGTACTTCTATACACACTGTCAGCACATTAGGGAAACACAAGATGTCTACACAGCTTGCTTTGACTGTATTTTCCATTAATATTTTGTAATATTTCTTCAAGTGAATTGGAAGTGCCATTTGTATGATTGTAAAGGAAAAGATGTTGCAAGTGAAGTGAAGTGGTAAAAACACACAAGGCAGGTAAAATGTAAGACTGAATTTTTAATTTTTGATATAGACCTATTTGATAGAAAAAAATGTTTTATTATTATTCATGATATTTCACATTGAGCCAGAGCATTTGACTTTTCTTGAATGTAATCTATATTAAATAATTTCCCCTTTTCTGTAAATATTAGATACAATGTATGGTTGTCCATATGTTCCCATAGAGTTTGAGTAGACTAAAATTGAAAGAATTGTTGTCTGTCAATCATCTTTTTTGTGTCTCTTGTACTTATAATATACACAATTTTATAGTTATCATCATATCTTTTGTCTGTTTTGTTACAATGTATTTTTTGAAGTGTATTATGACACCCAAAACTTTTCAAGTCTCCCCTTAATGGGTTATATTTCGTTCATGCACTTGTTATTATTATTTTTACAATGGTCAAAGAAATAATTAGTGATGAAAATGTTATTAATACTGTCTTATTTTATTTTCTGTGTTGATAGTTATGTATTTGTTTCATTTGGAGTCTGAGTCTGTGTCTCCATAAAAAGCCTCTGTATCATGCTATTTTTGTATCCTTGAAAGTAGCAATAAATAGTAACCATATACATCAACATGGTCCTTGTTTGGATGTATCATTCCTCTGCAGTGACTCTCATGAAAGAATGAATGCATATTTAACATCCTGTTGAGGTCCTGAGACCATAACACTTAAAGAGGACACGTCATGCAGGTTTACGCTTGTATTTTTTAGGGCTTCTACCAGAATATGTTTAAATGCTTTAAGGCTCAGTAAAGTTTTTGCTTTGCTAATGTAGTTCTCAAGCTGTGGGTGGTATATTCCAGTGAGGAAGGGGAACCTGAATGACTTGTATGACATTTTCTGATCTAGACAGCCTACAAAAAGTGAGTGGTTGCCTTATTTCCTCCAGATAATCTAATGTATGTGAATTTTTTTTTTTGTTGCATTTAGGCCTGTCAGACAGTAGCCTACTGTTGATGTTTGCAGTAAAGACAACCAAAATATGTCTTCACTCACTATGCTGTTTATTATTAGATGAAAACTGACCCACAGTAGACAGTGACTCATCAAGTTCTGTTCTGCTGTCCTGAACAAAGAGACTGATGGGAAACTCAACATGTTTGTTTATTATTTGTCATTCAACATTTAACAAAATAAATCTCCAAACTTAAAATTTAACCCAGTAAAATTATGCACTATTTACTGATATGCATATTCAGTAAAAACACAAACCTCATCCCTCCCTTAAATAACAAATAGCAACTACTTGCCTGCCCGGAGGCTGCAGTTGCCATGGAGACAGCTTGTTTGGTGCCTGGTCCCCGTGTCAGGAGGAGGAGGGCTCTGTGAATGAACCTTGTGTTCAGGAAGTCTCTGGTTATGACATCACCATGGCTAGAGAAGCAGCACGTGGGCCTCTCTGCATGAGCCGTCTCATGCAGCCCACTCGCACAGATATGCCACGATGACTCACACGCCCTTTAGCACTGGATGGTGTAATCAGTTCGGACCGCATACAGATTTACTGTGTGTGAAATCGAACAGGAATGAAATACATGATAAGCTTGGCATTTCATTCAACTCAGAATAAAAAAAAACTGATCTCATCCCAACGAAAAGGGCATCAAGCTTAACCGGTCACGACATGGCCGACTTTATACATGATCAAGATCTCAACTGAACTGGCTCTATTACTCATATTACCAACCTTCTATCACACCACCAGGTGTCTAGATGTGCTGATATAAGAGGAATGAAATAAAGTTTTAAAAGTGAGAGGGTCAGCTTCAGCGCCACAGTATAACGGGCTGCTTGTGTAGAATAAAGATGACATTGTCCATTTGCAGACACTTATGAAAAACTCCACATCATTTTCTCAGAGACATGAGTCAGTTTCCTGGGCTTCAGGTGAGCAAATTCCCCCTCTGAATGCTTAAGTAGGTTGTCTTATTGAATTATTAGGTGGAACATGAATGGGGAAACTCGCATAAAAACAAACATCCAAGTAATGGCAGTGATTAAATGTGTCAAACTTTGAGATGAATGCTATCTTTCTTTTGAGAAAAAAAAAACATTTTCAATCCCTTAGTGGTAAAGCTTTTAACATAATCTCACTTTGACCCTGAGAAACACGGCTTGGGAAATCAACCAAGAGGGGAAAACAGGACGCAGCCTGATGATCATTCCATATGACCTGTACATGAATGATGAACAGCAAGACATGCATGGAAACACTGTATGTACAAGTACACAGCTGTATGCTCATCATAGCCTGTGTTACAGTGACAGCTAGTGTAGCAAGAGGAAACTAAACATGAGTGGTGAGCTCTGCTAATGCCCTGCAGAGGGAGACAAGAAGCTGTGAATGTGATTCAGAAGCAATAAGAGCAGAAGCAATAACTGAGCTACATTATAGAACACAAGAGCTTCCTCTGGGGGGTAATGGGAACACTTCAACACAGTGACACAGGGACAAATTCAGTCACTTTAGAACTGCAAATTGAATGCAATGAAGTAGATGCAGGCATGCTTACAAAAGCTCCTTTGACAAAACAGCTGTATGCTTTATTTAGCTTCTGGAAAGGCATTTTAGATATATAACTACAGCGAACTAATGAAATACTAATTTTTTTGTTGAAGGCACCAAGTGCAATTTGTAAAGACAATTTTTTTAACAGATGAAGAACAGTAAAACAAGGCAAGATAAGATGGATAAGATAATACTTCAAAATGTATAACAACAACAATAATAATATCAAACTTGTGAAGACAAAAACACTGGAACACAGTAATAATAATAATAATAATAATAATAATAATAATAATAATAATAATATTATAGCACTGATTCTGAAAAACATTCAAATATCTGACTACACAACAAGCTACAGCACATCCCCAAATCAACTCACAGCATGGTACAGCCTCAGTTCAACACTGTTAGTGGGAAGGATCTTATATTTTACAGCTGTACTAACTGTTATAATGGTTTATTGTTATTATTAGCTATTATAACCAGATGGTGAAGCCCACACTTGCTCTGAGGTGAG
Organism: Synanceia verrucosa; assembly: GCA_029721515.1. NCBI lineage: Eukaryota > Metazoa > Chordata > Actinopteri > Perciformes > Synanceiidae > Synanceia > Synanceia verrucosa. The sequence continues at coordinate 17,808,888 of CM056561.1, read as the reverse complement.
CGGTGACCTCTGCTCTGAAGTGGCCCTGATGCTCATTAAGTCAGAGGAAACAACAGGCTCCGGTGGTAAATACAGCTGCCACCCACGACCAACAACACAAGCAGAACACTTCTTCATAGATCATTTCTTTAGTTCCCTCCACCGGCACCACTGGTGTCAGAGATCCAGCAGATGTTTACATAATGCTTCATTTTTACTGCAGTCCATTCCTGACAGGGAAGTGTAATTATGAGGAAATTCATATCAAGTAAATGATAATGTCTTACTGGTTTGTTAATACAAGTGAATGTTGGAATTTGTAAATCTGCTGCATTGGTGGATTTTTTTTCATTGCAAAATAAGCACTGCAGTGTGATGTTTTACAGCAGTAATAATAACAGACTCAACCTCAGATATGGTATATCATAAATGTATCCTCTACAAGAACTTTTTGGTTTCTCTGTACAGATTTCCTGTCAACATGCCTCATATTCCCTTTGTCCTGTAATTTCCTGCGTGTGTGAGCTTGTTGCCTTTAATCAAACTTGGATGCATGTGTAAGTAAAAGCAAGGTGGTCGACTACTTTGTGAACATTGTTGCCACGTGTCATGACAGCCTCACCTCTCACTCAGAACATACATAATATACATGCATACATATAAGCTTATTATAGTGACATTATCATTGTTGACGAACACATTCTCTGCTTGCTCTATGATGGATCTTTCTGTTGTTCTGTGTAAACAGAGTGAATCTAAATAGAAGCTCTTGGTATTTCCCATGCAGGAACTCTGTAGACTTGCTCTTCCCCATCCTTCCACTAGATGCCCTCACACTTCTCTACCTGTCCAGGTCACCTGACTCTCCCATTCACCTGCTCACCTGTTTGCACTTATCCTCATCAGCCTTGTCAGTAAACATACCAGCTCACTTCCACCTTTGTGCTTCCAGCTTAGCTTGTCACTTTTAAGGTCTGTCACTCTGATCAGGAGCCTCAGTCTGTTTTGCCTGGTTCTAACTTTTTGCCTATTTTTCACACACACGTTTTACTCTTGAGCTCTTTAGCTGTGTATCTGGGCTTGTTGTGCATGAGTATCTGGATTCTCTACAACTCTCTTGATTTACCTCGATCTAGATGGTTGAGAGCCTACACAGACATCTGGGATCAAACCTGCTCCTCATCTGATCCATTAAACTTGATGGTAAGAAAACTTATAATGTGTTAGAGTGTTCCATGAAAGGCCATAATATAAGATGTTTTAAAAAAAGGATATTTGTATTAGTGTGATAGACTCACCTCATTTAGTGTTTTCCACGTAATGTTATCGCTGTGTACAGTGCGCCTTACATACTGGGGCCAATAAAAAATACAAAAAGACTCTTTTCAATGTGGCATCAATGTCAACATTCTACTGGTATAAAAATGGTATTGTCAATAAGTCATTCCCAGTTCATTATTCAAGCAGTCATGACCACACAGCGTCATTAAACAGATGAGCAGCTCCAACTGGCCATAGCGCTCCTTCAGGTCGGTAGCAGGTAGTCAGATGTTGCTCATGAACTTGGTGTGTCTCTAAGTGTCATCAGCAGACTTGCGGCAAAACACAGGACTACTGGCAGTGTTCATGACAGACGGCAATAATGACCAGTACCTAAGGACCTATGCACTCAGACACTGTTATGCAACTGCTTACACAGCTGCAGGCCTGTTTAGGAGAAGTGAGGGTTACTGGGGTTTCCAGACAAACCATTTGCAACTGACTCCACTGCTTTGGCTTGAATGTCAGATGACTGTTGCAGGTGACTCCACTGACACCAAGACACTGCCGTGACCATGTGCAGTGGGCACAAGACCATGTGACCTGGGCAATGCAGCAGTGGTCTACTGTGCTGTTCACCGATGAGTGTCACCTTGCACAGATGATGGTCGTCAGTGTTGCTGGGGAAGGCAAGGTGAGCAATACACCGAAGTCAACATGGTCCCCTGGGTTCACTTTGGTGGAGGAGGTGCAACAGTCCTTATATATTCCTCACCTCTTCCATGAAAGGTAATAGCTAAGGCTAGCTTAGCAACTTAGCTTTAGTCTAGCATAGTGTGTCATCAAATTGCCTGTTCTGTCGTGTCCCTTACAGTACACCTGCTCCATCATTAATATCTAGTGAGTTGACTCTTGATATATTTATGCAAACACAAATTCCAAAATTTTACATAATATTTGAAGAACTGTCTGTTCTGTAAAGTTACCAAAGCTAATTGATCCACAGCTAACATTTATTTGTTATTAATGTTTTATTTATTTTATTAATTATTATTGTAAAAAAAATTAAATTTTTGCTAATTTATATTTCATTTTAACTATTGATATCCATAATGTAATATCCCACACTGGCAATTAAAAATTCTATTGCACATATCCTCAAATATATTGTAGTTATCTGTTCTGGACATCCAAAAATGTCATAATATGACTCACTTAATCTGTGACTAGAAACAAGTGGATTGTAGATATCTTAAGTGGGAGTTTCTCCTTGCATGAATTCAATTTTATAAGGGAGTATTAGATTTAAGATATCTGCAATATATCTGGTCCATCTATTTAATGTTAAAACATCCACTTGTACCTCCACCACTACCAACATCTATCTTCAGCCTCATGTGACATTTGAACTTCATTTAAATGTTGAGAACAACAATTTGCAATAATTTGTTGAGCGAAAATGTCATGGACACTGTGGTTTAATGGTCAGATGGAAGGGACAGTGGGTGAATCCAACACAGGACTTTGTTAGTTATGTCAGAGATGTGTTTTTTTTGTTGTTTTTTTTTAACTCTTTAAGTGCCAGCCGTTTTATAAAACATAAAGTGCTTTGTGCCAGTGTTTTCTGTCCATTTTGAGTCATATTTCAAGACCCACAGAATATTTTGTACTATGTCTCTGAAAACACTGAATAGAAGAGACTCTCTATTCATGAAAAAAAACATTGGTTTTTACCTTGTTCCATTCTTATTTTATCAGAGGTAGAGTGGGGCCATTACCACCCAAAACACAACTTTTTGTCCAGAATTGGTCCGTTTTTCTCTCTGATTGCGATCGTCTAAACCTATCCTAAACGTAACTAAGTAGTTTTGCCTAAACCTACAGTATGTTGCCTAATCCCTCTGCTGGTACTGCACCTTAGTACATACGTGTAAAAGTCAGGCCTTACTGAGGCAAACATGACATTGAGTATGTTTACATGCACTTAGAAATTTGATTTATTGCCTTAGTCCGGCAAATATTGAAGTTTAAAAGCCATATATACACCTTAGTCGAACTGAACTGGGGTTTTATAATCAGACTATTCGTGCCAGATAATGCGGCTCTGAGTCGAGCTTTTCCAGCATGTACAGTATATGCAAACCACGGTTAGCCAGATTATTGACTGGCCTGGGCACTCCCCCTTTCGGAAGTGAGGAGACATCAGTCACGGCATGAAAACAACACAGTGCCAGAAGAACCAGAAGAATGCCAACGCGAAAGGGCATGTAGCGCCACCTAGTGCCTCGGAGGTGAACGTACCTCACTCAGTAATTCGATTCTCTTGCTGCGCATGTACTCTTGGCTTTTTCGGAACCTCCAGTTAAATTCTTAGCTCGGTTATTGCCAATGGCTCGGCTTAGATGTGCATGTAAATGTACTAGATGGCACACAGTCATCTAGAGGGCAGACTATTGCACTTTAGTGTGATGACGCGTTGCCAGTTGTTGATTGAATTATATTAACTATCTGATTAGCCACTGTGGTGGCTCCTGATATGCTTTATCTCTTGTCAGCATCTAGTTGTTGTCATAGAGGACGTGTTTTTGGTTGGTCCAGCATGAAGTGCTGCCCGTAACAATCTCTGTCTTCATCTCCTCTCACATTTCATGAGCACTCAGCTGCAGCCGTGTCTCAGAGGAGAATGAAAGTGGCATTAGTGTATTCAGCTGAGAAATCAAACCATTTAACAATCACTTTTTTCTTATCTGCAGAAAAAACAATGGTCCTCATCAGTCTGTCTTAAACTTATTAACATCACACAGACACAGAGAGAACTATATCTTAGAATCCTTTTTCAATAGACTTTAAATATCCTCTTTTCCAGGTTTCTTCAGACAAAAATCACATATGTAATGTATGAATGTAAAAGAAGTGAAAATGGCGGGTAACGATTTACGTGATTTGTAGTAAGCAGCATGGTCCAATTTCCATATTCACATTTTGGAAAACAGTAACATGATTAGTGTATCACCCTTGTAGGTGGTTGAGTTGAAAGTACAAGCAGACCTAGCCCATGATGCTTTATTATGACAACCTATGAATATGATAATTCCTCATTAATTCAAGTGATTTGGATGGATTATTCTATTCAGTTGCCTGCTTCTTTCCAAGTCTGGATCTCACCCGTGCATTTGCATCACATGATAATATGCAAAATATTTAGTGATCGGCAAAACAGTTGTTTTGACTGAACTGAATCCTTCTGTTCATTAAAATAAGTTGTTCAAATGATTCATTCACTGAATCCATCAGTTCTTAGTAGGAGACCCGTCCTGTTCATGCAATTCATTGGTGCTGGATGTGAGTGAGTGACAGCAGCAAGTAGCACGAGTCCTGTTTTTGTTTTATTGTGGAGTTTACCAAATATTGTAAACTAGGATAGGCGGGGAGATTAAAAACAAATAAACAATGCCGCTGTAGATTCTGCTCCTTTTAAAAACATCAAATATTGCTTAAAATTGGCTGAAATTAAATCCACCTTGCAGTCAAAGTTTGTAGACGTGTATTAATGTAAGGTTACCATATGCACTATTTTATACAGGTATTATGTATTGATATGTTATTGCACTGAAATGAAAATATTAGTAATCTTTGTTTTGGTCTTTCACTTATTATGAATCTATGTTGGCTGTTCCTAAAAGTCTATATTGTCTCTGAGCAAAGACTGAAAATTGGGGGGGTGATCCATCTGGCGAGTTGAGAACAGATACTGAAGGCCTCCTGTTCTTTCATCTCACTTATGCATTGAGTCCAACCTAATTTACATCCAGCAGAGACTGCCCTCATGGTGTGAATAACCTTGTAGAGAGATGAAGAAATAACACATTTTAATGGCCGTCAAAGCTCTGAGTTGAAATTAGTGTTTAAATTTAGAATGACTAAAGAACAATGTGTGGTCACTGCTGATTTAAAAACTTTGTTCCAGCTTTGTTTGCAGCAGGCTTATTATTATGTGGCTATGAGATGTTATTATGAGTTCAACAGTTGTAAAAATATATATATCATCTATCACCAAGTGTTAGATCTTTTATGTCCAGGATGAAAGCATTGGATAAAGACATTTTGTTAGAACAAATACATTTATTTGAATAAATCTTTTGGGTGAAACAAGAAGAAAGAACATTGTTATAGCAGTAGCACAATACTGATGATAACTATTATCACAGAAACACATCAGAGAAACAAAGGAGCCCATTAAATGGCACACAGCAGAGCAGATAGAGGAAGGCCAGCACAGATTGCACTGAGAGGGGAGCTGTTATTTTGCACAGCTATAATCAAAGCCATAGTGATCAACAGACCTGCTGCGTAATAAACTGACATCTCCTTAGCACTGACAGCAGACGTTGACTCCTCGCACTTGAACTAGTCTTTACAGAGAGGCTGGAACAGAAGGAAAGAAAATATTTTTGGCATATTTATGTGTGTCTCTCATTAATTACTTTGTGTTTCTGCGAAGCTTAATCACAAAAACAAAGAGGCTCAGAATAATGCTGAAAAGCAAGAGGGAAGCAGGACCCAGCAGCTTCACTGAATTAATGAACCCTGACTAATTGGATACTCGGTTAATCTAAGCCCTTTGACAAACAGGCCACATTAGGTGTTCAGCCTAAAGGGAATGGTTAATCCTCACCATTGACCTCAGTGTAATTAGAAATCAGATTTGAGGGGAATATTTGTAGCGAAGAACAGACAGTTTTGCATTTTGTCCATTGCACATTTCTGAAGTGACTTGAGAGCAAACATAAATAGTGAAATCATCACTACAAAATAATATTTTGTCTTTTATATGAAAATAAGTTTCCCTTTTGTCATCACATATGCACCTAAACTGTGGATGCATCACATTCCTTTACATGCCACATACAGAATCCAACTCATTTCTCAACTCTGTCACATAGCAACAAAGTGGTCTCCATAGCGACTGAGTTAAACTTAAAACAAAGTACATTTTTTATCTTATATTCGGTGAAAGTTGTTCTTTAAATAGAAATTGCATTTCTATTAGCTAGCTAATTCTGTGTTTGCCTTCTCACTGTGAGGAGCTGGCCTTGTGATGCTCTGTTTTAAGACCATCAGGAATTTTAAGGTCTATTCTTGACGTTTGTGACAAGTGGATGTTGTTTTTCTTATTATTATGATTTTCATCCATGTAGGTTTAGTTTTGTTTACATTATGTTAAAGGGGCAGTGTTGTAGGATTTGGAACGATCTAGTGGTGTGGTTGCAGATTGCAACCACCAAGTGGAAACGCTGTTTGCTTCCCTCACGATTATGTTGCAAATAATGTTACCTCTCAGTGGTTATGTTTGTTACCCCACAACGTAAGTGACAATTCAATTGACATATCAATAGCAATATGATTTCTAGGACACTTGAATTGAGGTCATGGGGAGTGAAATAATGGAGTAGATTGACACGGCACTGCACTCTGCACCTAACTGTTGCTGCTTGCAGTCATTCTGTCACACAGAATGACTGCATTTATCACAATAAATGAAATCCCTTTAACCCCATGGTCTTCAGCTTTGAAATTCTGCTTACTCCATAAGTATATCCTTGCATCTTGGGTGTAAAAAGCTCTGTGATTACATGGCTCAGATGGAAGGTCAGCGGGGCTCACAGCCCTGGGAACTGGTGCTCAAATGCAGTCACACACGTGCAGGTCCTCCATGGATCATGCATAGGAGGATAAATATTTGCATAATTACATCAAAGTAAAGACTCATAGCTCAATTCATGTCATTCTGAAGACGCCTTCATTCAGACCTTCGGAGCTCTGAAAAGGAACTTCTCCCCTACTTTTCTCCCCTGTTGACTCTTTCTAACATTCTGGTCACTGACCTCTACACCGGAGTAACCCATCATTTCATTTTCAAGAGGATGTAGAGTACATGTTGCTCATTCTCACAACTCCTCCAGTGATCAGATGACAGGGATGAGTCCTGCTGCTCGCTGCCAAGCCAAAGGTCATCAGCTGATTACACTCAGCAGGAAAAGAGCCTTAAAATCCGGCTGCACAGTTGGAAGCTCACTTGCTTGCGTAAAGCAATTTCCTCTGAAGAACGCAATTTTTTTCCTTAGAAATACTAAAAGGCTCTGGCAGGTGTGTTACACGGATGATGAGTGGACATCATCGTTTCGAGGATTACATGGTGATGATTTCTTACTTGAACTCTTGTGACCTGTGTTGTAATATTTAATGCACCAAATATCTCTGTCTGACCATGGCACAGAAGAGAATATTAAATTACTGTAATCCAGTTATACAGAATTACTGTCATACAGTCGCTCAGAGAGAGAGAGAGAGAGAGAGACTCTGCTCTTTTAACATAATTTTTATTAACTTTAAGAACATTTGAGTCTGCAAAGATACAGTGGAATATGGTGCAACATTTTAGAGAATCAACCAACTTCAGTTGTCAAGGCCTGGACGCACTTGGAAGGACTTTTAATGTGCAAAATATGCAGCAAAATTAAGTTAATGCCGATGGAACTGGTTTGATCAGGGGATCTGCTCGAGGCATGGATATATGGAGAGGAATCGGGAATCTGGGGTGTGGCAAGCCTGGATTTATGAGAACTTGTGAGATGGTTATTTGTTTTTAACTGTTAAAGTTAGGACAGGTCGTTAAATCTTAAGTTTGCGGTTCAAGACAGTTTAGTGCATTGACCTCAAATGGTTAAGGTCAGGTTAGCAGGTGGCAAATTTTGGGAGACATTTTGCAAATTGAATGATCCAAATGTGACCATTAATCTGCACGAATGATCTTTCAGGGAATCAACATCTGAAGAATCCAAAACAGACAAAGCTACCAAAGCTTATCAGCTGTTGCTCCACTTGCTCTCATTTGACTTCATTTTTCAGTCAATTGCACAATACATCCTTTGAATAGTAAAGCTAATAGACGTTTAACAAGTTCATTAGCTTGGGCACAACTTTAATTTCTTCAGTAACTATTATTATTCATGGTGTGCAATAGGCTGAACATGCCAGGGAAAAGTAAACTGAGCATAAAAAGAGGGAAGCTCCAGGAGTTATTGTGACTGAGCTAACGGTTAGGTTGCCAGCTAGAGCAGGTCACCACTAGCCCTGAAATTAGCCACACCTGTTTGGATCATCTTCTGAGAACATGGAGTTGCTATGGAAACACTTGTTGCAATCAGGTGGCAGCTGGACTAGCTGAACATGATGATATGGCGTGTAAAGCAAAACAGTTAAGAAAGGTTTAGCCTTCAGTTGTAGCATAGAGAAGTTCTATCTTGATTATGTGACTCCTGGAAATTTAACTTTTGTTGTTTTAAAAACTAGCCTAGCTCTGTTGGACACATGACTAAAATTTAAAAATGAATAGACCAAAATAAAGTGAAAATGAAGACGTCTCATAAAGAAGCTAATCTTTTCAAAGTTTGAATGAAGTAAAACTCAGAACATATGAGTGTTTGAAACAACAGGCACACTAATGCACCTCCTTCATAGCAAGTATTTTAACGTTAATAATTAATAATACATAATAATTTAAACATTAATGATCCTGTCAGCCCTGCATGTGTGCTTCTTTAAGAGTTTTAATTCCTGTCTTCTCCTGCTGTGACAAATCAAAATGTGCACTTGAAAAGGTCTAATGGTGGCATTCTGTGGCATTCAAAGCATTTTAATGTTACACTGTGTAAAACTGATTTTCCAATCACATTTTATGCATTGCAATTTTCCACCCCATTCCATATAAAAAGAGCTTAATTCAAGTTTCTAGTTAAAGTTATCTCAAATTTCTATTAGACCTTTTTCACATCTTGACATGTCAAAGTTATTATATTATTAATAATATATACTGATACAGTCTATTGTATTTAGCCTACCTGTGTTGGCTGTATTTCACTCAGGCAAGTCAGACCCAGGGTCTGGTATTGCACATGCTGGCTCACCGGAGGGGCCTCCAGGGACAGTTAATGGAACAAAGCCTAATGTAATTGTTCCACCTGTGTTTTTCCTGCAATGATAAGTAAACATGTTTTTGATATTTCACATCTAAAGTGCCGTGAGCTGAGGGCTTGTGTGGAAAGAAAGATGCTCCTCATGATACAACCAAAATATAAGAAGATATCTTGGGGAAACCATATTGGAATTTTCGTCAGATGCAGATCTGAAATCTCAGTCATTTACTGTATATCAGCCTGTTAATTGCATTGTGCGCTTTAACTTCAATCTAAGCACTAAGTTTAGCCTGCTAAGGGAGTTATGGGTGAAGTCATGCAGGTCAGACTGACTCTACAATCTCTGGAGGGGAGGCAGGAAGGAAAGGAGACATTTTGTTCATGGCAACAGCACAACTAATAACACAGAAATCATTATTGCTGCTGCGGCAGCATCTTGACAAAGCCGTGTGCTAGACTAAGACCTTGTGTTATTTTTAGCATCAAGCCATGTGAACTCCTGACATTATGCTAAAGCGGAAGATATGTGGATATGATATTACCATGCCAACTGTGTTTGCTTTGTTGTTTTATGTGAAGGAATGATATAATTGCGTTCTGTCATCAACAGCTGTGACACTTGGAGACGCATTTATTCTTATTCTTCTTGTGTCATTCCAGGTTTTGCATGAATTATGAATGCTGGACAATATATTTTAATTGTATATTCTTCTGGTAAGAAAGGCACAAAACATTCAAAATAGGGTAGCAGCATAATTATAGTCTTGGTTCATTAGACTCTGAAACGGTAATTATTTCGGTAACTGGTGCTTTTGTTCTGTTTTTGATGAATGTTTCAGCAGAGGAATTTTTTTTCTTGATTCTGTCATCTCACATCTTTCTGCTGCGATATATGAATATGCTCACCTGCTGACGACGGAGGAAAGATGTTTTGACAGACTTAACATAATGTGACTTTAATTTACCTCCACAGTACTACAGCAATTACAGTTTTGTTTAACTTGTGAGCCTGCAATGCCAAAGGTGAGCAGTACAAGATTGTAGTATTTTTATCTGCAACAATTAATTGATTAGTCATCAATTCTTAAAATATTCACCAGTTATTTTCATAATAAATTAATTAGTTTGAGTACAGTGGTATAATGATTGGAGCTTATTAAATGTAAACATATGGTTTCTTGCGTTTACTTCTTACTCTGTGATTGTACGGCTGAATGTTTTCTGACATTTTATCAACCACAATAATTGATTAATTGAGTAAAATAATCAGCACATTAATCAACAATAAATAATCATTAGTTGCAGCCCTAACCATTACAAATAAATACAAAATAAAAGGTTGAACATTGCTATGGTCATCGTCCAACCAACAGCAGAAAGGAAAAGGCCAACATTTGAACTAAATATTAAAAATGAGTAAAAAAAATCAGAAAATTTGCAGAGAGAGAGATTAAAGCTGAAACACCACTAACAATGACTGCTTTAACAGAAAGGAAATCTTCATCACACTATTTCTGACACTCTGTGCACAAGCGTAGCCTGTAATTTCATCCCTTTGATGTGACAAAATGTCTGGGTTTACTTTGAAATTGTTGTTCATTTAAGCCCATGATGAGGGAGGTGGCAGGTAATGGGCCAGAACCCAGTCAAGCTGCAGGTTGAACCCTGCTGTGTAGTCTGAATGACAGAAAAACTCTCATTCTCCTTTCTTTGCAGGAGCACAGCTCTACTGCAATGCACTCACTGCAGCTTTTCAAGTACAGTATGACAGCTAAATTACACACCATGTTTTCCTCAGAGGGGACGGAGGAGTAGATGGACACTGTTGGTCAGAGGACACAGGAAATTGCGTGCTAGCGTTTTTCTCCGAAAAGGTTATTTCACTTTTGATTGTCGAGTAGCAGTGTGCATATGGTTAATATTTCAAAATCAAGTTACATCGCAAAAGGCAACCCCTCACTAGACACACATTTTGTGTTTATTGTGATATTGCAGCTGCTCTCCACAGCTCACTTCCTTTTGTAGCTTACATTTGTGACTGAAGATGTCCTGATCCCTTCGTTGATTTCTCCTTTGAAGACTGGATCAAAGAGTCTCTGGAAGAGACAGCAAACTGGTGAACTTCCTCTTTTCCTTCACAGGTCTAATCACCTGGCTAACAAAACATTCCAGCATTGGTGAGCAGAGACAAGGTGTGTTGAGTCACACTGTGAAAGTGAAAGGCAGGAGCGCTGCTTCTAACTGTGAGAGTTTTTCTCTGCTATCACTTCTTAAAATCAATCTCCAGTTACCATCTGACATAGTTGGTGTTGTAGCTGATAATGCACCATTCATCCATAATCCATTAGACGTGAGCGAAGTTGCATTGATACTGAGCTTGATTGGAATACTGGACACCAGGAGGACAGAAATGAAGGCTAATGCTGCTTTGTATATGTCTCAAAGGATGACTTCATTTATAATTACTCACTGTATGACCTTGTGGTCTTGGATTCATGAAGATTGTTTTTCTTGCATGCCTCCTCGTACAACAAAGAACAGAGAAAAGTCTTGTTGAACTGAAATAAATGGGCGCCACATTTACTATATATTATCAATGGTTAAATTGACCCAAATGCTGAATTATTTGTCTTCTTTACTTAAGTAATGCCACCTCTGTAGTTATTTTGACCCAAAAGTTGACTAATTTTTCAAAATTCACTTTTTCATTTGAATCATTGTGTGAAGAGACATTTGTCACAGTTGGTGGAAGAATATGGAGAAACATCTGGATCTAAAAGGAGCAGTTTTTTATGTTAATAACTGGGATTTTACCAGAGAAATCATGTACAAATAGAAGCTGTGGTCTTAATTGTTGTGTGCATGTGGCCGCAGAGGTGGTACAGTGTGTGTGTGTGTTGTTTTTTTTTTTGTGTTTTTTTTTTAATTGAGGCTCTATTACAGCATCTCAATGTAACACACATCTTTACTATTGAACAAGCTGATTGAACTCTGCACTTGACTAGAATTGGTGGTAATTCTACGAGCAGTGATCTGGCTGCTTTAGCTCAATGTGTGCCCACAGTAGTCTACATAATGCTGCTTAATAAGCCATTACTTCAAGAGGAGATGTTGAAAATATTTATAGGAAGTATGCAAACTGGTTCACCCAGCAGATGGACCACTTTACCTGCCAAAAAATAGGTTTGAAATAGATTCCTGGGCTCCCTCTGAAAGATGGAATTTTTGGAGCATCCAGGTGGAGGTGGAGAATATTTCATGATAAACAATGGTAGAAATGTGTCATCACACAAATAATCACAGATATCACAGATATTTAATATCAAGAATATTTGGACCTTGAAGCAAAGAATTGAATGTGTCTTCCATACCTTTGTACTAAACATAGAGGTGTTAGTGGTAGAGGGATTCGGTGGTGTTCACGTGTGAATAGCATCATGTGTGTGTTGTTTGAAGCAGCCTGACAGCTGTCAGAAATAGGCTGAGGTCACAGACACCTCCCACACGTTTCCACACTGTCATACATTGTGTTCTGACTCTTCTGCTCGGTAATAGTGGGTCTCGCTATACTCTTCACCCGTTCTCCTCCTATTTGATTCCAGCTCATAACGAGTTCATCTTAATCTTTCCACTCACACTCAAAGAAGCCACAATATTGAAACTGGCAGTGCCAGATCAGCTCAGTTGTGTTTACACGGTAAAGTTCAGACTGATCTCAGTCAAACAAGATGCAGCTGTGCTTATGTGGCACCCGAAACTCATTTATACAGATGGTATAGTAAATATTTACATTGATTATTTGGAAAAAAAAAAAAAAGGAAAAAAAAAGCTGAAGTTATCTGCAGTGGAACGCATCCTATAGGCAAACAGCGTAACCCAAACTATGATGCATCTATAGTGTCTGCAGTTTGGGAGTATAACCAAGGCTTCAGGAAGGCAGGGAGTCAAGGGATCAGGGTCTATGGAGGTCAGTGTTGCTAGACGTTTCTGTAAGAACAATAAATACCCTTTCATGAGATCTACAAACCATTGTATGAGGATATTATAACTGAATTTGAACTCACTTGTGCTTTTTACTTCTACATTTACTTAGCCTGGTTATCGCCTGGTTATTGCTCTGCGAGGGTAGTCTGGCCAAGCTGCCTTGTAAACCAAGTTCTCAGAAGGCAGACTTAACCCGTGTCTATCAAATACGTCTGTGTGCTACTGGACGAAGCTTCGACCAATCAAACCACTCTTTCCTCTGACGTATGCGTAACAACGAAAACTGTTTGACCCAAAGAACTAGTGCGTTATTTCCTTAAACACGCTTCAATCGAGCTGTGGAAAATGCTAGATGTTCATTGGTCCCCTTTCCTGGGGAGATTTGAAATTGAAGAGAACAACTTGGTGACTTGGTCACAAAATTTAGTGCAGCGTCACAGGAAGTATGACTTGATTGCTTGGTTTTGGCTTACAGTAAATAAATATTGAGAAAGCTCGGACCTGCTGCCACTTATAGATGTCAGTGAGCTATTAGCAGTTCCATCACCTCTGATGGCTTCATGTGATTAACTCTTTCAAAGGAGCTATATTCTTAAAAACAACTACTTTTTTTTATTTTGTTTTTATTTTCCTGATGCTTTTACTGGATTATGGGTTTCAATTCAATACTTTTAGTTGTAAAGGAGTATTGTTACAATATTACATTGATACCTTTACTTAAGTTACATGGAACTCCTGTGCCCTTGCTCCTATGAAATCATGCATGCTGAGTGTAACATAGTTGTCCTGCCAGGTCAGCTCATGAGAAAATTGGGAAAAAATCAAATTTTCCCTCCCACACTTGTTTCTTAATTCATCAGGAGGCAGGATAGGAAATGCTGAACATCGTTCTGAGAACCTTAAGCAGTGATTCCTAGAACGTGTTGCTATTTTGTGCTCCTTATTAACTGCAAGGCCTTTGTCTGACTTTTGCTTTAGATGACTGTTTTTTCTAATTAATGTCATCAGGACTGCTGCACGACCGGCATCAACTATGCAGTGAACAAGTGCTGCTAACAACAAAGAAAGCCATTTCAGCTTCTCTGACGACAATGGCAGGGAACAAAAGCTGTTGAACCTATGCAATTATGTGAGGGAGAGAGCCTGTTTGTCTGTGTGTGTATGGAAATAAAGAAGTTGTCCGTTTTCATTCAAAGACTGCCTCCCACAAAGTCTTCACCTCGTTCTCTGTTTTGGGTTGACACAGGCAAACATGGATGGTTACACTTGATGGCTTTTATTCCTCTTGAACTTGACTATTTGAATGTTAACATATCTATTAGAGGGTGAACACAGAAACCTTTGGACAAATTTACATGGTTTTCAGGCGTTGTCAATGAGAAGCATAAAAAGAAGTAATTCTTGAGCTTTGGGGGAGATGTCTCTATGTTTATTCATCGTTCCAAGCCTATTCTTACAGAGACAGGACAGAGAGGAGTCTTCCGGAGCAATAAAAAAATGACTTCACTCATAGTGCTGAGCCTCTCTGGTGCCAATCTGGTGCCACTCTGGTGCTTTATCCTGCCTCTGAAGCCAATTCACAAACCGTAAAAAAAAAGCCAGTCACTCTCGACTCACTCGACTATCAGGGAGAAATTCACTGTTTTTTCTCCACTGAGCAGCCTAAATACTTTGCAAAATAATTGGAAATAACTTCTGAGTGTTTTTTATTGCCTAAGACTCATCTGCATGGTATGTTGATTAGATGTCTGTGGGAAATGAATAAAATGAGTAAAGATAGCTCTGAATGAACAGCAGCACATTATCCAACGCTGTTAATGCACCACTGCCAGGAAGTGTGTTAAGAATTAATGTGGAAGTACTGCTGATGGAGAAAGTTGGCTGCCACAGGATCTGACCACAACCCTGAACTTAACAAGGCATTATGTTGTATGAGAGGGTGAAAAAGAAGGGTAATTTACACAAAGATGCAATGCAAATGTGCGACTGGAGAGACAACAAGATTTGAGAACTTCAGCATACTGACCAATGCTGAAATTCCAGGAACAGCAAGAGGCTCTGTTGTGTCTGACCAAGTTACAAACCAACTATATGACTGCAGATTAATCCACATTATGTCAGGTTAATATTGAGATAATGCTGACAATAGTTAGAATTTCAGTAGTTATTTGTGATTAATCAATTTTTATTGTAAGTTTAAAATTTTATTATTTTGCATTTCACAACAGTTCATTAACAGTGATTGCAATTCACAACAAGCCAACTGGAGAATGTCTCTTAGACCCAAATCTTCTGAGATGTTGACTGGTCTGCAGTCAGCTGAAATTTTTTGTTTCATCCACAGGTTTGTGTCGACTTGCTCACTGCAAAATAGTTCTTTGCCTGTGCTTTGAAGTACTTCTGGGATATTTTAATTCCATTCTATACAAGTTTAAACTGTCTGAATGAGAGTTTTTCAAAATAAAATTAACCAAATCAGAAGCACACTGCTGTGGTTCTTCTCCATGACTACGGCAATAAGAAGTAGGAAGCTGCAAGTAATGGTGTGTTCAATAGCAGCAGGCAATAAACGTAAAAAAAATAACATGTCATGCTTTGACTTTAATCTTGATAAACACTGATGTTTCATGTTTCATGAAACGTTTCATGGAAAAGAGTCCAGTTTGTTTACCATTTATCCATTAGAGAAGCATGAGCAGTAATATCCATTAACACTGACCTGTATCTGTGTTTTTTCATTTGCATCCTTGAGTAAAGTAGTTTCAACACCACCAAGAAGATGCCTGAATTATAATTGGTTTTAGCCTAGCAAATTCCCCACAAGTCACAAGACCAAAAAACATTGACCTCTTTAAATAGTAAGAAACAGTGGAATGCAAGCAGCAATTCACCACTGAGAGAACTCTTAAAGAAAAAGGTAGGGAGTCACAGAGTGCATCACTCCTATTCTATATAAGAAAATGTTTTAAAATTGTCAGTAATGAGCAATCAGCACAGTACAATCACTGCTGGTGAAACACCTTCACAAAAACATCCAGTTCTCACCCCTTAAAATTCTATTTGTCATTTTTAGATGATTTTAGTACTTCTACTTGATTTCTAGAACATCAAGCATGCCCAAATCTGCATGTACTGTGATGAATAGTTATGCATTGCAAATACAGCACAGTTGTGTTTGTACCAGATTTCTGAATATATTTAGAGCCCCTTTTTTGTGCCGTGCGGTCTAACTGAAAACTCAGTTAACACCCATTAACTGGCCCACTCAAGTGTCAAGCCAGAATTAGCATATATTAAGACTTAGTCACGAACAACAAGGCATATTTAATCTAAAATTAAAAATGCACAATCTTGCCACCAAAAGCTGTAATAATGTATGAAAGCGAGCCTCCAAGCAGCATGGCTCTATGCATAGCAATGTAGGTGGTTCTGGTCAGTGCACCACTTTGGATTCACAAGTCAGTCTTTCCATCAGCACCACCTGGGCCTGGTTCACTCCTTCAGTGGCATTTGGTGAAACATTTGCATTTATAATTTTAATTTGTCCAAAACTTTCAAGTTATAGACCAAAAACTCCTGACGTTCCCAACAGACTCAGCTGTACTTTGTGTTTAGTGCTGATTAGTAAATGTCGAACATGATACACGTCACACCTGCTATAATGATGATTTTCATAAGTGATTAATCTGTAGATTATTTTGTCAAAAAAAATGTCTGTTTTCTAATGCCAAAGATGACGTCCAAGACTCAAAGATAATAAGTTTACTGTCATGGAGAAGGAAAAAACAGAAAATATTCACATTTAAAAAGCTGAAATTATGGAATTAAAAAAATATTTACTCAAACTGTTTAATTGATTATGAAAATAGTTGGTGATCACTTTAAAAGTTGACAACTAATTATTATTATTTGATTAATTGTTGCATCATTTAATGGCTTTTATCTCAATGCTAATGTGAGAGTAGACCCTTAGTCTCACTAACTTTAATCCAATATTTGGAAAAATCTCAGCTGTCCTTTTCTCTGCTCTTTTGTCGCAGTTATGGAGGATGTCTGGAATATATTGGTGTTTGTTAGTCTTGATATCAGGGGACTTGATCATATCACATGATCTGCCACAGCGGCTTGCTCATTGTGCTGTGTCAGCTCAGTCAAAACAAAATGGACATGCAGCCTTGGGGCAACAGATATGGAGATGTTGCTAGTTTGACTGTTCGTCTCTCTTATTGCTCTAAAATTTACATTTTATAAATCAGACTTGCATGCAGCATAATGATAATTTTGTCCTGCTGAGATTTCTTTCTCTTCCCAGTCTTTATTGCTGTGTTCTTATCTTTGATCTGTGCCATCATGTTCAGCTGCCTCTGGTCACCCAGCCACAACAGCAGCATATAATAGCACTCACTCCTTTACAATATATCACTTTATGAAAACACATACTCAGTGCTCCTCCCACAGTATTTTTTTATTAGACTGTATTTTTTAACATTAGCCACACACAGCAGATGAGGGATGAAATGGGATCTGCATGGGAAAAAATTCTCTTTATCTATTTTTCTCCATTATGGGTCATAGCAGAAAATAATACAGTCCTTATTTAGTTCAAGACTGGCAGCTCAATAAAGGTACAATAGACCCAAACAACAGTAGCCAGACATGCTGGGAATAACATGTTTTGTTATGCACAAAAATCAAATGTATTTTATGTTGATTTGTCTTGTAAATTGCATTTCCTAAACCCCTGGACATACAGCCATCTCCTCCATTGAATTTAAACATTATCGTCTGTCATATAGTTTCAAGATGAGATAATACTTCAATGGGGACAAATGATAAGAAGCATGAAAGCATTTGCTCTGGTGGTGATAAACCTTCTCTGTATGAGCCATCCCTTCCTCCTTGTCATACCTCATGATAGCATTTCCCACCACTTGTCTAAAATTGGACACCCTGGTGAGCCTGAGCCAGCCTACAGCAGCTCTCCTCCCTCCCCCTCCCCCTCAGCTGGGTTAACCCACCGGACAAATATAAACCTTTTGTGTGAATCTATAATCAAAAGATGGTGATTATTCTCATTTAAAGATGGAGGGGAGGCATGGCTCTCTAGATGGTGGTTGCCATGGATTTCTCTCAAAAGCGTTTGGTATGATGGCACACCCACTTCTGATGTCAGCGCTTAGGGAAGAAGAAGAGAGAGGGAGAGACTAGGGCAAAGGGAAGGAAGGGAGGGGAGGGCAGCCTGTTGCTCATGATCATCAAATAACCTCCTCGTACTCCAGCAGCCCGTACACTGATGGAGCGGAGTTAAAAACCAGACAGCAGCAGACGCTGAAAACACATTTCCATCTCTATTTTCACCCCATGTGTTTCTCAGCACCTTCAGCAAACTACCAGCTGCTGTGGATCTGATCCTGAGGCACAGTAAGTATTCTCATTTCAATTATTGCACAATATGATGTGTGTTCAAATTCATCCATTTGTCATGCATTAAGACACACTTTCTTCTCTTGTCAGTCACACTTTGAGAGTTTTGTCACATTGCTGCACGGTGTTTGTTTTCACAGCTAGAAGTTGGAAAAATGGCAGGGTTGGCTGATATTTTTGCAGCTAGGGTTGATACTTAGATAAATGTTTGGATACTGCATTTAGTGTTACTGTAGATCTCAGCTTTCTTTCCAAAACCAGTTCATTGTTTCATGCCATAATACAATAAGATTATTGAGAGAGTTCCCTTTCAATTAAAGGTGGTAATGCTTTATTTTGGATTTTTCGCCCTGTCTACAATGTCTTCAACAGATGACAGTAATTTGCATACTGCCTACCCTGCTCTACACCATAGTAACAAGGCTGCAGCTGCATTACAATGTTATGATCAGTCAATATTTTCCGATATATCATCACAGTTCTGGTGTGCTCTGTATGTGTATGCACAAGCATTCAGAATTGCAACCACTGTTTAAAATAAAAACAATTGCTCACTTGATGCAAGAGAAACTTTTGAATTTCTGAGAGCCACTTCAAGTCCTCCAAACAGTGAATCATTTCCCATGTTATGTTTTAGCGAGAGATCATTTTACAGCACATGATCTCACTAGATGAAGATGATGTGAGTCCACAACACAAAAATGCCTCGCACTGACTTTTGGATCAGTGATGTATAATGTGTAATAGATCATCCTCCTCCAGGTAATTGTGATTATAATGAGACGAACTAATGACTTTTTCTCCTGCTTTAACAGCTAATAGTCACATTCCCCCCCCCCAACGAAAAAAGGCGCAACCTAATTATAATCTGCTATTCCCAGGTGTCTTTACGTGTGAGGTATCTTGAGATACATATCCCGGAGTGTCATTAGAGCAGATCGAAGAGTCACAGTCCCGCCAGCAACCCTATTTCCCGGGAGCACCAGTGGGTACACAAAGAGATCTTCAGTCGAGGTTCAGACTCAACTCAAATCAAATCAAGTGATGGATGTGCTTCAAAAGTGTAAGTAGGATACAATTTTTTTCTCTCTTTCTGCAATCGCAGCTTTTTGCAAAGACGGTGGAGACTGTGGATTTGAGACAGCTTCTTTCTTATCTTGTCTAAACTGGTAAATCTACATCAGATACCACTTGCACCTGTTTTCATATGATCATGACGTTTCCTGTGAAGGAAAACTGTCATTTTTAGCACATTTAAAGTACTGTCCAAGAAGTGACGCATCATCAAATCAAAAGCCTTTATTGTCATTATATGATGGTGCATACAATGAAATTAGGAATCATATTTCTCCCCATCTATCATCCCAGCCCTGTGTGGGTGCTTTGTCTTCCCCATTTATTCCATCTCATCACCAGCTAACACATACTTTTTCACTCACAGTGCAGTGGTGTTAAGAGCAGTCAGTCACCTGCCTTTGATCGGCCATTGCTTGTACCTTCTGTCACCTTGTCCCCACAGGGAAATGCTGCAGAAATCACGGAAAAAAACTCAGCCTGGAGTGACAGAACATCAGGTTTTTTACCAGTATGAGGTTGTGCCTGTCTGCACACATCCGGCCTCTGAGCCAATTTTGTGAGCTGCCTGTGGAAAGAAAAAAAACAGGAAACAGTTTACAGGAAAATGAGCATCAAAAGTTTGAAAAAATAACACTGGTTTAATGCACACTGATTGATGCAGAGAACTTAATGTTATGCAATCTTTACATAATCAAGTTAGTTGAGCACTCGCGTGTGGTGCAATCATCCACTCAGGCAAGAAAAAAAAACATGAGTGCATAGGTGTAACATTGAGAAGATGATGGATGTATATATTGAATGTTACAGTTTGTTTGAGCTAAGAGGATGAGAAGCACTGAGGCATAATGTGAAGTGGGGATGCAGAAATGTGGGGATTTGGTGGGTCGGCTCAGACCCTGTTTGGAGAGGGTTAGTGGAAGGACAGACAGACAGACAGACGTGACGGGCTGGGAAATAAACTGCAGACAGAAAATGACAGAGGTGTAATGCTTCTCATTTGCTCTTTGTTACAGAGACATTTTACCCAAAGAGAGAGGAAAAAATACTTGAACGGCATTTCAAAAGGTTTTGCTGACATTTTTTTAGCCTTTAAAATGTGACCATGAAACAAAAAAGAAAGATGGATATATACGTGTGGGTTGCAGTTGAAATCAAGTGGTTAACGGAGCACCAGCAAAACACAACCGGAAATGCTAACATAGCTCATCATGAATCCGCAGCAGCATACTTCTCTGAGCCTCAGAAATAGAGAGCAACACTTTGTGGTGGACCACATTTCGAGTTATAGGGAGACATTATTGCCCCGGAGCGATCGCTTCTTCAGGGTTTTCAGTATGCATTAATGCCGCCCACTTACACACACAAAAGAGACATTTAAGTTTACAACTATTCCTGCTGGAATCACTGTAAGGTAGAAGTGCTTCTGGCATGCCTGACTGTTTCAGCACTTAGCCAGATTCCAGAGGGAGGCAGAGAGAGAGAGAGAGAGAGAGAGAGAAAGAGAGAGAGAGAGAGACGGGGGGGAAAGTTGGGTCTTTGGTGGTTTTAAGTCCATTTCTGGAAAAACCACCCTCTTATAGTTCATTAGAGAACAGTGGGCAGTTGTGGGAATACAAGGAGAAATGGTTATTGGGTTGTTGTGGAGAGCAAAGGATTATATATAACTGGGGGTCAAGGGTCAATTAGCCTGACAGTGAGTGCAGGGATGACATCTATCATTCTCTGAAATATCTGGATATGGAGCATTCTTTTGCAATGACATTATGGCCCATAACAAAGAATATGTTATCTAACAAGGAAATGAGATGGCACTCTGAACAGCTGTCACTGGAAGGCCGACAGCTGTTAAATATGTTTCACTTTAATTATACATCCCTGAGGTTCACATTTTCATCACAAATACTGATCACTCATTTAATTAGCATGTGTTTGCGTTTCACAGACCGAGTTGAGTTGAATTGCAAATCCTCAGACTCAGACACGGATTGGAAAAATGTGTCCAATTCTGACTCTGACTTCCACCAACATGCAGATATGCAGCCATAAATAGCAGTCATTAATAGATGAGCTATTCATGTCTCTCTGTAGGATACATGCTCTGCACACTTCTATCAATGATTCATCCACGTTGAACGTGAATGTTGCATAAGTTTCTCAGCAGACTGAACTTAAACTTCTAAAAGGCCTTGGTTTGCTTTGATCTGGCGGCGGGCATTACCGTTATTATGCACGTTAAAATTGTCCTTTTTTTGGCTGTAGTGGAGCTTTCTGAAGTCTTTTAAGGATGGCACTGTGGGTAAAGTGTGCTCAACGCAGTCAGGCAACAGAGACTCACAACCCAGTGAGTCACCAGGCAATCTGGAGAACATGCCCTGTGGCTTAGCTGTGATAGCGCTGGCACAGAGAGAGGCCAGACCTCAGCCGATCTGGTGGGGAGAACAACCCTCGCTGTCTTTGCAGTGTTTCATATCTCCTTCTGAGATAGACTCCATGGAGAGATAGGAGACATCTGAGGAACAGACATCCATAGGAGACATCTGAGGAACAGTGGATCAGAGCACAAGAGTTTACAAAAGACTGTGGAGAGGTTAAAGCACAGTCACTTGAAAGGCAATGGAATCAAAACAGCAATCAAACAGCCTCAGTCTAGTAGGAGAGCGTCAGAGGCCTGCCTTCATCCACACTGGTGATGCGTTGTAGGCGTATTGATAACCTCCGCCACATGGAGGGAGAATGTGAGAACGTACAGATTTGTAGCAGCAAAAAAAGGACAGTGTTTTGAGAAATGATTTTCATTCTTGTGTTTTAAAGGGGACGTATCATGCTCATTCTTCATGTTTACATGCTTTAAATCGGCTTTGCCGATTTGCTTTTTTCTTTTTCCCCTAATGTCTGCCTGAATATACACGTGTTCACCCTCTGTCTGAAACGCTCAGTTTTACCGCCTGCCTCTTTAAGAGCACCTTCGCAAAATCACCTTTCATACAACATGAACACGTATTTACGACTGATTCTTTTGCCCCATAGTTGCCAAAATAAATATTGGACATATTTCTTAGCAGCAATATATCTTCCAAACATTCTGACACCAATATTAAAAAAAACAAAACCCAAAAAAACAAAAAAAATCAATTCAGACAGGCAAACTGGTTGAAAATTAACTTTGCTTGAGTCCTTTCTCTTTCACAACAACACACTCATAAGATCTGGCACCCAGTGTTTGCAAACGACCTAGGTAACTAATGTTTCTTAATGCTATATATAGTGTAAATATCTAATATAAATACATTATGCAAATATAATCCTGTCCACAACGTTCACAGCGCTTACTAACAGGGTTGGGGGAGGGGGAAGGAAATGCATACCGTTTCAAACCATGTGCACAACTTGTAATCATCTTTATTATGTTATATTATAATAAACCTGCATGTGATATGGGAAGGGGAGCTAAATTGGTATGCCTTGTTGAATTTTAAGCACTGAAAGAATTCTATGATAAATCACATTTCAGTGATGATGTGAAAAATCCATGTCCAAAAAGAAATACCATCAAGCAGTAGTGAACGTTAATACAACCAGGCAGAGTGTGTTAATTTCCTGGGTGGAAGATGCTGCTGACTATAATCAGTGGCTCACCGAGGCTGACAGTGCAGGTGCCTAATAACCAGTCAGTGACACATTCAAATCCCCATTTTAGAAACAGAGGCCTCCTTCCTTACCCAGAATTGGTGGCGCAGCAAATCCAAGCACTGACATTTTAATTTCTGACTGGCGAACCTGCCTCCCCTCTAAATTACAGTAATTGATTAAATTAGTTTGGACACAGGCCACAAGGTCCTCACTGCACTGGTGACATGCAGAAAAACATCTCCTCGCTTCTCTTTTCTCCTATTTTTCCATTTATTGTTCTCAGAACAAACTGTAGACATTGATGTAGCTGCACAATGCAGTTACATTAGCGAATTATCTAACGATAGCCAGTATAACATCAGGCCATTATGTATAATTCCCAGGCTGCTGTGGGTAACAGATGTTCATGCACACTGTTGGGAGTGGAATTGTTTTCCCTCGATGCCTGATGTCTCTAGATCGGTGATTGTGTTTAATGAGGTATAACTGACATATTCATACTGTGAGGATAATGGCACAGACATGTTGATTTTATGATGCAATTTTTGGATAAAGATTGTGGGTGTATAGGCTTAGTTTAAGCTGCTCATATGAGAGTTATATGATTGATGGGTCATGGTGATCTGTCAACAACAAGAGACATGTTTTTCATTGCTGTACAGCTCCCTTGCTTTTGACTTGTGGTGGTATCTCTTATTTTTACAGCCTGTTGGACGCTTCGTCCAAGATTAAAGGACTAGTTCAATATTTTGGGATGTGCACTTAAACTCTTTCCTGTAGTTCAATGGGCAGCTAGCCTGGTTGTCTCCATAGTTCAAAAATGAACATGTACCAACAGCTCTAAAGTTCAAAAATCTTTATGCTAAGCTAAACTAAGCTAACCACCTGACTGCAGTTTCATAATTTGCATGTGAAAGCGGCATCAATCTACTCAAAATCTCAGCAAAAAAGCAAATAAGCATATTCTCCAAAATATCAGATTATTCCTTTCACCATACAAAGCAGTCAATTGAGCAAATGTGATTTAAAGGGGACATGTCATCAATTCAGGTCCACACTTTTTGGGTGTTTCGTGTGTCCAATAGAAAAAGCTTACATGCTGTTATGTTAAAAAAAAAAACAGTGTTCTCATACTGTCTGTTGGAATATATCTGTATTCACCCTGTGTCTAAAATCCTCAGTTTTTGTGCCTGTCTCTTTAAGACCCCCACCTTTGGCTGTCGAGCTAAATATGGTGCACCTTTGTAGACCTTGTCCTCAAGCAGGTGTATTCTAATGAGTCGGCATGTGACGTAGTTAAGGGAGCCAAATCTGAATTGCTTCTTGTTTCTGATCTAGACAGCCCACATGAACTTACAATAAGCTAACTGTGAAAATGTCTTTGTGGTGGAATATGTCCACTTACGTTTTCAGCACATTTCACTGAGTGGGTTGCTCTGCATGCAGGCAGAAGGTGTTTACACAGGCTATGCCTTTGTGTAATGACAAGTGGCCATTAGAATTAAAATACCAATAGTCTAAGTGCCTCCTGCTGCCATAATGCTTTGATGTGGTATTACTCATGCTTGTGTAAAAGAGATGACGGGATGTTTCTAGTGGTAAAGTATAAGCATAACAGTGTCAGCAGTGCTTCAGTTTACTGTTACTCTCACACAGTCCCTATGACTTTTAGTAGGCTGCATTAAAAAATATCAATGGAAGCTTTTCAAAGGATCAAAGCCATCCTATAATTGATCAATAATCATATTGGCTCCATTGAATTATTACAAACAATAAGGCCCTTTTTGGGTGTGACTGGTCTGTCTGTTCTGTGTTTCCCTCCTGAAGGTGATGGTGTGATGGTGGCAGATTGAGCACAGGGATGTGAGTGGGCCAGTAAAGATGACCTTGTTAGCGGGTGATGGCTCTGACTACGACTACAGTGCCCTGAGCTGCGCCTCCGATTCCTCCTTCAACCGACCTCCTCTCCATGAAGAGGAGGCTCGAAAGGGGGCCTTCTATAACAGGGCTCAACGGGCCCCCGAGCTTGGCTCCATCCACAATGACGACGCCCTGCTGTCCAGTGCCCGCAAGCTCCACGCCATCATCAATGTGGGCGGCCTGCGCTACCAACTACCCTGGACCACCCTGGAGGACTTCCCCTTGTCTCGTCTGGGCCAGCTGCATCTCTGCAGCAGCTTTGATGAGATCATGTGCGTCTGCGACGACTACGACGTTGCTCACAACGAGTTCTTCTTTGACCGCAGCCCCTGCGCTTTCCGCACCATCCTGACCTTTCTGCGGGCAGGTAAGCTGCGGTCCCTCAGGGAGATGTGCGCCCTCTCCTTCAGAGAGGAGCTGCACTACTGGGGGGTCCCAGAGGAAAGCCTGGAGTGGTGCTGCCGCCGGCGTCTGCTGCAGCGTGTGGAGGAGTTTGAGGCGATGGAGAGAGCGGAGGATGAAGAGGAGCTCCTGGAGGACCTGTTGGATTCGGACAGTGGACGTGGGGGGCATGCAGCAGAGTCAAGGATCAGCTGGTGCATGGGCAAGCTGAGAGACATGGTGGAGAGGCCTCACTCAGGCCTGCCGGGGAAGATCTTTGCTTGTCTGTCGGTGCTGTTTGTCACCATCACTGCCGTCAACCTGTCCATCAGCACCATGCCTGCCATGAGGGAGGAGGAGGAGGCGGTGAGTAGTGACATTTAACAGCAGAAGTGTTTTCATGTCAACTAGGAGAAATAAAAGAGAAAGACATGGCCCAGCACAACTTTGTTGTCTTTTCAGGATTTTGTCATAGCACATGAAGTATTGACATTTGAACCTCACACTGTGATGAGATTGGCTTTGTTTGAACTAAAAGCTAAGGTAATTTGATGTGTTATTTTGAAAAGCAGTCATTAGAAAGCTCTAATGATGGCATGTCTCAGCCGTCATGTCATCTAAAAAAAATCTCACAGCAAGAACACTAAGGAAGCCCGCTGAGAGAGCAGGCTGTTTGCCACATTAGAAAAAAATATATATTTTATTATCTCTCAATGTGCTTTCATTATTATGTCTGACGTACACAACCACAATTAGCACACCGGTTTCATGAGCTACAGAGAGAAAAACAGGTTTTTCATGAATGTCTTCTTAGTGAAGAGCAACTGTAATGACTCAAAACAATGTTTCAGTGGTTCCTAGATTTCCAATAATCCAGTACAGATACTCTATGTGTGACTGGAGGGCAAAACCAAAATCTCAACAGCTTTTTTGTTTGAGAGTTTTGTGCTTCTGACTCTTGGCTTCTGCGAGCTCAAATGCGTGAAGAGATCAAATGTGGTAGTTAAAAGGTCACTCAGCAAAACCAATCAGCAATCACAATTGGTCTTCTGGGAAAACACAAAAGGGATATTGAAAACAAAATGAAAGAAGTTTCAGTTTTATATCCGACTTAACACACTTGCTTTCACACCTCAGTATTCTTGTCATGTTCTAATTAAGCTTGTTTTAATTAACAGTGCCAATAATCACATTCTAACAGCTCTGCCACCTCTTAAATTCTCTTGCAGTGTGCAAAGGTGTTGCAATGAAAGTGTTTCCTCTCTCCTCTTAGTGAGTGAGAACAGGTTTCCTGGAGTTTTCAGGCGCTTGTATGGGTCTACTCAAACCATCTCCACCTCTGTGGGAGTGTGTTTCGTAATGATATTTTGCACTGATATGCTGAATCTTTAATACATCCAAAGGCTCAGTGTGAGGCTTAGAAATGCTTTCTCAGGCACTGAATCAGAATCATCACTGTGTCCCACAAAACAAAAAGGTTTGCTAAAAGCTTAAAAATGAAAAAGGACATTTTGGAGGTTTTGAGGTAACGCTTAAATGACCTGTGTCTTTTTTTATTAGAAAGTAGGATTGAGTGTGATATAAATACTTTGGAACCACTGAAATGCTTAAGTTTCACCATTTCAGAGATTTAAATGTAAACTATGTTTACCAGTTTCCTGTCGCAGTGAGGCATTGGCTGATAGGAAGTAAACATGGACCCAAACTGTTGCCTAGCAATGCAGTTCCATTGAAATTTACAAAAACAGAGCTGTTCAGACAGAGGGTAAATATAGGCATTTTTAGAGAGTATAAGGAAGCACAGAATAAGGACACTAAAATGAATTTGAAGGTTTTTTTTTGAGGATTACAGCATTTAAACATGTTCTAACGGCCAAAATAGACACATGAACCTGGAAATGAGAACACTGGGACTTTTAAATCAAAATTTCTGTCTAAACAGTTGAAGAAGGCACATTTCTTCTTTCTCTCCCTCTCTTTGATGAGCAAATACCTTTCCTTTTCTTGTTTTATTGCATGTAGAAACATGCTGATCAATGCTGAACATCCCATAGTGCTTAAAGCTCCTGGATTTAACATAGCAGTGGTTCCCTCTAGTGATTGCAGCAACCACTCACACATGTTACTGTTTGATGATGACCATTCTCATTTGACTGTCTTTTTTTTCAACAGGGCAAATGTTCCCAGATGTGTTACAACATCTTCATCGTAGAGACGGTGTGTGTGGCCTGGTTCTCCCTGGAGTTCACCCTGCGCTTCATTCAAGACCGCAGCAAGCTGACCTTCCTCCGGCAGCCCCTGAACCTGATTGACGTGGTGGCCATCCTACCTTACTACATCACCCTGGTAGTGGACAGTACCTCTAAGGGAGACAAGCGCATGGGCTCAGGTAGTAGCTACCTGGACAAAGTAGGCCTGGTGCTGCGCGTCCTGAGGGCGCTGCGCATCCTCTATGTGATGCGGCTAGCCCGCCATTC
Organism: Synanceia verrucosa; assembly: GCA_029721515.1. Classification (NCBI taxonomy): domain Eukaryota; kingdom Metazoa; phylum Chordata; class Actinopteri; order Perciformes; family Synanceiidae; genus Synanceia; species Synanceia verrucosa. The sequence continues at coordinate 17,780,780 of CM056561.1, read as the reverse complement.
GCTGGGCTTGCAGACGCTGGGCTTGACGGCACGACGATGTACACGGGAGTTTGGGCTGCTCCTCCTCTTCCTGTGCGTTGCCATTGCACTGTACTCCCCCCTGCTGTACTTGATTGAGAACGAGATGACTGCAGCACAAGAGTTCACCAGCATCCCCGCCACCTACTGGTGGGCCGTCATCACCATGACAACGGTGGGCTATGGGGACATGGTGCCAAGAAGCATCCCAGGTCAAGTGGTAGCTCTGAGCAGCATCCTGAGTGGGATCCTGCTCATGGCCTTCCCCGTCACCTCCATCTTCCACACATTTTCGCGGTCCTATGTGGAGCTGAAGCAGGAGCAGCAGAGGCTGTTGCAGAGGAGGACGCACTTCCTGCTGCGGGGCCGCATGGCCAGCCTGGGCAGCGACCTCTCCTTAGAGAGTGACATGCTCTTCCCTATAGGGCCATCTGATGCCAGAAACATGGACAAGTGAGACTGTGGGATAGAGAAGTACACAAAGGAAGAGAGAAGCTACAAAGGAGACTGAAGGTGTGATAAAGAAAGAGAGAGAGAGAGAGAGAGAATAACAAGTCAAGCGCTGGAAGATCAACAGACACAGATACTGGACAAGAAGAGAGTAGTCTCTATAATAACTGGAGAAAAAAAGACTTTTTTTCTTCCCAGAAATGCAGCCTTGCGGTGTAGCAGTGTGATAAACATGAAGAACACACAGAGAGGATTAGTATTATATATATATATATATATATTTCCTTTAAAAGATTAATTATCTCTGGATAAAATGTATTTTACCAAGGTCACAGAATATCAAATAGAGGTTAAGTTAGCAGAGAAAAAAAAAAACTAAAGCATTCAAGCATAGCAATGATCTAAGTAATGTGAATTATATCTTGCCTGCAGAGCACGGCGTCCTTATGATCCAACAACACAGTGATGTTTGTCATCTCTGATGTCTCCAGATGTTTTAATGGATTTGTTGATGTTATGTGCTCCTGGGAGTTGACCAGCATCACTCAAAGATGCTCTCAGCATCTTCCATTAAGCGATTCTCCCCACCCCTGCCCGTGTCCACATATTAATCAATTAGGATGTATTAACTGTCCTCCTTGAGGTTCCATATGCAATTTTTCAATACTTTTGGACATCAAAGATAGCATTATTGTGCTTATTAGTACGACAGTTGCTGTCCATATCTGTTAATAATTATTTCTCTCCTTAAAGTTAATTCAAATAGAAATCTGTCTCATTGTCACTTTTTTTTTACTTTAAATCAAAATAAAACACAACAAAAACAAAGAAATTTTCAGTGAGAAACTAATAAATGCCAAACAGACATGTTTTATGTATGTATTTGGTGATGACGGAAGTCAAACTAAAAAAAAAACATATCTCATAACCAGGAATGCCTTTATATCTGTCAACTACTGGCAAAGTATAAGTTCTTAACTATTGATTCAGTACTTCTCCTCCAAAAACATAAAGTTCATCCTGATCCTAATACTTCTGTCCCTTTATGAATGCAGATAGGTAAATGGGCCTTTGGTTCTTGCAACTCATAGTGTCGCAGACTTGACCTCATTGGAACAGTAGGTGGCACCATTGAGTCGCACAAGAAGGATCTCATGTTTGATTTTTGATTTTCCCAAAAATGATAGATGTTTACTGTATTGCACTCTGCTTAATGGTATATTAACTAGCATACATTATATCTGCAGCCGTGTTTGAAGTCAACATTGTGGATACAAGAATCAAAGTACAGGCTTTCAATTAATGGCGGATGTAGGAATCAGATGTGAGCTGAAACATTAAGCATGAACAGATTAAGAACCTAGAATTTCTAAACAACCACTGTGGGCACACGTACAAGCCACGCTTCAATCTGCACCCTCAGGTGAGACTTCCGTTAAATACCATTCACCTTAAAAACAGGGAACGAGTGTTCGCGAAACAATCCGACCAATCAGCGCTCGACAATCTGCCTGAGTCCCCGCCCCCTGCCTGCCTCTCAGCTCACTCCCAGTGTTTTGGTCATGATTTGGTGTTCCTGCTCAGAGGCTAGCAGGCTGTCGGTGGAAGCTAGCTTCGACGAGCCAAATATGAGTATTTTCGCTTTAATGTAACTGAATTCAAATGTCAATGAAATGTGTTTTCTTCGCCTCGGAGTCGTTCCCCCTTCGTGACCTCACCACCGGGCCGCCCCTCCAGTTGAATGGGATTCCTCATCGCCTTCCTGTCTGTCGCTCGGTTTTTTTTTTGTTTTTAGGCACCGACTGTCTCCGCTCCGAGCCTCCCTTTTAACCGTATCCATGAGCTTTTGGTTTCTTTTATCACTTAGTTAAATGGTTTGATGCGAAGACCTCACCGTCCGATAGGCAGAACAGCGACGAAGCCACATCTCTGGTGGACACCGTGTCAGGGTGAGTAGCCCGAAACTTGTTGTTTCAGTGCGGTAGACTTCAGCTAGTGACAGCCAGGACAGGCAGGGGTTAACTGCACAGGGACGAGGGGGTTTTGATCACAGCAGTGGTGCACATGTTTATAACCAAAATCTTGTTTTTTTTACCATTAAGACTCTATTACCTAAATGACCACCAATATCTCTTTGTATGTAGGACATTACCAAATATAATTGTGCTTTGCTAATAATGATGTCACACTATTTTGTTTTAGCAGCAGCAGCTGTACCAGCCTCAGAGTTACAGTGACTCATTTTTTAAAGCTGCAGCCATTGATTGAGGCCACATATACTGCACCACACAGTGTCCTGCAGCACTTATTGGGTAACACATACAGAGCACCCTCCACTGTTGCATATCCTGAGAATGAGAAGAGAAATGGCTCCCCTGAGTGGAAAGCCTTCAATGAGATAATCTGAAACCTGGCAGCTGTAGTAGCTCTGCAGTGAGAGTTTTTATGGGCTGTACCTGCGGAATACTGCTGCTGTTGTGTGTGTGTGTGTGTGTGTGATGATAACATGGGGTGAATCACACATACTGTGTACCTCCTCTGAAAGGTACTTGCTTTAAATAATTTTGCCTTCTGCTCATTCACCCATATTTTTCCCTCCTTGGGATCCCACACACTTTAAAGACACATCTGATGTGTCTACACTCAGGGTTAGGCGCTCTCCCACTCATGACTCAAAGGTCCAAATATTGACTCTATAATGCGGTGGCGACTAATAATAGCAGAGACTGACACAGACCTCAACTTAATAGTAGCCTGTAGGCTGTCATTGATGCCCTTGAGCATGTGTATACAGTCGGCCAAATGGTTTGTGTCTCAAAATTATGACACTGGCCTGTATACACTGTACACACTGCTCATCCGGAATCACCGTACAGATCTGCTAACAGTCTGTTGACACCAATGTAGAGAATGAAACCCAGTTTAATTTACTCCCCAACGCTCAAAGACGTCACAGTATGACACACAACAGTGGAGATATAACACGCTATAGAGCTCTGGGTCTCTGCGCGCACGCTCACACACACACACACACACACACACACACACACACACACTTACTTGAACCTGCTGTGCCACTGTTGCAGTGTGTTGTTGCAGCTTTTTGTGATCTGCCAAAAACCCAAAACCCATTGCGTATAAACCCGCAGTGGATTCCTGTTTGTTTGATCTCTGTAATCCTCTCTAAAATCCAAATCATTTCACCAGAGAGGCATCAATATATATTTTTTAACAAACATAGATATTACATTTGATTATCAGTGGTGCATTAGAAAAATCCCCCACAGATTTTGCTCATGTTCGTGTTATTTTTCCATGTTTTTTCTTGAAGGAATTAGGGTGTTAAGCAACAAACAGGTAGAAAACATTATATTCTGTGGATTCAATATCCTTAAATTTTGTATTGGGCCAATGACATGAAAAGTGGATGAAACCCTGTTGGGTAGAAACACCCCAGGGCATGCATGATGCTCAGTGCCCACTTTATCACACATTCAGCTAACGTGATCACAAAGGGATGCCCACTTCCTGATGGATGCTTGCAGCGAGTGCAAAGTGTATCTCAGAAGTGCTTCGAGATGGCCCGTCGTTCTCTCTAACTGGCAGCTTTCAGGCTCTGCAGAGGGAGACTTAATGCTCCTTGGAATCCCATGAATGCTCCACAGTGAAAGCTTGTGCATGTTTACGTCGGCCTGAGCGCGATTGGTGGAAAGTGGCTCGAAATTCCTGCTAATTGGCAAACGTGGCTCTGTGGACTGGCCCCTTTGTTGTCCCCCACCCCCTTTACTGGGTTCTGTCTGTCAGAGTGATACACTGAGGTCTGGCATCAATGAGCTGCTTGTTTTCCACAGCTAGCTATCCGGCCCGGGAGGAGGAGGAGGTGTCATCAGCTTTAAGACAAGTCGCTTCCACTTTTCAAAAAAAAAAAAAAAAAATTACCTTTTGTGCACCTATTCAGCAACACGGAAGGGATCCATTTATAAGGAAGTGGTCCACAGAGAGAGAGACTGTTTCTCAAGCATCCCCAGCCAAGCACTGTTACATAGATGTGTGTGTATTTGCCTAGGCACTGAGAGTGAACTGAGCATTTAAACAGACTCAAGCTGGCTGCTTAGCTGAGTTCATCATTCGATCTAATGAGTGGCCCACTTTCCTTTAGGTCAGATGAGGATTAATTGGCGTTGAGTGCTTGGGACATATTGTAATTGTTTTGTGATAGAATGAAGAGGAAGTAGCTTGTTGGACATGGGGATATTAAAGTTAAAGAAGCAGTGTGCGTTGTTGTTAAAGTCACACATTATTCCCCTTTGGCTTTGGAACACTTAACAAACAAAACACCCATCTAATGCCAGCATCAACCCCTCTTTGCTTTGCCAGTGAGATGTGAGATATAAACTCCGAAGGGGGAGGAAGAGAGATGCACGAGAAAGAGTGGGGGTGTGCATGAGATTTGTGACGGGTTCCCGCTGACAAAAGCTTTTGAATTTTTCATGCGGCAGACACTAAAACTTCTGTCGCTCTGGCCCAGATTTGGTGCTAATTAGTGCCCGGCCACTGAGTATGGGAATGCCAGTGCCACCTGTTCTCTGGCTCAGTCTCACGTCCCGTCCCATCCTGTCAGGCTTTTATCCGTCTGTCTGTCTCTCTGTTTAAGCGTTATGTGTCAGTGTGGCCCACTTTTGTGTCAGTCATCGGCGACATCTTCACATTGTTCATGGGCCAGTAGCTTAAAGGTTTCACTGCCCATGCCTTGTTGTTTTACTGGGGAGAAGTAGATGTATTCACTGTTCATTACACTCCATTAAAAGGCAGTTGAATTATAAGGATGCAGAAGTGAACATATCCCTCTCTGTGCTTGGCCATTTGAATGAAGTATCTGATAGTTTGATACAGGCGAACAGAGGAGGGCTTGTTTTCTCCCACAATCCCTCAGCCACTTCCTGTCCCTCCGCTCTGGGAACAGGCCAGGGTGACACACAGGCCACGCATCTTCTCCCACTCAATCCGTCCACTGTTGCTGCTACCCACCATCGCTCCCGCACCCTCGTTTCCCATCATTTCTCCGTGTACACGTTTCTAGCGACAGGATAAAGCGTCTTTGGCATTTCGAATGAGACGCCTCTGTGTGTGGCTTTGTGTGGACGCAGCTGTGCGAGCCTGGTAGGGCTGATGAGATGCTGGGAAGAACCCTCCACCCTCAGCTCTATCCACCATCTGAGAATCACTGCACTATATGTCAACATTGGAGTTTTTATGCAGCTCGTGTACTTGCAGAGATGACCCAACCTCTTACCCAGAATCTGATCCAAAAGCAGATACAGGAACATATTTGTGCAAAATTTCCTATTCAGAATGTACATTAAAGGGATGTGGCTACGCAATAAGATTTCACATCCTCTCACTATGACACATTAAAAAGCATAACCCGTGCCTCAGTTTTATTTACTACTGTACTGAGTCTTATCAGTATGATTGGAGAGGAAACAATTATTTAATGATTGACGAAAAAGGGATGCAATTGACTTTAATAACATCGTCGTAGCTTCAATTGCAAAGATTGTCTCCTACCACTCAGTCCGTAGGGACTTGGGTTGGGAACCGGAGGGTCATTGGTTCAAGTCCTTGCACAGACCACCCTCACTCTGACATCTGTCTGTTTAACGCACATGTGTGGATCCTGTTTGCCTGTGTGTGTGTATTTGAGACCTTTGTGTAAGGTGCAAAAAGGTGAAATGTAACAATAAAGTACACAAGAAAGTAGTTGGCAGAATAATTCATAATGAAAATTCACCATGCTTGTTAAGTCGCTTTTACAGTCTTGTATCCGTAGGTCATAGTTGCTAAACAATACCAAGGACTCAGTGATCGCTTTGCTTTTCAAGTTTCAAGCTTTTGTTTTCGGAGCCAAATTCTGTATGCATGCACACTTTCCATCTGATATAATTTTTTCATTGTTAATCAGTGGACCACAAGCAAACACCAACATATCTACTATTAACAAACACCCTGTTTTTTTTTATTCCATTATTTTTCACCATCACCTCCTTCCCCAAACCTTTTTTGTATCAGAACTCAGCACAGGACCTGTTTCCTCTCACCTCTGTGTGAGTCTGGATCAGATACAGAACAGTTTAGTGAACCTGCCACTCGGCATCTTGCAGAAAGCTCCTTGCTAACCACAGACTCTTTGCTCACCACTGATTGCCTCACAGTCAGCGACTTGTTTGCCATTCCACTAATTTTCATTTGAATATTGAAATGAGCGCCTTCTGAACAAAGGGGGTTTTAAAAAGAGACAGAGGAAATTGCTCCGGAGTCAGGAGGTCTCTCACTCCAATCTGTTGTGGAAATGTCATGGCTGGAAGCAGATCTGTTTTGATGATCAAGCGTGACATGGGCACATTTTAAAATTTAATGCTCCACCTTGCTCTCTTATTTGTCTATCTCGTAGGAAGCTGGGCCTGGATCTGTGTGTTTTCAACTTTTTCACCTCCGATGATATTGCAGCCTTGAGTATCGGTTGATCAGCATGAATCATACATACATTTATTAATATTTACCTCTGCCAAGGAGGTTATGTTTTCGCTAGGGTTTATTTTTTTATTGGTTTGCAAAATATCTCGAAAAGTTTTTGACAGATTTTGACGAAATTTTCAGGATTGGTCAGAAGTAGCCTAACTTAAAACTGATTAATTTTTGGTGGTGACTGGATCTAATTCAAGGTCATCAAGGTCAAATGAAAGGTCTCGCAATGTATGGGAGATTTTGCATATTTCTGAACGCTCCAGGGTGTACAATTTTCAGTCAGTCGTCACCTAATTTGGTATATAAACCAGTATAGGAATCCAGAAGTCACTGGTTCAGTTTGGTCAAGATCAGTAAAAAGTCAAGGTCACCAAGGTCAAATATGTGTTTTTAACCATAACTTCATGTAGGAAGGAGCTGGAGCAATGCAACTGGTCTGAAAATATCCAGAAAAGAATTCTCAATTTATGATATTGACACTCTTATAGTCAAATATTAATATTTTTGGCGATGATCGCCTGAAACTGTGCATAGAGTCAAATTTTGACCTTTTGTCAAAATCAACACATTCACTCTTCGGCGTCGTGGGCTTGCAGGAGTATACGCTCTCTCAGAATGCTGCCTTGGCAGAGGTCTGCACTCTCTGAGTCCTTTTCTAGTTTGTAGTCTGAAATTTGAGAAAAGGCTTGATCAAGTGATATTAGTCAAACAGAGAAAAATGGTCAACAACAGTAGGTATGAGAAAAAGTGACCCATTTATTAACCAAGGGGTTACATCGATTTAACGTAAACTTAAGAATTTTCCACAATTGAATAAAGTAAATAAAATAAAAAAATAAATGAGAAGACCCTGAAATATAACCTCAATAAATCGAATAAATACAAAATATACATTTTTAAAGTGCAAAACAACCACTAGTTCAATTTAAGCATCTTCTACAACTGAACAGAATAAATAAAAAATAAGTTGGAAGACCCTAAAAATCCTCCTGCTGTTTTTGTGTGATGCTGCATCAAATGCGCTATGAGGTTGGTTGTATTAAACTTCCTGGTTCTGTGCAACCAGGAAACTTGTGGATGACAAGTTTTGAAGTGCATGAACTGCAATGACTTTTTGGGATTTTTGCAAAAAATGCTGCCACATGGCTGACATCACTCCTACTCCTTGCTACTTTGTTAGTACCTTAGCACTGCTGTTATTGTGATCACTGGACTGGATAGAAGAGCTGGAATGGACTAATGCTATCTGAGATATTAGAGGCAGACCAATGTAATGGTTTTTTTGCAGATATCAGACTGGTATCAATATCGCATTGTGACACCCCTACTTTATTTATACTTCTGCATCTCTACACAGCGACTGTGCTGTTCCCCTAGCTCTTAACTCTTTGAGAGCCAGCCGTTTTTAAAACAGAGTGCCTTGTGCCAATGTTTTTTGTCCATTTTGAGTCATATTTCAAGACCCACAGAATATTTTGCACCATGTAATTCAAAATACAGAGTAGCTCAAATGAAAGAAGAGACCTTCTATGTCATAATGAAAGAAAACGTTTGTTTTTACCTTGTTCCCTTCTTGTTTTACCAGCGGTAGAGTAGAGGCCACTTTCACCTCTTGTTTGCTTCTCTTTGTCAGTGAAGAATATACATTTAAAAAATAAGAACCCTTGCCATGCTCCAACGGGACATGGAAGATTTCTTTTGTGTTAACAAAAAGCACAAGCAGAGCCCTTGCACGGCAGCATGTGATGCAACCTTGAGTCACATTCTTGATAATTGAATGTATGTGATGCTCTCCCTGACAGAAGGGAATGCATTGGGGTAGGTGGTGTGTGTGGCTCGGAGGCAACCGGGGCATCTGACAGTGTCTCTACCTGCTCCCTGTGCATTCCTGCTTTGGGCCGTCTGCGAGATGGAGAGCAGTTGCGACTCGCCTTTTTCCTCCACTCTGCATTCCTCAGCCATGACTGGGATCAGTGAGTCGCAGCGCTGTAACAAACCTGGGAATGTCACAACACACACACCTGTGTAACATGGCACTATATGCTGCATTCCAGCATTTGCTGTTTCATGTCACGAGCATAAAGCCTTCTGTGCGTTATATATACATATATAGGGCCGCATTATCGATTAATCTGCTGATTATTATCTTGATTAATTTAGATTAATTAGATTTTTTTGATTAATTAGATTTTTCACTTTCTCCTTTGGTCTAAAACCCAAATATATTCACCTTTTATATGATATGAAACAACAGGAAATATTTGAAAAATGATTCATTATCAATTATCAAAATAGTTCTGTCCATTGGTTAATCGTTGCAGCTGTGACCCTGGGCTAGGCTTTAGCTTTCAGGGCTAAAGGGATTTCTCTGACTGCCCTACTGTGCACAGAAGTTAACCAGTGAAAGCCTGATGCTTACTGGAGCACGAGGCACTCGGGAAAACTCCGCAGACTTGACTAGATCAAATGCTGCCTCTTTGAACTGTGATGAGAGCGGGTGAATTTTAGAGCTTACCATCAGGGAGCTTGAGTTCACAGCAGACAACGACATATCAGAAGCATTAAAACATAGGTCCATATGATGTAGCTCCCCCTTCTTTGTGTACTCATATTTGAGAAGCAAACAAAAAAACGGATGGTTTCCTTCTCATGTGACATCCGGCTGACGCATCAGAGGAATTGAAATCCTTTATTACCACCATTTTTTTCCCTCTTGGAAATCTCCTGAAAGGGATCAGAGAAATTATGGGGAAAGAGTGCAAGAGAGGGAGTTATACTGGAAGAGGGGGTGAGGGGGTAGCTAAAGCTCGTGAGGATTATCTTCTTCTTCTCCTCCGTCTCACTCCCTCTCTCTTTTCCCCGCTTCTCGTTTGAACACATGACCGCGGCTCATCAGTTTCAGTTCACTTAATGACCATATTTATACGAGAGCCAGGCAGAGAGAAAGGGATGTAGAGCTGACGTCTGGGATGTTTGACAGAAGCAGTAAGCTTCACCAGTACAGCTGTATACTGTATATATCCCAAGTGATGAGGGAACATCTGAGAGGCCGTTGCATGTGTTTGAGGTTGGTAAGTGTTCCATTTGACATATCACCCTCTCATCCTTATGAACATGAAACTATATCATATAAATATATCTACTACTACAGATATTTAACTGTGCAATAGTAATTGTTGATTAATTTGTTGGAGTGGATTTTCTGTTTTGCAACAAACCGGGTGAGCTAAGCGAAGGAAATTACAGTAATGTCCTCCGTCTGTCTCGTCTAAGCCGTCCCCGTCACACCCAGTCTAGAAGTTTAGTCAAAGGTCTCAGTTAAATCGGACTACTTTTAGCTTCCTCCTGTATACACCAGGAGGGCAACATTCAAAGGTAACTAGTGACTTTGTGGAAGAAAAACAGCTTTCAAGAAGCTCAGATATGAGGATTTGAAAGCAGGGACACATTTGACAGGGAAATGTGTGTAATGAGTGTGTGTTGAGGACACAGACAACCGCGGTGTGAATAACTCGAACACTCCTAGGTGCGATTAAGCTCTTCCTCTGCTCTGTATGACTTGGCTCAGACAGGTGTCACGTGACTGGACCGGACTGGTCTGGTCTTGTCACTTGTTGTGTCCCGCCATGATGTGGCTTCTACTGTGTATTTAATCACAAGCGGTTGTAACTGGGAGGTGTGGGGCTCAAGTGTCACCAATTTGGATTTGATGTAGAGTTAGGGATGGAGCTGGTTCCAGATGAGCTGAAGGAGAGTGTTGTACGCTAAAGTGTGATTTCCGAAAAATCTGTTTCGTGACAGAACGGAAGACAATCAGGCCTCATTTTTATTGTGTAACATTTGAGTGTAAAGGACATTTAAATTTAATTTAGTTAGACATTTAAATTAACATATATTTATTCCTATTTAATCAATATAAAAGTGTAAAAATTATTTTGTAGATGTCCAAGAAATCATCCACTACATAACCACCATGAAGCCACCAAATTTACACTAATATAAGCAATTACATGTTACAATGTTGCATGTTTTAGAGGCACATATTATTTCCTTCAGACAGAGTCATGGCTGCTTGTTCCTCCCTGTTTCCAATCTTTATGCTAAGCTAAGCTAACAGCTGTAACATTTGGCATACAGACACAAAAGTTGCATCAATCTTCACATCTAAACTTAGCAGCATTTCTTAAATAGGATGCTATACCCATTATAGATCACCAAAGACGGGACTTAAAAAACAATGACCCCCTAGAGGCAGTAGTCAGATGTTAGTGAGGTGGAAGTTAACAAAGCACAGGGATTCTCATTCTGAAACCAACAATGTCCTTTTTTTGTGTTCACATGCATTTAACGTTTCATTCATTTTAACAGTGTGTTAGAATATGTTTCACTTTCACTTTTAGAACACAGTGGGCGTTAGGCCCCTATTGCCCCATATCTATGATGACTGTAGCTCGATAACACTTTTTAATGGCCTGACAACAGTTAAATCGGGTGATGCGCACGTTTCAGTAGGTCTGTCCCTTCACTGCAAAAGCCAAGACACCACCTTATCTAAAATGGCCCAGATATTTTCTCACTGAGCCTCAATCCCCAAATAATTTGGTGTATGTCATACTCAGATTAGGACCAGGGGGATAACAGAAAATCCATGAACCTACCGTTGGTGCCAGCAGTGTTTGTTGTTTGGAATTGGACACAAAAATTCCTCTGTAAGCACGGGGTTTAAGATAGACCTGCCAGCTGCTCAGCTCTACGCGTCCAGAAATGTCATATGATTTTAGAGGTCGGGTTGGCGGTGGAGTTTGTCAAACAAAAGGTGATCTGAGCACACTGTAGGTTGCTTTTTTAACACAAATACCAGTGGTGAGAAATGCACACACAGTGTAAGGGATAAGGGCTCGCAGCCAATGATCCTATTATAGAAGCCAAAGCACTGCAGCCTCTTGAGAAGCTGGGGCAAAATGAGTAAACATCAGTGTTTTATGGGAATTTTCCTGCGGTACACCCGGAAATATCACAATGGAAAGAATTCCTTCAGGTGATCTTGGCTTCTTTTTTTCTTTCTCTGTTTTGCAAATGCTTTTCGGAGAGTGACAGGCATCCCACGTCAGCTAATCTTGCCTTTTTTCATCATCAGATAGGCATGCAATGTTCAGGCCCAGAACGTCTGTGTGCAACCGTCCTACATCTGTGCAGTTTGTTGGTTTGTGGAATGCTTGGAATCGCCTCCATGGCAACGGGCTGTGTGCGCATGGAGCGGTAAATATTGACTTCACCACCTCCCCATCCCTGTGTCTGTCTGTGACAGGAGTATAGGGTGGTGGGGGGGGGATTGGTACACACACTTTATCCAGAACTCAGCAAAGTCCTGCCATCGGGGGCGTATGTTTACCTACAAACTCCTCACTGGTTGACCGGTTGATTCAGTATGTACATGTGATACAGAAGAGCAGCAACGCTACAAGCTTTATGACATCCTCTCTGCTGCATTGCTTCAACTTAGCTCTTTGTAATTATCAGCCTAATGGGGAAGTGAATGGGAAGCATTGATTGATTGTCGCTGAAACGTGTAGCACTGGTGCGCAAACACCAGTCCAAGCAGCCATTTCCTCTATTTGTTTTTATTGAAGGAGAAGAGAAACAAGGTGAAATTCAACTATGACGTTGTTTGCTCAGCATGAGGAACCAGCCCATCTGTTGTGGTATAGAAGGAGTTTTGGGTACTATATCAAATTGGCTTGTAAACTGTTGTTGGTGGATATTTTTGACTCTTTTCCCACAGCAGGTGGATTTGTTGAGACAGGATAAGAGAAGTGTGTGAGGCCCAGCAGCAGCAGCAGTTGTTCGACCGGTCTGTCCGGTCTTGCTCTAGTCATCGCAGCGGCCGTGTTGTTTGCAGGCCCCAGATGGAATGTCATCGCAGTGTTTGGTGAATACGATTAAGGAATAGATGTTGATAATCTGGACAGAACAAGCGGCATTGGATTATGCTACGATTGACTGCTGGTGACGCACAAGCCAAATCCCCCCCCACTAGTAATTACATAGAGAGCACTGAGATGAAAGGATACATCCACTATTCAGCAGACACAGGACTGTATACATTCCCTCTGTACCCTGAACTACTCAGCTGTTTCCTTTTCACTCCAATGAGACATAATGCTTAAAAACAAAAAGCAAGGCTTTGATTTTTTTTTTCCTTTACTGTACCGTGTCAAATGGAAAACTTCTTTGGATGGTTGTTAAGTGGGAGTGTGATCATTCATCCCCTTACATTGATGCTCTCCAGCACATTTGACGTCTGTTATGCAAACGCAGTGAAAACAGGGTGGTATCTTCCTGCAATCTGGCACCTGCTGTTCACTCGGCTAGCTTAAAAGGATGCTTAAATGTGCTGCACAATGGCTGCATTCAAGATCACATCATCTAGGTTTTCTGATCCAAAATGTACTTCTTTTTTTAAGAAGTGGTCAAGCTCAGGTCATTACTGTCAGCCTGGAATGTAATCACCACCATCGCTGTTTGTCTGCTGAAATACATGGCTTATCAAAGGACACAAGCCCAGTCAGGAGCATGAATTATATATCCTGTAGATTAAAATGAAAGTCTCCATTGCTGTAATCGCTAAACTAGTCACAGTAACTTGAGTTTATTGTAATGGAGCATTAAACCTCACAGAGCTGAGCTAATGACTGACTTGGGAAGTAGAACCATATCTTTTCTCAATATATGAATATTAGCATTTGTGTTACTTCTGCATGGGTCTCAAGATGGCGACGCCTGAGCCAGTGGCTCGCAACAAACAGCGGCAACAGTGGTGATAAAGCTGGCAACGATGGCATCAGTGAGTATGGCGTTATGAGCTGTCACTTATGTGACTGGTGTGGAGCCTTGAGTTCACACACTCACATGCACTAAAGGGCAGCCCCATCAACACACAGAGCTAGAGCGACTTCATTCTCTGCTCAGGAAGCCGTTACTCCTCTTTATCTGTACATAGCAAAGAGTTATTTGCTGCTATATTATTGCTCTGTACCTTGTGTAGAGCACCTGTAAATGATATGGCCATTCAAGCATACAGGTAAAACAGAGTTATTAACACAATATATTAATGTTGTGAAAAGCTCTAATTTCTAATTTATCAACTAAAGTAGGCCATGATCATTTTCTCATATTTAATAGAATAGAATAGAATTTCTTTATTGATCCCAACCTGGGAAATTATTTTGCAGCATCAGCACACAAGCAGAAAAAGCAATATAAAACAGAAGTATTACTAATTACAAAATTAAGTATATGAAGAGTAATATAAAATGTAGGCTATGTACAGTAGGGGTGTGATGAGATCTCGTGGCATGTGATCTCGTGAGATTAAATCATGACGATATTTCTCGTTTAAGTGAAAAGATCAGACTTTGAGCTATCCAAGCTTCTGTTAGTGACCTGTGGGTGACAGCAAAAGAAACTGACGAAGAAGGAGAAGAAAAGCAACAACTGTAGCACAGTTGTTGTTAAGTTAAGTTTCTCACCGAACGCGCAAGACAGGTGTGCCGAGAGAAACCCATTCATTGTGTATGTGGTCGCAACTCAGCTCAGCACCAGGGTGGTGTTTGCGCTCTTGCGTGCTGCAGGAAAGATACCAGGAGCTGTTACAGAAAGGGGGGAAAGCATATGTGTGTTAAGGATGGAGGAAAGGATGATTCTTGCCATATTACAATTTGGCGAGCTGTGAGACACGAAACTGTAGTTCCTGGACGAGCCGAAACTCTCCCACATCCTGTCTCCCCCTCAAAGTGGCATGTACCCAAACTCTTCTTCATTCAGCTCTCCTCCTCCTCTTCCTCCTCATCAACATAAATGAAGTCAGGGCTTGCCGCTCGATCTGTAACCTAGCAGCGTGGTCGTGGTGGTCCTGCTCTGCGCTTGCTTGCTACCTATCCACACAGCGTGACACACTTCCCTGTGCAGTGTGAAACCAGCAGTGCAACAACAGAACAAACAACGAAAAGCGTTCCCCTTATATATGCTGTAGTATCATCACATTCAGCTCAGACACATCTCACCGCAAGTGGTAGAGTTAAAAAAAAAAAAACAAAAAAAAAAAAACTCTGTCTAATAAAAGATTTATGCGCAAATAGGGACAAGGAAGCCACTATAGATAGTATTAAATGACTTTGTCAAGTCGTATTTTGTTATTTTGGTTTTCTTTAAAGTAATGTGAAAATATTGTCTTGTTCTCGTGAACCCAATATCGTGTATCGTCTCATCTCGTGAGGTGACTTTATCGTCACACTCCTAATGTACAGATAAATAACTATGCCCTGTGGTAAAATATTTATAGTGCAAATAAACAGTAAGGTGCAGTGAACTGTAGATAACATGTTATAACACCAGGTTAAGGTCTTGTTGTGCAGTGTGATGGCATGTGGCAGGAAAAACTTTATGTATCTGTCCCTTGGACAGCAGAGCTTTAGCAGTTGGAGAAGCTGCTCCGTTGTCTGTCCAGTGTGAGGTGGAGTGGATGCTCCTCGTTGTCCGTAATGGATAGCAGTTTTATGAGCGTCCTCCTACAGAGCCAGTCCTCTCGATGATCTTATCAAGTCTACTGGTGTCTCTGGCTCTGATGCTGCTGCCCCAACGTACAGCAGTAAAGAAGATGAAGCTGGCAACAACAGACTGGTAGAAAACATTTTTCTGCACACGTTGAAGGAGCTCAGCTTCCTCAGAAAATAGTCTGCTCATCCCCTTCTTGTACACAGCCTCGGTGTTGGATTTCGAGTCCAGGCTATTTCCAATCACCACTCCCAGGTATATAAGCTTCACTGTATGTAATTCATCTTCCACTGGCTGTCAGAGAAAATAATGCTTTAGTTTAAACCAATCCCATGTCACCTGCCCTCTATGATCCGTCACATGCAACGAACAGGGATAAATGAAAGAACTGTCAGGAACACTTGTTGTTCCCGGTGTGTTAAAACAACAGTTCCATTGTTAAATTACAGCGTGACAGAAAATAAAGCTTAACGGTGACCTTCAACCTGCTGCCTGAGGCGTTAAAGACTGGTCTTTATTATGGAAGGTGGATTGTCAGAACATGTATTAGTCCACAAGCCAATAGCAGAGAGCACTGCGAGGTGGAAGCAAGGGGTCTATACTGTAGCTGTCATCTCAACATACATGTCTTGACATGCCGCCACACATAGCAGAGCTTCACCACCTCCCTCACTGTTACTTTGGGTTTTCTTCAGCTTCGTAACAGGGAAATCTCTCCTTGAGCTTGCATGCACCCGAAGCAAGATTGTTCAGTTTTGATGTTCATGACTATTGACTACCAGCATTGTGATCGTCCTGACATTGACTCCCATTAATGAAGCACGCTAATGCAATATGTGACACCACCTCCTCCTTTCTTTTGCTTCATTGAGAGGGATCAGAAGTGTTTTCATATCAAATGGAAAAGTGAGCAAAACAGGGATGTGCAGCATCCACTATGGGGAAAACAACCCCCGGCAACAATATTAAAAGACTATTCCCATTACTAAAAGCCCAGGAGACTTTAGAGATTTAGAATTCATTGTCAGATCTTATGCATAATTAAGCAAATCCCCCCCCCACACACACACACACACACACACACCCACCAACCCAGCCACACCCCCTTTCTGCCTTGCTAGAGGGCTTTTCATGCATCTTTTTCTGCCTCCTCCCACCCCAGACAGTGGACGCTTCTTACAGTTCCTCGACCCTATTAGGCCAGAGCCAGGCTCTCATTATCATTAGCTGCTGCTGCTACTGATGATGATGACGATGCCCGTGCAAACGTGATTCTTGCAAAACATGACATTGTTTGCCTTCATGACTTCATTTCCATATTTCCTGCCGGCTGTTAGAGCTACAACACACTAAGATCTGGCAGCCCGCAAGCTACAGGCCACTTCTGTGTCTTGTTTACGGCGCCTGCTGTGAGCTGACAAAAGATGGCTTTGTTGCAAACTAAGTGTGAAGAAAGGCCAGAGACTCTCTTAATGCTCCGTTTGGTGTTTCCTTGGTCCGGTCGTCCCCTTTCTGTGAATTTATTAACCTTGGTAAAGCAGTCTGGGTCAGAGTAATTTGGATGCTTCTAAACCAAAAGAGATTGAAATGAAATTTGTGTGCTACAACAGGTTTGTTGTTTCTTTTTGGTTTGTTCACCACATCAAACATTGTCCTGCAAGCATGTTCAGCATAAGTCTATGGTGGTCTGTCCATGTAAGGTCATTAAGGCGACGACCCTTGGAGTGAAAGCGTCATCTGTGTGGAACTGGGACGGCTTTTGTGCGGCCGAGGACCAGAGATGAGAGAGGCGGTGTCTCCGCTGTGTTCTGCCTCTGTTGGCTTATTAGCTATGCAGCCAGTCTGCTCAGAGGGAACGCAGATCAACACAAAGAGCAGCTCCCTGAACCACCCATCATCTTTGTGTCTGCTTCCTTGTGTCTGTGTGTCAAGCCACATGCTGTGTTACATTTATGCAGGCAACGCGACCCCCTTTATGCAGACATGCCCTGGGGGGAGATATCGACTATGGGGCCCCATTGACCCCTCTTTACTTTCTCGCCCACTACCCCCCTGATGTCGCTCACTCATGATGCCAACCCAGAATGAACCCCAATGTTCCCTTTCCCTTCCTCATCTCAAGTCTCCTGCTGCTGCTTGCTGCCTGTTTTTATTCGTATCTATTTCTGAGCTGCTCCTCTGGATGACCTCACATGTGCACTCGCACACAGACCTAGGAATCTCCTAAACTGACTGAAAGGCCTTGTCTCCTGTCCTGTCTCTGCTTCCCATCTCCCAGTCTGAAATAATAAGGGGGGGGTGGGCAATGAAGAAGCATCCAAAGTGATATCCCTTGCGTGGTTAATGTCACTGTGTCACTCTGACTGTGAATGCGCCAGCCAGTGTATTGTAGCTCGTCTCTTGTTTAGGATTAGACAGTTTTCCTGTGAATAAATGTGGGCCCTCATATGTTGGCTGACTCCGATGTCCGATTTGACAGATGCATAGCTTCCTAAATAGCAACAGCCAGGGAAGGGGATTCCAGCAGAGGGCCGAGAAGCCTGACTTTACACCCATATGCTTATCAGAACGGCTCCCCAGCCACCCCACCTTAGGGTTTTCTGCAAATTAGCATTTCCTAGTGGACCCCTGTGGCTATATCTATCCATGATAGCACAAGCTCTGGTCTTTAAATTACCATTGGCTTAGTGTAATGATTTCCCAGCACTAAGCCATTGTTATTAGAGCCTCTTCATCAGTCTGAGTAGGCTGGGAAGCTTCAGTAATGAAGAGACACCAAATCCAATCCAAAAGTGTCCTCTTGACTTTTGGTCTGTTCTCATTAGGTCTTAGTATAGTATCAATTTTTTCACTAATGCAAACCCACTGGTGTTCAGCACTGTCATCTGATGACTCATTAATTCTTACTACTCAAGCAGCTGAAAAAATCAAAGCCGTGTTCAAGTAATGTGCTGTCAGTTTTATGATCCATGTAGAGCACATAGATGGATCAGTAGCTATTTTTTATCATTTAAAGCTGAACTAATCAATGATTTTAATCTCACAATGACTCAGTGATCTATAGTATGACTCAGTTGTAGTGATGAAACCACAGATTTTTCAACTCACATGTACGTGTGCACGTGTGTGTGTGCGTGCGTGTGTGCGTGCGTGCACACATGTTCAGCTGGTGGCAGTGGGGTGAGGTGGCTCTCATGTCTGTGTTGAAACCGAGGAGTGGCAGCTGCTCCACCGTCCGCTGGGAAGCTGTGGTTCATGTGGTCTACATGACACTGTGTCTCGGCGGGCTTAAGAGCCGCGGTCTCCGTTCCATCTCTGGTTTCTGCATCTGGCCTTGAGGCAGTTGAAGGAATTTTTCCAGAGAATGTATTCTGAGAAAATGACATATGAGAGCAAGTCTGATGCAAAATTATGACGTAATTTATCTTTTACCATGAATGCAGTTTTAATTAAATTGTCTTTTCTAGACTGTCTCTCAAAGACTTTTTTTTAATCTTTGTCCTTGAACGCACTACAGGCCTTGGCCATGGGGGGATCTAAGAGTAAGCCCAAGGATGTCGGCCAGCGAGCCCGTAGTGTTGACGGCAACCTCGGTTCTGGTGGAGGTGCTGGCGGCCACCACCTCAGCTCCAATCAGCAGTCCTTAACACCCAATCGCAGTCCTACTGTGGATGGTCTGGGTGGCAGTCAGTCTATGACCAATACCCCAGAGCTGGCCCTGTTTGGAGGTGTGGATAATAATACTGTCGCCTCCCCCAACAGAATCACGCTAGCAGGTGAGAACCTCAGCTTTTACATGCAGCGGTTTGTTGTGTTATATAACCACATCCTCTGTGCGTAAGCGTCTTTGGTAATAGCCAGAGTTTCTCTACCAACAGGAGGCGTGACGACATTCGTGGCATTGTACGACTACGAGTCTAGAACGGCCTCAGACCTCTCTTTCAGGAAGGGCGAACGTCTTCAGATCGTCAACAACACGTAAGAAAAATCTCAATCCCAAGTAAACTCAAGAAGAGTCACATTTTTTTTCACAAATGCGCCATGTGAATGGTGAGGAATAAGTGCACATAGACACGGACTGTCTGACTGGTTGCAGCTTGTCATCTCTATGTAACTCCATGGTAACCATAGGAACGGGCTTCCCTCGGTGGAGCTCGCTTTTTGTGTCAATTTTTGCTTCATTCACAAAAGACATGTCACTGCTCGACACGCTTCCATGAGGAAGCAGCTATTTTTATTGCTGTTTTTCCTGAGAAGCAGATGTGGACCCAGTTACCAAATGTGTGTGTGTGTGTGTGTGTGTACATATATATATATATATATATATATATATATATATATATATATATATATGTTTGTGTATACATAAAGTGTTTTATGGGGAGTCATGCTTGTTTTTTAAAACAGGGGCTTGCTCCGTGAATCAATAGAGGTGCAGTGAACCATATACCCGTAGCGCTGCACCCCCCCCACCCCACCAGCGCTACATGCCCACTAACATACTGCTGACCTAGAAGGCAGGAGCTGAGGACAATAGTGGATTATCACTGCATTTGGCCCCTTAAACCAAAGACCTGGATCATTATTGGGTCAAGTACACCCAGAAACTATCTCTAAGATTAGGAAGCAGGTTATCACAGTCAAATAAGGTGTCAGTCAGGCTCCCCCACAAATTTTATAGCAGTGACTTGATGAGATTGCCCCCATGCATGTTTCTCACCCTCATTACAGTGCCTCCCTCGCCTGCAACTTATGTAATGATTTTAAATATTTTAGCTTCTTATCTTGATGCACTACATGGCCATGTTATGAGTCTACTCTGCTGTTCTTCCATTGCTCATAATGTGCTCTCTGTATTTCTTTAACCCCTTTCTTTTCCACCATCTCCCTTTCATCTTTCTTTTCATCACAAACCATCACATTTTTTGCAGGAGGAAGGTGAACTGCAGGTTTGTGACGTTTCTCTAGCATTCTATGTGAATGCCTATCTGTGTGTTTGCCTGTGTTTTTATCACCTGAAGCATAAACACTACTTTTACACTGTAATAGCACTTCACTAGAAAGGTACCGACCTCATAACTCATGCCCATGCAGCCCCTTGAACCCTCAGTGCAGTAATCAAGGGAAGGTTGGTGTGAAGCCTTGCAGCACTGTAATCAATTCAGCTCAACTGGAGGCAGTTAATGAAATCAAACTGTCATTTTACTTTGGAAATCTTGTGCTGCAAATCTGCTCACTCGCTGATTAAGTGTAGCGTACGAGCACCATCCCACCCTCTTGTCATACCCATATGAATGCATGTTTTGTACATAACTTTCAGATAGTATAGTGAAGATGCCTGCAGGGCTTAAATTTATCAAGCTTCTCCAGGAGCCAAGAGCTCAATTATTGCAGGAACTAAAAGAAACTAACCGGTCATATGGAAAAAGCGAAATTAGTGTCATAAATTTTTTTGATATTCGGAGAAACTTGATGAACACCAGCCCTTAAAGTAAGGTGTGTGTGTGTGTTTTCGGGTGTGTGATGAGCCTCTGTGAAGCTGTGTGTTATCGTTTCATCTGTGCAGAGAAGGCGACTGGTGGCTGGCGCGCTCCCTGACCACCGGAGAGAGTGGTTATATCCCCAGCAATTATGTGGCTCCATCTGACTCCATCCAGGCAGAAGAGTAAACTTTTTAAAACTTTTTTTTGTCCTTGTTCTGTCTCTTGATTCTGTCTTTCATTAAGCACATGAAAGATACAACACTCAAATGTCTGATTCTTATGAGTTTTCCTGCTTTTTAATTCAATGTGAATATAAAGTCAGAGGAAGTCTGACACTTGTTTTGCCTTCAGGCTTAGAATTAGGTGAGACGAGTAATAGCTGTCTGTCCATTGAAGCCACAGCTGGTTAGCTTAGCTTAGCTTAGCATAGACACTGGAAGCAGGGGCAAACTGCTACTCTGGCTAACTGTTAACGATAGCCACCAACCTAAACCTGTCAAGTTCGCTAATTAAACTTGACTTTGTGTGTATCATCTGTACAAACAAAGGAGGTTAACTATTCCGTGGCCTTGGACAACAACTGCCTTGAGTCTTAGCTGGTTGCCTGGCAACCTTGCAGTGGTAAGACACCTGGAAGTCACTGAGCCCGAGAAATGGTCCCACAGATAACCCCTTATATTAGCTGGATTATTTTTGGGACAGGCTCTGTTTTCAGTCTTTATGCTAAGCAAACCGAATTATGGTTGTAGCATCATATTTACTATGCAAATATGAAAGTGGTATCATGGCATCTAAATCTTGGCAAGACAGAGACTATAAGCACAAAATGAAAGCTTTAAACTGTGACTGTGGTGTGTTCATTGTTGTCTACTTACGAACATATCTTTACACACTAATCTGCATACAATCAAACCACGCAAACTACTTTTATAACAACTCAATTTCTTACTTTTCCTCCTATGCTTCCAGTCATCTCAGACTGACTCTAGAGTCCAGGTAAGCAGCTGTTGCACTGTGGGCCTTGCATTTCATCTAGAGTGCATAGAGTTTCACTGCACTTTTCTGAAACCATGAGTATAGACTCACCCTCGCCTCATAATTTTTCCCTTCTTTCCACCCACATTCATCTTCATCCCATCACCAACCTGCTCCCTGTGTGTCCCATGTGTTTTTCAACCTCATCAGGTGGTACTTTGGCAAAATCACTCGCCGCGACTCAGAGAGGCTCCTGCTAAGCTTAGAGAACAGGAGAGGGACTTTCCTGGTGCGAGAGAGTGAGACCACCAAAGGTAAGTTTGTGGGGAGCCTTAAACAAAGTATTCATCATTGACTCTGTACTGGTACTGTACTCAAAGTGTCATAAAATGCCTTCAATAATGTCCTTCCAGTGGAGAAAACATGATAAATTGTGCTGTAGGGTGTCATTCCAGTGGAGAAAACATGATTAACTGTCCTGTAGCATGTCTTTCCAGTTGAGAAAATGTGATAAAATGCCTTCGGGGTAGCCTGCCAGTGGAGTGCCTTAAAGACTGCCCTGTGTGGTGGAAAAGTTTCTTTATGCTGGTGTACCCCCTTACTTTTTTATAATTATTATTTTTACCTCAGCCCACTTACAGCTTGAGTCCGCCACTGACCGCAGAGTTAAGGGAAAGTAAGCTTGTAAAGGCCAGAACTGTCAGTAGTCTCAGGAAGTAGACCCAAATATTCAGTCTATAGTGTGCAGCTCTACCCAGAGAACATTTTGTCCTGGAAATTTGTGAGAAAAAAAATATGTGAAAACACTACTTTTTTTTAAATGCACTAGTATTTCTGTAGGCTTCTTCGTGTTCAGATATCGACATGACACATCTTACTGAAATGCATCACGGAGAAGAAAGCAAACTCTGACACCCTGCTGTTCACTGCATCGCTGCAGAAGAGAGACGAATCAGGCAGGAGGGAAAAGGTTGATGTGATGCCTGTGGGACTCTAGTCTGGAGATGGATCTGATAGGGAGCTGCAGTAACACCGTCACCACAGCTGCAGCTGGGTCTGTGTGTGAATGCCTGTGATGAACATGATTCCCGTAGTTTCCTGTTTTTGGATATATATGTACTGTGAGCTCTGTACTGAATGAGAAAAGGTACAAGTTGGAGGGGGTGGGGGTTGAGTGGAGAGGTACTGGGTGGATGATCCCGACAGAACTGGGTCAGTGTGGAACTGAGGATGTACAACCACAGGCCACATCACCCAGTTCAAACATTGAGAGATCCCTGTGAGTCGGGCTGCTTTTTTTCACCTGACTGATGCTGCCCTCTGGTGGTGTAGTGAATACATTATCACTAAAACTTTCAAGCCTAATTTCTCCTTTTTATATCCCCATGCAAACATTTTTTGCTTCTTGCAGGACATTTCTTCTGATCATGCTACATCATTATATTTACTCTTTTTCTCAGGTGCCTACTGTCTGTCTGTATTAGACTATGACAACACCAAAGGGCTGAATGTGAAGCACTACAAGATCAGGAAGTTGGACAGCGGAGGCTTCTACATCACGTCCCGCACACAGTTCAGCAACCTGCAGCAGCTGGTCAACCACTATCGCAGTGAGTTCATGTTGTCTGATTCGTTTTTTGAGTCAGGCGCTGGACTTTTTTTTATTTTAACCACATCTTCTCTTGTTTCCCTCAGAGCATGCTGACGGGCTGTGCCACAGTCTGACAGAAATTTGTCCTGTACTGAAGCCTCAGACTCAGGGATTATCCAAGGATGCATGGGAGATCCCAAGAGAGTCCCTCCGTCTCGACCTCAAGCTCGGACAGGGCTGCTTCGGAGAGGTCTGGATGGGTAAGCCCTGCTTTGATCTGTGTCATGAGCAAACCCCTGTATCTCAGAAAGAGCGCCTGCTGGTATCCAGTCCTTCTGTGCTCACTGGAAAGCAAGTTTCAAGGCACACTTCCAGTAAAATACTAACAAACTGTGTGAAGACTAACGTTAGTATTAGAAGTTGTGTTTTTCCATATTCCTTATTCCTAAATTATTACCCAAAAAGTGTGTTGGAGCTCTTTTTCTCTCAAATGCTTTTGTTGTTGCTTTAGCTCATAACTGACATCAGTAAAAATACCTCTACAGTTCTAGTGATGGTGTTTCTTCTGTGGTACGAGATTTAATTGATATTTAATTGCTACAGTAAGTACATTATCATGGATGAAGTGGGCCGACCTATTTGTTCGATGTACCTCCATCGATCAATCAATTTATCAGCACCACTCTATATGTTCCTGTTTATTACTGGATCTTATTTGATTATTAGTGATACATGAAATCTCTTTTAGTGGGAGGACCTTGATGTTTTACCAAGTATCCAGGATTTTTAGCTACATTCAGCCATTTAGCCATCACATTTAGCTTGCTTCTTAATATTCATTTATCCATTATCAGCTGCTTATCCTATGTAGGGTCGCAGGGGGGCTGGAGCCTATCCCAGCTGTCATAGGGTGGAAGGCAGGGTACACCCTGGACAAGTCTCCAGTTCATCACAGGGAACATAGAGACAGACAACCGCTCACACTCACATTCACACCCAAGGGCAATTTAATTAGTCTTTGGATGGTGGGAGGAAGTACCCAGACAGAACCCACACAGACACAGTGAGAACATGCATGTGGTGTTCAGGTGTTATAGCTGCTCACTGTGTTTTCACTGGTTAGAAATCACTAGTACTGGCATTGTTCTGTGCTTCGCAGTGCTATTCATTTGATCTCATGACTCCATGCTGGAGGTTTATAAATGACACAATACTGATTAGAATCTTTTTTTTTTTTCAGGAACATGGAACGGTACAACAAGAGTGGCAATAAAGACCCTGAAGCCTGGCACTATGTCCCCTGAGGCCTTCCTCCAGGAAGCTCAGGTCATGAAGAAGCTGAGACATGAAAAGCTGGTTCAGCTCTACGCAGTGGTGTCCGAGGAACCGATCTACATCGTTACGGAGTATATGGGACAAGGTCAGCGTTGACTTACACATATAAACATGTTTACTGTAGAGTTTAGGAAACTGCTTTTTTTTCAAAAGGTAGTCTAGGTCAAGAA
The DNA here is from genome assembly GCA_029721515.1 of Synanceia verrucosa. Taxonomy (NCBI): domain Eukaryota; kingdom Metazoa; phylum Chordata; class Actinopteri; order Perciformes; family Synanceiidae; genus Synanceia; species Synanceia verrucosa. The sequence continues at coordinate 17,755,680 of CM056561.1, read as the reverse complement.
CTCTTCGAACATATGTACCTACCAAAGACCTGCATGACTGTAAGGTTTTGTTTGTGGCACAGAAAAATCTGCATCCCTGATTTTGATTTGGTCATTTATAACCAATTTGGCCAATCAGAACCAAATCAAGTCATGATTTACTGCCTGCAGAAATATCTTTCCAAACTACACTGCCTAAGTTCCACTATATTGGAGAGAAGGTAGACATCTCTACGTTATTCATTTCCATCACTTTGTAACTCGCCCCAAAATTATTTCGATTTCAGAAATATGTTTGATTTTGGGTGGACTTTTCTTATATACACCTCATTATCTATGTAGAAAAATAAAAGAATTAATGCATAACACATCAGGAAATTGACACTGAATAATCACTGAACACAAGCTCCAACAGCATTAAGCTCACATACATGTGTCCCTGCCCACAGGTAGCTTACTGGACTTCTTGAAAGGTGACATGGGTAAAATGCTCCGCCTCCCCCAGCTGGTGGACATGGCCTCACAGGTCAGCATAAATGATCTGCCGTTCAAAAGAGAAATCTCTGATGTTTTGCCTTCAGTGTAGACACTCACAAAGCGTCGTCCTTTTCTCAGATTGCATCAGGGATGGCTTATGTGGAGAGGATGAACTACGTGCACCGAGACCTGAGAGCGGCCAACATCCTGGTAGGAGATAACCTGGTTTGCAAAGTGGCTGATTTTGGTCTGGCTCGCCTCATTGAGGATAATGAATATACTGCCCGGCAAGGTAAGACTGCAGGAGGAGGGTGCTGTTAGCTTTACTTTTTACTCTGTTTTTTTTCCTGTTGAGTAGTAGTTCCCCATGTCTAGTTTTTGTGACCTTGTATCTGACAGTGATTTTCCTCTTGGTATGATTAATTTGAATATTTTTTTTATTTAAAAAGAAAAAGTATCCAGTGTTCCAAAGACAGTATTTTTGATTAATGTACCACCTGTGGTTATAATGTGTTTTAACGAAAAACACGTGCAGTAAATGTAATGTGCCTTTTGTCTAATATCTAATTTTAAATTGTTGATAAAACCTATCCTCCTACAGGAGCCAAGTTTCCCATCAAGTGGACGGCCCCTGAGGCCGCTTTGTATGGCCGCTTCACCATTAAATCTGATGTCTGGTCATTTGGGGTCCTGCTGACTGAACTGGCCACCAAAGGCAGAGTGCCCTATCCAGGCAAGGATCATGATCTTTTTTGAGGGAGAATTTGAGTTGAACTTTTATTACGTTGGCTCATTCACTGACATCATTCTCTGCCAGTCCAACAGCATAAAGATTAATAACTGGGAGTCTATTGATCATAAAACCGATCATATGGTTCAAATTGTGATTTTTAACAATTGCTCCTTCCAGGCATGGTGAACCGTGAGGTGTTGGACCAGGTGGAGCGCGGCTACAGGATGCCATGCCCGGCGGAGTGCCCCGAATCCATGCATGAGCTAATGCTGTCCTGCTGGAGGAAGGAGGCTGAGGAGAGGCCCACCTTCGAGTACCTGCAGGGCTTCCTGGAAGACTACTTCACCTCCACGGAGCCCCAGTACCAGCCAGGCGAAAACCTGTAACTTGGGCTGGACGCGGAGATGTGCATGCATCATACATGTGCAAGCATGTACATCTACTTCTGTGTGTGTGTGTGTGTGTGTGTGTGTTGGAAAGCATTCTGGGTATGATCTCGGATATGGAGGAGTATCAGTGGAACATCAAACCAATCAGCAAATGTTCACTTCCTGTTTTTTCCCAAAGTCATCAGCTCAGAGGGACTGTTTTCAAATTAAAAGAGGAAACTGTGGTATTATTTGCATTTTTGTTTGCCAGTCAAATCAACCGAATACTCCTTCCTACCTTCCATGTGTACGTAACATTATACATTCTCCATGAAGTCTTCCTATGTATACTACACGTCTCATCTTGTTTGCCCAGCTTCAACACCGGGACGCACTACAGCATTAAAAAGACTGCAGAGGATGAATATCGGATGCAGGTGTTTTCCTGCTGAAAGCACCACTTCGGGTGCCTATTTTTGACTACATTTGCTCAGCGTCTGTCTTCCACATTTTGCTACTTAACAAGCAAGTATTTTGGAAAGTACGAAGAATTTGCCAGGTTGTTGTGGGGTTTTATTTCGTTATTAGACCTGGATCAACTGGAATATATTTGGGTGAATAATTTTATTAATTTTTTTTTTTTCTATAATCATGCTTCCGCCGTGCAACATTTTGGCCAGTTTCCCAACTGCTGTGAGATTCAGTGCCAGTCCATTGGTTCTTGTGACTGCTGATTGGACAAATTGGTTTATCGCTGTGACTAACATACAGCTCTGCTCAAAGAATAGAGGAAGAGACTGTCTGTTTATTTTCTAACTTTCCTAAGAAACAAACTATGGCTACGGCCATCTCAGGATGGAGAAAACTGCAGAATTGTGCTGTAAGGACTTTTGTGCTATTGGAAAAATCAATTTTTGTACTCCTCTTCTACTGTAAAAGTGTATTTTACTACTTTGTTTTACTTACAATGAAATTTAAGTCATATGAGCAGTTCTTAAAAGGATAATCCACTGTTTTCACATCCTGCACCTTCCTGTGTGCGTACAGTACCACTCAAATTAAAATCAGGTGAATTTTCTCATTTCCTTTTCAGTTCTGACCTCTATTAATATAGAGATTTCTACCTTTAAACAGCCTCAGTATTTTTTTCCCTAACTGGTGCGTCTTTATGCACGATGGTACACTGGAGATGTCATTATGTTTCTGTGATAAATGAGCAACAGATTATGGTTATGCCTTCTTCCAACCTGTAGGGGGCGTACCAGTAAGCCTTCCCATATAAACAAACATGTAGCAAATAAATTGGCATCTTGAACCTTAATTGTAAATATCCCTTAATGCTTTTGTATATATCATCTTTATAATTTATTCCTTTTAAAATAATCTAATTGGCTTTTGGCATCATTATTTGACTTTACTGTTTGTGGTACTTTTATGGGTTTAATAACAGCTGACAATAACAATATATATACATATATACACATATACATATGTATATACGTATACATATATATATACGTATACGTATATACATATATACGTATACATATATACACACATACATATATATGTATGTGTGTGTGTATATATATATATATATATATATATATATATATATTATAGAACACTTTTACATTATAAGTATGTTTTTTATGCACGTATTTCTGTGAAAACTTTTTCAATATTACTGACAGAATTGGTGAGGAGATGACACTTCTGTCATGCCAGACACTGATCATCTACCAGCCTTAGGCTACTCCTTCCCATAATACAATCAAAACCACAAATGTGATTATTTTTGAATCATTTTGGTGCTGCTTCAGAGACTGGTAAATAAGCAGGTAGTCAAATGTCATTCTTGTTTCATTCTGGGTATGCCTGACCAACATTTTGACACTCATTATGATTAGATAGATGATTTGACTGTCGTGAAAGGAGTGCAATATCTGTGTAGCGTACTATGTCCCATGGACATATTCCACCATGAATGCATTGACCTGCATGAGTGTCACCAGGCTGTCAGTCATCGCCCCCTTTTTTTCCTGACCCGTCCCACTCTATGCTTATGAGCAGAAGTGCACGAAAAAGATGGTATTGTTTGTGTGCAGCCTTGCTTACAAGCTAACGACATTTCCTGTTGGGTTCTGTGTGGGTCTTCTCTCTGGCTATGCAGATATTTTATAAATATATATACACTCTTTTCTACTGTATCCAATGGGAGTTTTCAGATGAATAGCTCTTTGTGAAATCCTACTGTTTAAATTTGAAAATACCTTTGAATAAAATTTGTATATTGCCAACTGTATCCATATCATGTTTATCAACTGAATGATACCAGATAATTTATGGGACGTGACCATATTAAAAAAATACATAGTAGGACAGCCAGTTTATCAAATCCATGCAAAAATATTTTAAGTTAAAAATTACTTTTTTGCCTAACAGTGGTACACAAAATACAGAGTTATCATCAGCTAAACAAAAATTGATTATTATTATTATTATTAATGATAATAAGTAATTATTTAATTATGATTGCTATTTTACCATGTAAACAGCATTTTAAAGGTGTTTGATAACTGTGATAACATTCAGCCACTAGATGTCTCACCTTGTTAGAAACATTAGAAGTGGAAATCAAAACATCAGACACCTTCCACAGGACCCGCATGCATTTTTATATTATTTAATTCACAATCATATTTTTATGGAAATTAGACGTTCGGTCTGTGAGTGCATTATTTTTTAAATTATTTGTAAAAATGTTACCAGTAACCTCAAAACTGTGTTTATTCCTAATGTTGCGTTTACTGTCCCAGAGACAGTGGGTCGTTTTGGTATCTTTTACACAACACTTTGTATGTGTGGACTCCAAACAATGAGGAAGTAAAGCCAATGTCACATAAAAGTGTTGTTACATACAACTAGTGTGGCCACTTCAGTCGATTTCCATCATTGTGCATTTTTGATATTATTATCTTGACTAAATTCGAAGAAGAGCTGTTACTCGTGTGTTAGCACTGATTCATACCCTCAGGATAACCTAATCACCTTAAACACCTACCCGTCCCATCGTCACGTGCCACCGGTGCTCGAGCTGTGCCTGTAGCGCTCTCATCAGAACATCCCGGAAGAGGCTCGTGCTGTACGGTCTCGATGCGCAGGTGACAACATACCTGTCAACAAAGAAAAAAAGGCAGCTAACATGAGAAGAACAGCCTGGACACAGTTTCACGGATACTCGGTTCCAGCAGGACTTCTAGACCGGTAATGTAACTTTAGTAACTGCTCGTATTTGACTCGTAGGGAAGCTCTGCGTCTGTCGTTCTTTTGTTTCCATTGTACGGACAGACTTTTTTTATCTTGTTGCTAGTTGCTAAGTTTAAAAGTTTGTCGGGTGTTTTTGTAGCCCAATGATGCGCTGGTGCTTTCTGGTGGCATTCAGTGTTTGTTATTTTGTAATCCACGTAAAACACGAATGAATGAATGAATGAATCTGCTCGTCATAATTCTGTTTTCTTCACACGTGAGCAGCTCTCATTAGCGGTCTCCTAAATCTGGCTACCAGCTAGCACCTAGTAACGTATTGTAAGTGCAACCTGCTCACCATTCAGCGCCATTCACCTTCCTGTTCATTTCTCAGCTTCCTTCCATTGTGAGGGCTCTTACATTTTAAGGAAAACTTCTAAATGTCTCACTACCGAACCGTGGAAGTCCGTTGCATTATTATTTGTTTTATTTTATTCCCACGCTCTTTTCCTGTCCCTCTCATTTTTCACTCTGATTTTGTATCTCTGTCCCACCTCTCACAGACTGGTTGCATCTCCAGAAAATATGCCAGGCTGGTGATCAGAGTTTGGTCCAACATCCTGATCACACATAGCACTGCCAGACAAACCAAGCAGGGCTTACACATGTAATAAGGTGGGTCAATCCAATCCAATCCAGTAGCTACAGGGAAAATTAGGTCAAATCACCCCTTAAATCCTGCTTGCCTCTGTCTCATCTTGTCCACAGCATTCCTGCTAAAACTTGTCTCTTCCCTAGAATTGCTTCACAGAAGTCAGATGATGATGACTGTGTGTGTGTGTGTGTGTGTGTGTGTGTGTGTGTGTCCACATACAACTTTGCCACATATGACACTTCATTCAGCATGACCACCAACACTATATTTATCAGTGTTACAAAAGGTGACGTTGACCACAGGGTTGTGGAGGCTAGTTTTTGGCTTTGTGTTTCTGCTTTATTTTTTCAGCTCAAAAAGTGTACCATAGCATCAGAACAGAGTATAAATACACCAGCCTCCTTGAGAATCAGATAAAAAGACAATCCTCCGAGTTTATTTTTAGTTTGACAGGTTGTCACGTCTTCACAGGCCGTTTCATTCTCGTTAATTTTTTTTTGGCTCCATTTACAAGTCTGTTGGGAGACTTTCACCTCAATGCAATCTTGATAATATCATTAGGACCAAAGGTGATAAGTGAGGACACTCATTTACGTGCTTTTGTAGAGTCCACGTTATAAATAGTGGATAGGGAAGCAGATGCAGCATTTAATGTGTTTTTTTTTAACGTTTAATTTTCCTTTTTTTTTAATGCCTCTGGATGTTACTGAGAAACACTGGCTCCATCAGTGCCTGTTATAAGCTGTGCTTTCATCTTCAAGCCTCTGTTGGGACGGCATTTGGGTCGTGTCCATTTTCCAATTTATTGCAGGTAGCAGCTTATTTTGAGTAATTGGAATCACATGCAATAGAGTGAAAGGCAGTAATGCAACAAACAGGAAGAATTTCAGTATCTTGTCATGTTTGTTCAAAAGCTGTGTCACTGTGATGTTCTTTAGCAGTGAATATCTACAGACCATCAGTGGTTTAAAAAATGCAAGGGAGGAATGTTGGGCTTAATTGCAGCTTAAATTTTTAGTTTGTCAGGTTTGCACACAAGCACAGTCATGCACACATGCATGTGGCAGAGGTCTGTGGCTGTAATTATAGTCCCTGCTTCTCAGGTGGAGGGCCGGGGCTGCACATTTAGCAGCATAAGGGAGCAGTGAGGTGATAATGTTGTCGAGTTAGTTACAGGAAATGTCAGCCGCAACAGATGTACATCACACATACTGCACTGTATGTTTCTGCATTTCATGTGGCTGCTAGGTGGCTGTACACTGTAGGAACAGTGCATTAAGCAGTGCTTTTATTGTTTCAGTGTGATATTTATTTAAAAGATTATCGTGCTGCCTGTAGTGCAGTTGTGGTTATAGTTTTTGAAAATAACCCACCTTCAGTAAATGTTGACATAGATTGTTGTGAACACTGTTTTGCAGATGTGTCTAATGATGTTAAGAGATGTAGAATGTATTTATATTTGAGAACAGTCACGCTATATTTGTTTCTCAAGTTTTAGACATTGTACTAGTATCATCACTTCTCTAAATTGAAAGCTAAACAAATTACTACTTTAGTAATCAATTAATTTTTGGTAATAGGAAAAAATAATGGGCAGATTAATCTATGATAATGAGATATTCAATTCGTATCACCCAGCTCTAGCCAACATGTTGTTTGTTTCATGCACCTCAGTTATTAAAGTCTAGACATATGGAAAAAGTTATCTTCTCACTATGTGTTTTAGACCATATGTTTCCATTAAACTGTGTACTCTGCATACTGAAACTAATGACAGGCACACCTCCTGAGGCGGTGTGTGTGTGTGTGTGTGTGTGCGTGTGCGTGTGTGTGAGAATGACACATCAGCTGTGGGCGGGATGTTTGGTGCAGAGCAGTTGTTAAATAAAGAAAAAAAGATTCAGTGAGCCACAGAAACCACACTGAGGAAGTTAGTAATGACTCAGTGGACTAGGTGACAAGTTGTACACATTTAACCGGCTAGGCTATAATTAGGAGAACATGAGAAGGAGACTTCCCATAGCAGAGAAGGAAGAGGACTGGACCACCTCCTGTTAACGACAAGGGCAACAAGGACTTTGTAACCTTTTGATCATCTTCCAGTAATCTTATCCTACGGCCCTAAGTAGAAAGTACTTAAATCATGAAATAACCCCCTCTTTCACAGTTAACCAACAAACCCAGTGACTCAAGGACCGGTCCGGCTATCATCTTGCATTATGGCGAACCAGGACCCTGTCAACCCCTCACATGCTACGTTTGACCTCTTCATCCAAGCCCAGAGTTGTAAGGAGGTGAAGCACCACTTCGCTGTGCTCTGCCAGCAACTGGACATCAATCCCAAGGATTTCAGGAGCATCCTCAAGTTAAAGGAAAGGCTGAACTACTGGAAGGCCAAAGGCCTGTGGACGAAGCTGGACAAAAGGGCATCTCATCCAGATTACAAGCAAGGGAAAGTCTGCACCAAAAACAAGGTAGTACAAGACACCAGTACTCTCCTCCACTTTCTGCATTTTAAAAGGATATTTCTCATGATTTTTTTTTAATTTGAGTTGGCATACACAACACAGGCTTTGAATTAGAATAGAATAGAATGTTGTTTATTGTCATTATATGTTTATTATTACGTTTATTGTACAATGAAATTGTAGCATTTCTCCCTACAGTACAATGCTAAAATAAGTATGTAAAAATAAGCACAAAAACTTGTCTTATATATAAATACAAATATGAATATGCATAATGGAAATGTAAAAATCTATTGAACTGCATGTTAAACTGTTAAATAGAACAGCAGCAGTTACAGTGACAGCTGTATTGCACATTGAATATTGTATTGATGGATGGGGTTGTTACATGTGAGAGTTCAGGGTGGTGATGGCTCTCAGAAAGAAACCTTTACTTCCTCATTGTTTTGTTATATAAGTTGTAAAATTTAATATTCTTTTGTTCATTTTTTTCTTCTTAATATTAATGTACATGATCAAACAGCTGTTTTGAGGCTTTCTTAAGGGGAAAACAGTGAAAACCTGTAATATTAGATAATTGTCTGATTCAACATGTAATATAAAATTGATATAAATATATTTTTAATATATATTGATTTTATTACATAATATGATTGTGTTGACACCAAATTGTTCAAACCGTAATCGATTAGCATACAATTGTAATAATTAATTGGGAAGGGATTATGTCCATTGACCTGTTGATCATGTACATTGTCTCTGGGACTCGCTGCTGATCAGATTAAGACCAACAACAACAACAGGGCTTAAATGAGTTGTCCATGTGGCTGCTCTGTCTCCCTCTCTCAGTGTCTCGTGTTAGGAGCTGGGCCATGTGGGCTGAGAACGGCCATCGAGCTGTCCCTGCTCGGGGCTCAGGTGGTGGTGTTGGAGAAGAGAGAGTGTTTCTCCAGGAACAATGTGCTCCACCTGTGGCCCTTCACCATTTACGACCTCCGTGGGCTCGGAGCCAAGAAGTTCTATGGCAAATTCTGCACTGGGTCTCTGGATCACATCAGTGAGTGACTAATGATGACCGTGCATGACATGACTGTCCTTATCTGTGAACCAGCTCTGTTGTTGTTTGCCGATGATCCCGTCAGGGCTGAAAAGATTAAAGTGTCTTTGCCTCTTTAGCTTCTTACAAAGTTGGCAGATTGATTGACATCATGGATGTCATGATATTATTGGCTGAAATTGATTGGCACTAGCTTATGAAAAGGATGTGTCGTATTTTTTTTTTTATCTTACAGACAGATTCTAGACATAATTGGATTTCAATAATAAAAAATATGAAGATTTTTTTTGTTTCTTTTGCATATATTGTTCAATATGTACACAATACAATGTTTTCTTTAAGCCTAAACAATGAATACATGGCCCATTATTTAATTAGTCAGTAATGCAAATAATTTTTTGTTGCAGCCCTGGTTCCCATTAACTTTCAGTCTGAATATTTGTGTTTGTGTATTTATTACCCTGAACATTTCTCTCACACACACACGCACATTTTTAATTAGATATGTGTTTTCAGGCATCCGTCAGCTGCAGCTGATTCTATTGAAAGTGTCACTTCTCCTCGGGGTGGAGGTGCATACCGGAGTGGAGTTCCAGGGCTTGGTCGAGCCCTCAGGAGAAAATGGTACTTAAATTTGCCAAACCGGCAATTGCTCTCCCTGCTTGTTCTGCTCAGTGCGCTGTCGTCATCGCTTGTTATTCTTTGTGAACCAGCAGTAACTTTTGGTATGTCTCCGACAGGTTGGATGGCCAAGCTGCAGCCTGCGTCTCATCCTGCTGCAGCCTTCCAGTTTGATGTCTTCATCTCTGCTGGAGGAGGCAGGTTTGTCCCTGATGGTGAGACAAACGCACATACTTGAACCACTTCGGTTGCAAATAGGGACCACAAACACACAAAAATTTTTGCAAGGCCTGTCAGTTACATACAATGAGACAGCCATATTAGATGCGCAAGCTTTCATCAGCCCAGTGTCCTGTTTTCCATTCTTTCCAAAACTGTCAGGTTTTAAGCACAAGGAGCTGAGGGGCAAGCTGGCTATCGGCATCACATCCAACTTCGTCAACAGACACACGGCAGCAGAGGCCCAGGTAGCAGAGATCAGTGGCGTGGCCCGCATCTACAACCAGAAATTCTTCCAGGAGCTGCTCACTGAGACGGGTAGGAATCCATATCACATGTTCATCTGGGTGGAACACAGAGGACGTCTTTTGCATTTCTCTTGCTTTAGAAGAACTTACATTATAGCTCGGCTTGCACTGAGAGAGAGCAAGAATTACAGTAGTTCAGAGGTACAGTCACTGAACCATAACATTTCTAATAAAGAATATCACTGCTTTTATTTTCATTATATTGTTATCCTGTTTTGCCTCACCGAATGCAACCCCCAAGGCATGAAATCAATGTTCACACTGTCAGGTCAGGTTCAGTGTAAAGCGTGAAAAAGGCAGCAAGGCTGTTAATCTGTGCTCCATTCTTCAGTTATTTTCCCGTTACAGCGTTGACCCAGATGAAATCCACCCTTCCTATGTGGCTTTCTCTCCACCTTGAGTTTCAAACCCAGTTGTATGACTTTTTAATTTGCTGTGACCTCCATCCGCTGCCCCACCCTCCAGTAACACCAGCAGAAAAACATAAGCAAGCTAATGGAAAATATCACTCTCAAATAGCAAATGTTCTTGATGTCAGTCCTCCTGATTCTCCCACTCTCTCTATGCTTACCATGCTCCCTCTCCCCACCATTTTCCATTCCAGGTATCGATTTGGAAAATATTGTCTACTACAAAGACGACACCCACTACTTTGTCATGACTGCCAAGAAGAAGAGCTTGCTTAAGCAGGGGGTCATTAAACAGGTGAGCACAACACATCCATTAAAAAGAAAAAGTGTGTTTCTTATCGCCACCGGCTGCATCTCTGGCCAGTAGAAGAAAAAGCGGCGAACCCAATGGATGAAGCAGCCATGCAGGTGTTCCATTGTGAAGCGATAACCCGTCAATCATGTCCTCTTTCTCTGCAGCCTGGCCTGTTAGCTAAAGCAGTAAACCAAGTGTAAGACATTGAGAATCAGAAAAGGGTGCTCATCAGGTGCTCTCACTCTGTGTCTACTAGGACTACAGCGATGCTGAGAAGCTGCTGGCTCCTGATAATGTGGATCACGAGGCTTTGTGCCGCTACGCCCATGATGCCGCCTACTTCTCCACAGGTGGCAAACTGCCTGACCTCCAGTTTGCTCAGAACTCTTCTGGCCAGCCTGACGTGGCCGTGTTCGACTTCACCTGCATGCACCGTGCTGAGAATGCCTCCCTGGTCAGGGAGAGGAGGGGGAAGAAGTTGTTGATGTGTCTTGTTGGTGATTGCCTGGTGGAGGTAGGGAGCAACATTTTGTAATGATTTGGTACAGATTTCCCCATAGTTCACTCCTATGGATGGTGATGTTTGGTTATTAGTCCTCCACTATTATCGAACACTCATCATCTCCCATATATTTTGGACAATTCATGCTTCATTCGGGTCTTTCTCAGGTGCTCTTGAGTAGTGTTTTTCATGAAGTCAAGATTTGTTGTCAAGATGAAATTCCCATCTGCTTCCACAGTACTTTTTGTGCTTATTAGCAAAATGTTAGCATGTTAATATGCTAAACGAAGGTGGAGACCATTGTAAACATATTTGCTAAACATCAGCATGTTAGCATTGTCATTGTTTGTATTCTATTAGCTGAAAGGATCTGTTTGTCTAACTGCAGCCTTACACAGTCGCTAGCGTAGCTGTGAACTCTTACTGGTCTTGGTCAAACATAAAGATGTTTGACAACCTCTTCTGTGAGTTTGCACAAACTGCTGAGCAGCTGTTTGGTTTTTGTCCCATAAATATGAGTCAGCAAAATGCTATGCATTGTTGATTATGTTGTGCTACAATGAGGTCTTATGCTCTGTTTTCTGCAGCCTTTCTGGCCTCTGGGTACAGGTATTGCCCGTGGATTTCTAGCGTCTTTTGACACAGCATGGACGGTGAGGAGCTGGGGCATGGGGGTCCCACATCTCAAGGTCCTGGCTGAGCGGTGAGTTGGCTTCATAAGCGACACAGTACAGATAACCACATTTTGTCTTTACGTCATGAGCAGTGATGCAGCTGCTTCCTGTTGCTTCACCACTTGTTGCTATGTTAGCTAATTCAACAAAGTTTTAGTTTCTGTTTCACAGGCACACAGTGAAAATCATTTTTACACTGTAAAACAATATAAAAGCACTAAATCTGAGGAAAAAGGTACTCAAAACAAGTGAAATTATCTGTCCATGCAGCGAGATACTTTCTTGATTTAAGATTCTGGTGTAAAGTTGAATACTTAAAACAAGAAATTATCTCTTATAACAAGATAAATTATCTAAGCTGTTTAAAGTTGTTTTTTTAATCTTGGTAAGAACCAAATAATTTGTAGTGTACTCTTACTACAAAAATGGGAAATGAAAATAAGGATCTAAATGTTTATGTCACGTTATAATGGATTGTGCTGTAAGTATTGTAAATAAAGTATAAAATATAGTGCCAAAATTCATACTACCCCTGTGGATCTGCTCATCAGCAACACTTCCCATGAAATAATTAGTGCGATGATAATGACTTAATTCAGTATGATACCTGATGTGACAAGAATAAAGCTCCGAAATCTTGTGGTAAAGCTCATGTGAAAGCAGAATATAGTGTCAAGGACCTACCTAGTCATTCAGTGCTCATGCAGATTCATTTCTATGCACTGCAGTGTAATCTCTATCTGTGCGCTTGGCTCTAAATTACTCACTTTTTGTTTCCTCACAAATGCACAGAGAGAGTATCTACCAGATCCTGTCCCAGACCACACCAGAGAACACCAGCAAAAACTATGCTGGTTACAGCATCGACCCCAAAACACGGTACACAAGAGTCAACCTCTCCTCCATCCAGACAAACCAGGTCAGCACTGTTATTTTTTATTTACTCGACAGAGATTTGAATCAAGTCACTTTAATCGTCATGGAGGTCAAGGCTGCAGATTACATTCTAGTACACGCTGGGGTGAATTCACATAAAGATTGCAAAATCTAAATTCACCTGCAAAAAGCTGTCAGTGCTCCTGTACCATTTGTACATATCTAAATTTGATAAAATACATATATTAAGCACAAAATATGCCCATTTATATGAAAGTGAACCAAAGCCAGTTCACAAAGAAACTGCCACACGCAGATGCAGTGAAATTATTAATGTCTTCAGAGGGTTGGTGGTAACTGAAACGCATTTTAAGCACATTTGAGTGTTCACTCAATGCGCTTATGTTGGGATGCAGCGACAGAATGCAGTGACATGAAAAATAAAGTAAGGAGGAAGCTCTCCTACATGTCATTTTTGAAAACATGATTTAAGAAAAATGGATGCAAACTAATATTATTTCTTCCTGCTTCCAACTTTCCTCAAATTCTGGGCTTGAGCCAAAGTGCTGCTCCTTGAGATGAGAGCAGCTCTTTTGGTTTTGGTTTGACTGTTTTCAACATATTTTTTTGGGTGTGACAGAATCTTAGAAATGCCATTAGGAGCACTAATTTAGAGGTTAGAGTGTCTTTTCATACATTATCTGTCTCATGCACTACTCACAAGATATAATGAAAAATAGTTTGCTAATAACTTTACCAACTGCTTTAACGTAAAGCTGCTCATATTCCTAATTTCTTGGGTTAGACACTGGACTGGACAACAAAAAATGCTGCCTTTCCTGTTTGAGCTGGTTTGAGTGTTTTGACTAATCTTCCTGTCACTTGATTTAGGTGCAGCACCTATACGATGTTGATAAATCCAATCCATCAAGCAAGAGACAGAAGAACAGGTTTTCCTACGTGCGTCAAGGTCAGCTGGTATTCACTGTGCACACAGTCAGTGTCTGTTTGATGTTTATATTCAGCTGTGTTGAATAAAGGAGAAAGCACTTCACTATCACTGAGGGACACTTCACTGTCACTGAGGGACCTTTTCATGATAGTGATACCACATCACACTGTGGTTTTACCTGAGTGTTACCTGATGATTTGTCTTTGTTTGTCCCTTCAGAATCATACAGCGGTTTCGAGGAGTTGTTGAAATGGTGTCAGAGACACACTGCGGGATATGAGAATGTGAATGTAAATGGTTTTACTCAGTCCTGGAGGTCTGGGCTGGCTCTGTGTGCCCTGATTCACCACTTCAGGCCTCAGCTCATGTGAGTCGCTCCCATGGCATTAGCTTAGTTTTCCTCTCATCCTAGGATTCTGTGTATTTATGAATTGATTTGATTTATATTCATTTGATAAGGGTCCTTGAAAGAAATTTACATTAGGTATTAAGCTTTAAAGGGAGATGCCCATAGTGAATGAAAAAACAACGAATAGACATCATCTTGAATACAACAATTCTTTTTAATTTTGTTGACATATTAGAGTCAGAGGTTTTTGCCAATGGAATTATGGATACCCTTTTATATCACCCCATAAATCAGAAAATACTGTTAACAGGCATAATGAAATGATTTATTTTGTTTTTAGGAAGTGAATATATAAATCTGACTATGAACGATATCTAAATAAACCTCTCTGTATAAAAAACAAACTATAGTTAGAATATAGTTAGATAATATAGTTAGAAATGAAACTAGAAAGTCTGGATGTAAATGCTAATGTGGTGAAGATTTCTGACTCAGACTATGAGAAAACCACCTGGGAAAACAGCCTTTAAAGGTATGTAGTCTAAAATTCTATACATTTCGCAAGACACTACCCTGCCCCACTTACCTACATTAAGACAGTTTTTTGTTCATATGAGAAAGTTTCTGAAAGTTTTGTCTTTAAATATTATTCCCTGGGGTGTCACCCCTTTATACACATTATATGTGATGACTGTCTTTACTGCAAAAAGCCCCTCTATAGTTTATACTGGAGAGTAACCCTAGTTTTCCTGATTTCTTCACAGAGACATGTCCTCCCTTAATGAGTCCAATGCTGTTCACAACAATCAACTGGCCTTCAGCATTTTGGAGAAGGAGTTGGGCATCCCACCTGTCATGTCTGCCAGCGACTTGGCCAGCAGTGTTCAGATAGACAAGTTGTCCATGGTCCTCTACCTCACCCAGGTCCAAAGTGCTTTCACTGTGCCAGCAAAAGGTAAAAGTAGATGATATAAATGGACTCTACTTCTATAGCCGCTTTCTTGTCCTCCGACCACTCAAGGCACTTTTTACATGACATACCACATTCGCCCTTTCCCCACACACATTCATACACTGCCCTTTCCACACACACATTCATACACTGCCCTTTCCACACACACATTCATACACTGCCAGTGGAAGCTGTCCATCAGAGGAATGTACACATTCATTCACATTCATACATCAATGCACAGCATGAGAACAATTTCTCAAGGACACCACAGCGCACAGACTGTCGGAAGTGGAAATCTAACTACCCACCTTCTGATTGGTGGCTGACCTGCTCTACCACTGAGCCACAGCCGCTGGTGTTGTAATCAAGACATAATCGCAAAGCCAAAAAAAAACAAAAAAACATATTGCAAGTTAACACAGTTCACATTTATGTTGTTTTTACTGCTATTTCTGCCCTGATACATTTCTGAACATAGCTATTGGTGACAGCAGAATCAATGTTATGTAACTCGGTTGCTTAGACACTGCACAGCATTAACATCACCTTAAAAGGGTCAGGTGCCTTCCCACTGAAATGCGTTTGTTGTTGAGAGTTGATCAAATCGCTGCTGTCTCTTTAAGAGCCTGTTACCCAGAATTCATTTGGCTTAAGTGGCCAGTGCTGTGCTCAGAGCCAGCCTCTACTGGTTGTGCTGCTGTCCTGCAATAAGCCAGCCGAGCAGCAGCAGCAGACAGAGCAAACAGTCACCGTGTGGACCTGGCTTATCAGGGTCTGCTGGGACTAGCATCTCTTGAAGGGGATCTACTATTCCTGCATTGAAGGAAGGATTTTCTCCCAGCTGTTTGTAGTAGAGGTATTTTTACACCCTTTGTATCATGAGTTTGGTGCCAGCGTAAAATGTGAGCCCAACATTTGGAGGCATTGAATGAGCTGAAGTGGGTGTGATAAATGCTCTCTCTGTGTCTGTGGATGCTGTGCTGCTCTGCTTGGGATCTGCCAACTGATGTGCAGGCAGGAGGGAGCTGTCACTCTCGGGTAACCTTATCTGAATGATGAAAGGGTGTGGAGCGGTAGTGGGTAGAGCGGGAGCTTGGAGAGTTGTGGATTGACAAGTTAAATTCAGCTGCTGTGGTGCTACACAGAATACAAGTAAGAGGATTATTATTTGTGTTGAGTATCCAACATGAAAGGGTGTACCTTGAAGATATTAAAAAAGGCAATATCAGAATATTTTAAGCTGCTATATGCAGGGCTGCAAGTAGGCCAACAGTAACATTCAGGTATCTTCAGGTTTGCAGCCTAGTGTTACAATGACATAAACTGTATTTGTTCCTGTCTGACATTTTCCTTTCTTTTTATTTTCCAATGGCTGCAGACCCTGCAGCCTTCCTGTCGTCATCCAAGCCTCTGACTCTCTCCCAGACACAGTCAGCTGTCTTTTTCCTGAGCAAGCTGAAGCACAACTCACTGCAAAGACGCAAGGTACGCCCACTGTGGCTGCTAAGTTGGCTGTTTACACAGCACACAAAATGTTTGATAAATGATATTTTCAAACACACTGGCTTGTTGGCTGGAGGTCATGTCTGGACGTTTAGTCTGTCTGTGACTCAGACCAGTTATTTTCATTTATTTCTGTTTCAAATCTGACAGTTGGAAGTAGTTTCTTATTAGTCATTAAATGCCTTGTTTGAATGTTCTCCACACAATCAGGTCATATGATTCTCTAATATTCTGTACAGGAAAAGCTGGCAACTGAGAAAAGAAAAAGAGCGGCAAGGATGGGAGATGAGGACAGTGTGAGTTGTGTTGGAAGCCCTCTGTGCTAATTATGTTCTTTTTCTTTTTTTTTTTTTATTTTGCTGTTTTTTCACTGAATGTATCTCTTGCCTTTTCCCTCAGACGTCGGTGCCGCTTGTGTCTCCCATGCTTAGTCCTACACCTGCACCTAAACCTGAACCTGAACCTGGTGCTGAACCTGAACCTGGTGCCGGTGTGTCGATGACAAACAGTGAAGAGTGTTACTTCTGTGGTCAGAGGGTCTATGTGCTGGAGCGCATCAGCGCTGAGGGCAAGTTCTTCCACCGGAGCTGCTTCACCTGCCATCGGTGCAGCATCACTCTCAGACTGGGAGGATATACTTTTGATCAGACTTCAGGTGAATATTTGCTATCCTTCTTTCGTCAAAGGAATAAAGGGAACACGTGTTTACAGTAACTAATGGGACAGAAACTCCTATTCAAGTTATTGTTGTAATTCTCAGAGCAGTCTTTTGTGATCCTTTTTTTTAGCAGCCTCTTGTTTGCTTAATCCTCAGTTTTAAGCACTTAATGCTGCATTGCGTGTGAGTATAAAGCACTTGTATTTCTGGTTTCAACAGCTATGTTAACAGCTAAGTGAAGCATCACTTCTTCATTTTTTGTGTGATGAATAATTTGCGCCAAGACTTTTTTTTTTCTTTAAAGGGGGCTTCCATTTAAACTGAAAGGACATTAAACATTTACAGAAAACAGCAGTCTTTTCTTCTTTTGCCATGTCAATTTTCTCTTGTCTCCGACTTGACTCAACGTTCAACATTGTTTTTGTCTGTGATGTCTCCTCAGGGAGATTTTACTGTGAGCTGCACTCTGAAGAGTTGGAGATAGAAAATGGGACTGGAATGTCATGCAAGGTGGGTCACTGAGCGGAGCACACACTGATGTCTGACATGAGGCCTTGTGTTTGTAACATCTTCTGTTTGCATGATATATCATCCTTGTACTGAGTAATCTGATGTCATCAGCCTGCTGAACAGTTTGTGTCAGAAGAAGATATGTAGGCTTGCAGACCTAAACCTTTTAAACAGGAATTTATATTCTTTCTTTGCCTCTTTCTCAATGTCTTTTTTCAATGCCATTTCTGTATTCAGGAAGAAAGCAGGCTTTCAAGTGATAATTACACACCATCTCCATCAGATGAGGAGTATGAGCACTCTCTGGACTGTGGTCCCTCTGCTCACTCACAGTCATATAAACCTGAAGGACAGGACTACTGTGTACTTAAATCCAAAGAAGAGTCCCAAGAGTCACGTTCATCTAAAACTCCGATAGATCCTCCATCTAAAACTGAGGCAGCAGCACCTACTGAGGAGACAACACCCTATCCTGTTCCCAAGCCCCGCCTCTCTCAGCAGACCACACCCAGTTCTCAGCCTTCTCCTCCAGTAGCAAAACCTCGAACGATCCACCTTTTTAACCCCTCGACTCCAGAAAAACACTCCTCTCCAACCCCGACAAAAGACATCTCCAAGGCGGCAGCAGACTCACGTCCAAAGCAGTCGCTCCGAAAACTTCAGCTGACTGATGAGGAGAAAAGCCAACTATTGAACCTTCAAAGCCTCAGTGCGGACTCTGACTCAGAGACACCTGGTGGATCCTCCTCCTGCTCCTCTTCCTCAGCAACTGCAGGAGGTCCAAGCCCTCCTAAACCAGAAGGCCTGGACGGGCAAGAAGAGGAGGGCTACTGGAGTGGGAGCACTGCCAGTCACATTCGGGAGAAGAGGAATCGACGCTGCTTTAGGAGAAAAGAGATGCCAAGCGGGCAGACCAGGGTGCGATCCAAGTTCTCCCCCTGGAATCTGTCTTCCCCAAGGATCAGCAGAGACCCCCGGCTCAGTGTCCTCATTAATCATCCAGGGAGAGTGGGTAAGCAAGGACTTGTCTCCTCTTTGATCTCTGGTGGAGACAAATGGTTGCAGGGAGAAAGAAAACATTTGCAGCGTAACACTCGTTACATCATCTTTCTTGCATTTGCACCACAGAAACAACATTCAGACATGCTCACAGCACCTCAGAAGAAGGCGTCGATGGAGATGACGACGATGACGATGATGATGAGATGTTTGGACGAGATGATGTGGATTTATTTGATGAGAAAGTAAGGAGATGAATGGAGCCAATGTTTTCCTTTTATGTGACAGTGAGCTGCCATATTATAACCAGCGGAACACTTACAATACTGACACTTTCCTTCTAGTTTCAGACCGTGCCATCAGACCCCATCGAGGCAGAGAAGATGGAGTTGATGAAGATGAGGACGCTGGAGCGGCGAGCCAAGATGAGCGAATTACAACGTCTGCGTAAAGCCCAGGTCAGCGTCTCTCGCAGAAAGTCATTGCTCATCTCTGTTTTATTGGTCAGTGGATCCCTGGTTGATTTAATGACACCCATGGTTACTTGCGCAGCAAACAAACCTTGAGCAGCCTCTTTATCAGAACTACAAGATGTTTTTAATAAAGTAGACCACTGGTAATCTGTCTTTTTCATCATGTCATGAGCAACCATGGTCTGCTTTCTTGCTACACTGTGCACAAGTTTTCTAAACACCAGCAGGGTGCAGTAAAAGCAGTTTGTTACTGACCCCTAAATGAGTTGATGATTTAACTTTGGTGTATTTGTCAAATTTGCTGAAGCTTTTTTCTTACTCTTATTTATCTGGTTTTCAGTCCATCCAGAGGAGACTGGAGGAGATTGAGGTGACCTTCAAGGAGTTGGAGGATAAGGGTGTGGTGCTAGAACGAACTCTGCGAGGAGAGGCTGGTAAGACCCACATGTTAACAGCAAGCTCTTTGTTTTGAGATTTTCAATTAAAAATCTAGCCAGAATTTTCACAGCAGAGTGTATGTCCCCATGTGACCACGACTTTATGTTGGAAGATGCTGATGGAGTAAGTTAGGTCAATTCTGGTCATAAACACTTTTTAGCATCTGGTGATTTTTTTTTTCTTTTTATTTAGCTGCTCTGCAAATGGTAAATATAATTTGGTTAATTGTAAATAATTAAAATATAAAATAGAATATAATTACTTACATAGACTTACATGCTCACTTACATAGATGTGTACAGTATGTCATATTACTGTATAGAGAATTTCCATAAAAACATGTCTTCCATATTTTAATTTAATTTTTATTTATTTATTTTTTTTAAATTTCAACTTCATAAACACACGTCACAATGCAGATACTCAAACACTGTTTTCCACCTCTAGGCAGCAGTGGCTCTCCTGAAATGATCGAGCATTGGATCCAACTCGTCCATGAGAAGAATGCATTGGTCTCTGAGGAGTCGGACCTCATGGTGGCGTGAGTGTACACCTCACAAATTCAAACAGTGATGCACAGTACAAAAAAAGTGTCACAGCCGCTACATAAACAGCAGATGTCCACATAAAAAAACACTGGTTACTGTTTGTTCTCACCTTTTGGCTGCAACCACTCCTCTTTACAGTCAGACTTTGTCTCCTGGCCTCATGATGACCTGCAGCTACAGCAGGAA
Organism: Synanceia verrucosa; assembly: GCA_029721515.1. Taxonomy (NCBI): domain Eukaryota; kingdom Metazoa; phylum Chordata; class Actinopteri; order Perciformes; family Synanceiidae; genus Synanceia; species Synanceia verrucosa. The sequence goes on along the minus strand of CM056561.1, from coordinate 17,735,218 downwards.
GTCAACATGACTCGGTTTGTTTTTCTCTCAGGTCACGGCAGCTGGAACTCGAAGACAAGCAGAGCGTGTTGGAGTTGGAGCTCAGGAAATACATGGAGATGAGTGGTGTGTACATTTATTGCTGAAACTTTTTGAATAGGCCTATTGATTTTGAAGCAGTTAGAGCAAGCCAACATGGAAACAAGCACCAGTTGTGTTTAGCCAAGGCTGTTGAGATAATCATTAGATGTTTCCTCCTCTAATGAGAATACCGGTCCCTTGGCAATGTAGCCCTGTTTATCCAAAGGTGTATGCAATCTGTGCATTTGTAATATATCATGTAGGCAGGAATATAAGGCAATATTTGTTTATGGAAATTACATTACACATTTCCAACATCAGCATCATCATAATGGATGTTTGTAGCATTTATGTTGCTAGTAGGGCTGTGGAAATAAGCGTGTAAACGCGGTTTAATCCATCATCATAATTAATCAGATTAAAATGATAACACATTTAACCCCTCTGCAGTGCAGAATGACACTGAATGTCTCCAGCAACGCACTTCGAGCATTTTACTGGCACAAATGGTCAGTTGATCCCGTTATTGACAGGAAGCAGAAACAATCAGACCTTGCTTTGCCACTTAACCTATGCTGCTGTGATGCTGTAAATTTCCCTGCAGTGGGATTAATGAGAGTGTATTATCTGAAAATGTGCATATGTTTGTTTGGCAGACAAGACACCAGAGCAGCAGTCCGAAGAAGATCGGGTCCTTCAGCAGATGATTGATGTGGTGGACATGAGGGACTCCTTGGTGTCATTTCTGGAGGAAAAGAGACTGAAGGAGATAAGCGAGGAACAAGAGGCCTTCTGCATCATGGAGGCCAAGAGGCACTCGAAGGCAGGATCTCAGGTTCACTGGGCGTAAGACTTTCAGGCACACAATCTCAGCATGAACCTGTCTGTACTGTGCAGTAGATGCCCTCAAGGAAGACTGAACTTTTGCAAAGCCAAAGATGATACAGAATTATTACGGAGGGTAACCCACACAAGAGGCTCCTATAGGATAAAGAGCTAAGACCTATGGGCAAGAGGCTGAGTGAATATCTGTAATATTTGCCCCCTAGAGGGAGTCATAGGCCTGGGGATGTGAGTCTTTGGTTTGATTGTCAGTGTAACTCTCTGCCTGCCGTGATGGAACATTTGAAGGACCCCTAATGGCTGCTGCACTGTTGAGCAAACACCGCACAGCAGATAATCAGTAACCAGCCGGGGTCTTGGCCTGGCTAAAACTACAGCAGTGGGGAACCTGCAATAGTCCTGGAGCCTCAGAGAGAGATGTGGGTCAAAAGCACAGGATGAATGATGTTTTTGGAAATAGTTTGATTAAATAAGTGCTACTATACAATGAAATAATATACAGTACATATAATTCTGTTTAATATTTGTGCACTGAATAAATTCTAGAAATGTGGTGGGGGGAACAAAACAAGATAAAATATTAGAATTAATAAATTCTGTTACTATTCTATTACTATTCGTTATTTCATTTTCATCCAGTCATTTTTTATGAAATTTGTAGCAATTGTAGCAAACTGCTGTCAACTATGTCCTCTTCCCAATAGCACATTGGATATATAATCTCAGGGGTTGGTCATTCAGTCCTCTTGGATCGGAGTTTGGGTTTTCACCGTTGGCCTTTGACAGTCAGGCTGCTCTTTAAGTGGATGGTATATTATATGAACACTGGGGGGTTTGGAGAGTGAATGAAAACAGACTGGTTCATCTATTTATAAATGCTATCCTTTATCATTTGCAGGTGTTTCTATTCATGAGCTGACAGAATAGGCAAAACAGGGACAAAAGACCAGTTTGTTGGTGAAAAGGACACTTAAAAATTCATTTGCCGTCCAGGCGGCACATCACAATATATCAAATAAAGATCATGCACTTTGATGTTTTAGTTTTCATGTATTTGATGATACGCTACGGTCGTCAGTGGTGTAGGTAATGCTAATGTAGCTAATGCTCAGTCCTCTAAGGGGTTTGTTGGTAGAGTTGTTTGATTATCTAACTACAGTACTACATACTGAATTTACATGACTTAAAGGGTTAGACTGATTGTGCCTTTCTTCTTTTAACCTGTAGGGGGTGCACTTTACTTTTAAGTTTCCATTAAACCTTAGTGAGACCTGACCGCTTGAGGTCCTCAGCTCATCAGAGATGGAAGATGGATCAAAGCTGTAATGAACAGCACAAAAAGTAGTTTCATTGCAAATATGTTGCACACTAAATCCTTATGTGTGTTTTAATAACACAGAATTTCATCAAACATAAGATGCTAAATAACTAATGACCTTGAAACATAGTGTGTGTCCTCAGTGTGACGTTAGATGTGTGTGTGGGGCCGCATAGAAAAAAGTTTAAGGTTTGAACCTCAGAAATATTTTTTAAACTCCACATCTGTTCACTAACTAAATATTGATGGGACATTGTGATCTTATGGAGGATGAGCAGGATGTTTTGGACTGAAGCCCTAAAGGTTTGTAACTACAGGAGATGATTGGTGCAATTATATTTAATGTTTATTAAGTGGAGATCACTTTTCCCTAAGGAAAGAACAAAAATCTTGTTTTGGACCAGTTGTTGATTACTTTATGTAACCTTAATTGTGTGACGCTATCACACATGGGTCACTAGTTTCATGCAAGTGCCACCTTTAATCTCAGGTTATGTGAGCAGTGAACAGTTTCAGCATTAATTCCATTACCTTATGTAACACCACCTCAAAATAACCCGTTTTAGTGTGGTGGATTTAAATCCTGGTTACTTTTGTTGAATGGTTTTGTAGGTCTGTGATGAGTTTATGTCCTGTATGATGGTTCTTTATGCTTCATTTTAAATCTTTTCATGGACAGATCAGGTTATATAAAGCACCGAACATTTACTTTATCCCCTTAGTGTAATCCCACTGACCATTCATTTAGTCATAAAGGATCTTAAGCACCTCAGGCAGTGTTAATTGTTTTGTTTTCTCTCACTGAGGGGAACGGCGTCTTTGTTTTGCGTCATTTTAATGACATAACTTAAGTGTTGCTTTATTAAACCCAGGGGGAATTTATTTACTCCAACACTCAGGCCTGGAATAACCAGGATGTGGACTGGCATCTCTCCAACTACCAGTCCTCACTCATCCTGGCCTACCGCTTGGTCCATGCTGGATTTGAACCGGTCAACCACAGTCCCCAAAGACTGACCTACTGCGGCTGGAGTCATGGTTAATCTCACAGGTAGAGTTTAAAAGAAACGCTGGTGTCAGCGTTAGACACAACAATGAAGAAGTACTCAAACTAGCAGTAGACTACTACAGTATAAAAATATTCCAGTACAAGATAAAGTCCTGCATTCATCAAGTATGCTTTTGAAGGATCAAGAGTAAACGCTTTGCAGAGTGGTCCATTTTATGATCGTCTATAATTTAGTTTACAGCTAATTTGCACTACGTCATATGATATTTACCCATTTCAAGGCACAGTGAACAGGATATACTGTATATATACATATATATGTGTATGTGTGTGTATATGTATGTATATATATATATATATATATATATATATATATATATATATATATATATATATACGTATATGTGTGTGTGTGTGTGTGTGTGTGTGTGTGTGTATATATATATATATATATATATATACACATGTGTGTGTGTGTGTGTGTGTGTGTGTATATATATATATATATTCCATATTGTCCACTCTTTACATTTTTCCTAATTTTCACTGTGGGGCTTTTACTTGAAACAGAGTGTAGTATTATATAAAACTTCTCCTGGTAGAGTAGAGGATATTTTTCCTGGTATTTTTCCTGGTCTCTGAATGTCCTTCAGTAAATGCTGCCTGACACTCTCATTACAGAAGCTCCTGCTTCCGGTGCCGCCTCTCCTCATTATAAAACACTCATTCTGGTTCTGAAATAGAGGATGACCATGGCAACCTTTTGATCCTGTATCCATGACAACATGATGAGACAGTCTAGCTTTTAATATTCTCTCTCTCTTTTTACAGCACATGTCCTAAAATGCATTTCAGGCCTTGTAACTGAATCTGGCAGGGTCAACACTGCAGTCTTTGATGCCTGTTCCTTTGAATTAGAAATATTTCTGGATAATTTATTATTCACATCACTAACAGACTTGTTTTGTGTCCTTATCCTTTGTGTGCAGTAAACACATAAATGGAGAGGGCTGCACTGTATACAGTACTGCAGGTGAAATGAACACCTGATGCATAAACCTGTTAAAGGTTGCCTCTGAAGATCATGTTGTGTACTGTGACATGCTTAGAGCCTAATCCTGCAGTCAAGCCATTCTGTGACCCAGATGTGAAATATATTTCCTCATCTGTTCTCTGCAATATTTTCTAACATAGTTAGAAATAGTAGTTTCTAACATAGTTAGAAATATTAAAATCAGTGATTGATAGATCATTAGTGGCACGGTGGTGTAGTGGTTAGCACTTTCACCTCACAGCAAGAAAGTAACAGGTTCGAATCCTGGGCCTCCTGTGTGGAGTTTGCATGTTCTCCCCATGTCTGCATGATTTCCAGGTACTACCTGGAAAAACATGCATGGGGATTAGGTTAATTGTCTAATTTAAATTGACCGTAGATGTGAGTGGTTGTCTGTCTCTATGTGCCCTGCGATGAGATGGCGACTTGTCCAGGGTGTACCCTTCCTTCTGCCTAAGTCAGCTGCAGATAGATAGATAATGGATGCATGGATGATAGATCATTAGTAAGCGCAGCTTTTTGGATTATAGACAACAATTAAAACACTTCATTAATGACTTATTAACACAAACATCTATAGTCTTGATGGCCAAAAGCTTAAATAAAAAACTGAACGGTTACATAATTAGGATAAACACCATCAAGCCTTTTTTAATTATACAACATTATTATGATCTTTGAATTGTTGAATGGTTGATTCATTATTTATACATTATTATAAATAAATAATAGTATTAATTATTAAGTGTTACATTTGGAAGTTTTACTTTTTTTTTTTTTTTACTTTTTAACAACATCAAATCAAGATTGTGTTGTTTTTTTTACAGTGAGCAACAGGAAAAAAACATTTGAATGTCAAAGTGACAAGAGTCCTCTAATAGCCTATAAAATGTGTTTGCAGACACATTCAGGCCATTCACTAGAACATTATGACAATCATCAATAAAAGTCACATTTAGTCCTTTGGAGTGACTCTGGTGGGACTGTGACTACTGATCGTAGGGGGTGACCAGACGAGAACTGAATAGAACATTTTTTGTCGATCTGCCATTAGAGGGAAAATGTGTTTTTCTTATATCTTGTTCATGGTGCTGCAACAAGTACAGGTATTTTGTCTTTTTCTGTTATCAATGTAATAAAAGGCAAATTAGAGTTACACTGATTCAATGTTGTTCAACAATAAAGCATTAAAACTTTTATTCACATGTAATGCGTAAATGGGAAATTGGTAACATTCAGACATTTGATGACGCTCTCTTGCTCCCCCACTCCGTTGCATTCCCATAGAAGTGGGAACTGAAAAAAATGACATTTCATTTTTTTAATTTAAGTCAACAACCTTAAACTCGTGTGCTAACAATTTCTGCTTTGTGGCAGGGTGCATTATCTTGCTGGAAGAGGCCACAGCCATCAGAGCATATTGTTTCCACACCCACATGGGTGGCAGGACCTAATGTTTCCCAGCAGACCAGTTCCCAAAGCATCACACTGCCTTCGCCAGGTTGCCTTCTTCCCATAGTGCATCGGTGCCATTTGTTCCCATTAATAAGCGACGCACATGCACCCGGCCATCCACATGGTTCAAGGATTCAGGAAAACATGATTCATTAGACCAGGTCGCCTTGTTCATGTGCCCATTGTTGGTGCTTTTAGTGGTGGACAGAGGTCAGCATGAGCACCCTGACTGGTCTGCAGCTATGCAGCATCATATGCAACAAACTGCAGTGCACTGTGTGTTTTCAGACACCTTTCTATCTTCAGCAGCATTAACTTCTCTGGTCTGTTGGATCAGACCACCAGGACGAGCCTTCGCTCCCCACCTGCATCAGTGATCCTTGTCCTCTCTTGACCCTGTCTCTGGTTCACCACTGGTCCTTCCTTGGACCACTTTTGATAGATCCTCACCTCTGCAGACCAGGAACACCCCACCAGAGCTGCAGGTCTGGAGATGCTCTGTGCACTGTTGCTCTGTGATTCTATCAGTAACTTTTAACTGTAATAAATAATTGACATATAGTGGTTGAAAAAATCCTTTTGTAAACGTCCTTATGAATTATTAATAATTAATAATTCATTAATGATCATATATTAATTAGTAGTCTTTAGATACCAGCTATAAATCCTTTATGAAGGATGCCTCATTAGAAAGTGGAACCCGTTGTTAAAACTATTTTAACAGTGCTGTCAAACTAATGTGCGCGTGCGCGTGTCGCCGTTTTGAATGAATTGGGGTTTTTTGGGGGGGGGCATCGTTTTCCGTGTGAAACCTGTGGCTGTGTGGAAAGATGCCTGCAGTTGCTTGAGGAGAAGACTCAATGAGCGCCTGGGAGTGCGCCAGCAGCAGCAGCAGCCCCTCCCCTCCCCTCCCAGCTCTCTCCATGGATGTAATCTCTGATTTGACAACAGGTACTTGTGCGGTCTCAGACAAAGTAAGCTGTCCAGACCGAGGCGAGGATTGGGCAGGAGAGTTAGAGCAGAGCTGCAGCGCACAGCCTCTAGGTGAGTCTGCTCACTGAGCGTATGAATGAATGAATGAACCTCTTCTTTATTATCAACTGGATCACTCTGTTATTTCATCCAGAACCTCCTGCTGCAGGTGCAGTGTTGCTGTATTTGTAGTCTGTGCGTAATGTCCAAACTTGCCAGTGCTTGGTGGCGCTACTGTTGCGCAGACGTTCATCTGGAAGTGATGGCTCGTGTTTTGCCGCAGAGTGGTCTTCTCCGAAGAAAGAGAGCCGAGAAAAAGGCCTGCATAATACCATCAGTTACTGTCTCATCTCTTAGCCTTTCTGTGTGACCAGCCGTTTATTGCTTAAGGGTATAAAAACTGGCACTGTAAAGCCGCAGAAGGGAAGAGTAACAGCCATCTGCAGAATAAAGATAATGTGGAAGTATTTTACTCATTTATATAAAAAAAAATAATAACAACAAAGTAACCGCATTAAAACGTGGATCACTGCTGCAGGGTTTGTGCAACGCTGCTTGTTCTGCAGAATTCAGCGGGTTTCTGTGCATGCCAGTGTGTGTGTGAGAGAAATACAGATGAGTCCTCTGCATGTTCAGAGCTGCTCTGTTAAGTAACAGCACAATGCCTCACGCAGTGAGCCTGGTGCCTGAACAGGTGGGGAATGAAAGGTGTAAGAACTTTCTTTTGTTTTGCGCGAGGGGAAAGACAATAAATGAGTACAGTATACTGCAGAAATAAGCTATAAATAAATAAATATGAGTATGCACTGTGCTACAGCATTTCACTTTATGTAGATATGCTTGAGCACACATGAAAAAAAAAGATTGTACTGTATTGCTACAGTACAGTTTCTGCAGCATTACACCAGTCAGTGGTGGAATGCTGCAAAGTACTTTTACTCATTTACTGTGCTGAAGAACAAATTGGAGGTACTTTTACTTAAGTATTTGTCATACCATTCCCATCTATTCCACTACCTCTCAGAGGGAAATCATTGTAGGTTTTTACTACAATACCATTATATTTCCATTATAACATTAATGGAGAAAATTAGAATCAGAATAAACAAATCAGAAGTTAATCCATAATGAAAATAACCATTACATACCAACCAACAACAGTAAAATCAAGCGTCAGTACAGAATTTTACTTAAGTAAAGGATCTGAATGTTTCAGAATCTGCTTTTGAACATAAGTTCTTTGAGGCTATTTTGTTTCTTTGTATCTGTGACAAGGCCAGGTCTCCAGATCAAGAGTTAATCTGTTATATAAGAGAAAAGAGGGCAGGAAAGCAAACTGGGTAACCTGCTCATGTAAGGGACTCCTAATCCTTCTGAGTACCTTCAGTTTTATTGGATAAGTCATTCTTCCTGATCCTAAGAAATGTTATTTAAAGCTCCCACATTGTAAAAGGTGTGATTTTTATTCTTTTGTTTTACTTTTGTTTTAGTGGGCTGTACTTATATATACTGTGTATATATTAAAACAATCCACAGAGAAGATAAGGCAAGTTTATTTATATACTGTTGCACATTTCAGCAACAGGACAGTTTAATGTGCATTAAAAGCATCGAGACATAAAACATTAAATTGCGTTATAACTGATAAATGTTAAAAAATGAATGACCAAAATGTGGGATCCTCACTCTCCATCAGTTACCTTAACAGTTGATTCATTAAATAAAAACAAGCTCATAAGAGAGTGCTCATCAAGCTAGAATAAGACAGTTTTAAAAACAGAAATTAGCCATCAGGAGTTACACACACACACCATTACACACTTTTAAATGTAACAACTGAAAATATGTCCTGTGTGTTTATTTCCTGTTGCACTTGATATGAACGACATCAGCTGGCAGAAAGTAAACATGGACACAAGCTGTTGCCTAGCAACTCAGATCTCTTGCAAGAAAAATAAAAGTCTGTTGGAGTTTTTTTTTTTTTTTAGCTTTGTAAATGTTCTCATAGAAACCAGGAAATGAACATGATATGGGACCTTTAAGCATTTTGCTCAGTATTAAAACTGAATATCATCATATGATGACCAGAGTGGTGTGAGGAACCTGAGTCATAATTTGGCAGCAGCTTTATATATATTTTTATTTTATTTTCAAATTCATTTTTTCTGGCAGTGCAGAAAAAAAACAGAGCCAACAGATTGCTCATACTTCTCTCTCTTGTTTGACCTCTCTGACATATCAGTTTGGCCCTGGTACAGTATGTGGGCCAGGCCTGGCGTGGCTCCATACCCTCCTGTGTGCTTGCTGTACGTCATAGATTGGTTGCTCCAACCTTTTGAGAGACAGAGACAGAGACAAGCGTCCTGTCTCATCTGCTCGTCCCCCTGTAGACAGTCTGAGCAGCGCGGCAGACAACCTTCACACCTGCTATATCATGACTCTCCAATAATCCCAAAGGATTTCCCCCCTTTATGCTTATGATCATGAGTGAGTTTGGATTATATGGGATTATCGCAGGAGTTACTCACTATGAGGTAACCTGGGGCATTGTGGAACTTCACTGTTGTTGACACACTTGCTTTTTTTTTTCTTTCTCCTTAATTTCGATTTAAAGAAATCCCCGTCGAAGCATCTGCAGACATGGGTCGCCAGGAGACCGACCATGTGTGGAAGAAGGTCACTGAAAACATCCAGGAGGTTTTTGACTTCATGGAGGAGCTGGGATCGTAAGTACATTTAACTCAGTTTATTTACATATAAAGTACTGATTTACTCAAGAAATCATATTTGTTGAGGAAGCTTTCATTTCCTCCTCACTGTTTGTGTGTATAGTATAGTAGAATCTCTTCCTGCCTTCGGGAATATTTAGCATTGCCGGATGTTATTTTTTAGTGACATTGAGGGCATTGAGGTGTGTCTTGACTTGCACATGGCGTGATTATAGACTGTCCGCATGCCATTTGAGTTGGAGGACAGATTACTTGTTTGATTGGATTGTGGTTGGAAGGCCTACTTTACTGAGGTCTTAGACAACAAGACGCTTTGGCTGTTAGAGAGGGTTAGTCAGTCTGGCTTTCCTGATGGCACCTGGCTGTGAGTCAGCTTAGCAGTTCATTCACAAAAAAATAATATTAATTGATTATTATTTCCACTCAGTGAATTAGACAAAATAGAAACAATAGAATAGAACAAAACTTAGGTAATTGAATTAGATGCTTGACAGACAAAACCTATTTTGGCAATTTAATGTCCATTTTTTGAGGTATTTGTTTTAGCAGACCTGGGAAGGTTTTGCTGCTTTCCCTTCTGTGATAATAAACTGAACATCTTTGGGTTTTTGCAACACATTTCGTAAGTCACCCTCTGGCTATTGGAAAGTGTGATGGACATTTTTCATTCATTTTATAGACAAAACCATTCATAGAATAAATCAAAAAACAATGAATTCTTTCATCAGTAATGAATTTAACCTTTAGTTGCAGCTCAAAAACCAAAGGAAATGATCTCAAAGTTGACCTGCAGTCATTTTGACGCAGCATGTTACTGTATACTGTGCACACACTCAGCTAACAGTCTCTTGCGCTGACCTAATTTCTGTGTGACACTGATAGTCGTCAGATCTTCTTGCACAGTTAGCAAGTGTCTGGAGAACAGCAGATCAGAGGCCAGTGGTAAATAATGGTGCGAGTGCTACTGTCAGCGTGTTTCGGGAAAACAGACGGGATGTGTACTGAGGGCTTAGGAGGCTGCAGAGAGGTTTCCAGCAGTGATTGGACTGGAAAGGAGGTGAGGCAGTAAATGATATGATATGTGGCCCAATTAGTTCATAGCAATTAGGTTTATTTCCCCAAACACTTTGAGAAACAATTCCGTCAGCTTGACATCCACACTTGACTACAATAAAAAGGAAGGGAATCCAGAAGGGACAGGAGATTGCGTAGAACGCCAAATACAGCCTTTCCCACTGGGCCTCATCATCATGCATAGCGAAAACAACATCCTAATGGTTTCCTGGCAATCAGGAGGAGGCAGTCTCTTTGATGGTAAACACGGCACTCAAAAACACACAGAGCAATTCCATTCTCCTCATCATTTTTTTTTTAAATTTTGAGCTCAAAAAATGATGCACTTAAGTTAGCGTGCCAGTGATTTCTGATTGCCCTTTTGTCTTGGTGATTTCTCTTGAGAGTCACAGTAAGCTTCAAGGAGATGAGTGGGAGAAAGAACATGAGCTGTGGTAACCAAAGAGAAATCTGCTCTTGGGGCAGCTTGTTCCTGACCAGTGTGGGGCAACATTTGTCTTCTACATGTGATGCTTATTCTAACTGAATACAGTTATGATTCACACGGCATACTCAATTCCTTGCGTGTCGATCCTCATTAGAGGACATTCCTTCATCCCTCAGGGTGAGAGTCATCACCTTACAGGCAGAGCACCAGACAGCTGACACTTGTCTGCCCAGCGCCCTTGACATCTGTCTGTGACCCGGCCTCTATTGACCAGCGGAAGCTTGTCGTCTCCAAGGAGCTCTGCCGCACATGCTCAGTCTCTGACTTTTGCGCCTGGAGCCCGTCACTGTTTCTGTTACGTCAAGGATAAAGCTCCTAATCCACCTGGTGGAACAACTATTCCCAGACAACGCCTAAGATAGCATGGACAGTACAGAGCAAATAAATAAGCATGAATAACATGTGAAGCCATATGTGTGTGTGTATATATATATATATATATATATATATATATATATACACACACACACACACACACACACACACACACACACACACAGAGTGTATTTATGTATATAAATTGGATGCAGTTTCCCTCTCTCTGTCTCTGTGAAGATCCTATGGGATAGTTCATGATTTCATGTGGGGTTGTATGAAGTACTTATCAATGGTCAGTGTATTACATACAGAGCAGAAACAGAGCAATATACTGCTATGGATGGAGCCGGTAGCAAAACATTCTTCGCATATATTTTCACTTTAATTGTACACTATACCTTAGCTCGCAGTCCTATGAAACTGAAACTGAAACTGTTCTATGTTTCCCTGCACTCGCTAAAGAAACCAAACTCCATTGTAAAAAACAGAACTGTTACTTTACCTCACAGAACACAGGGGGTCTCAGGTCTAGGTAATCTGAAATAATCTAGATAATGTGAAATAACCAAAGTCACAAAACAACACAAACATGAGACAACAGAGTCATAGAGTGTTGTCAATGTTGCGTACACTTAAATTGATATTAATAGTTTTTCAGTGGCTTTCATGGCCAAATAAGACTTTTACTCTGACACTTGGCTTTGCAAATAAATGAGCCTATCTCTCCTGAAAGATTTGACCTAACAACGTACTAAAGAATCAGAAGCCAGTGAAAACTATCCCTGATTGGCTGAGAAAATTGGATATCCACCCACCAAGAGGCCAATTCTCCCTGCTCCTTAGGCCCCCATATCATATTAGCAGTGTCCTGACTCTAATAAGAGGGAAGACTCATTTCCTCTGACTGAGGAAATCTTGTTATCTCTGTCTGTGATGTTTCAGAGCAATCAGCGGTTCCATCAACTCATTTTAAACATGTTTATGTTAATGAACAGGGGGGCGTTCTCAGAGGTGTACATGGTGAGGGAGAAGAAGACAGGAAAGCTGTTCGCCATGAAGTGTGTGAAGAAGAAACAGAAAAAAGACCTCAATTTGGAGAATGAGATTGCAGTGCTGAGAAGGTAATTAACTTCAAATTAAATTTTCACAAGCCTTCCAATTTCATTTCATATTCTCTGAGTATTCGGATTGTTTATGTTGCAAGTGTGTGAATTGTGTTGTGTTATCTTTCTCCTCAGAATCCAACATGACAATGTGGTGGGGATGGAGGATTTCTATGAAAGTCGGACCCACTACTATCTTGTCATGCAGCTGTGAGTTTTTACATTTTTGTACTGTTATTTTCATGAGTAATTATGTTAACTAATTAAACTGAGATTACATTTTGATAGTGTTGGTTTTTTCTTACCAGCGTTTCAGGCGGCGAGCTCTTTGACCGTATACTGGATCGGGGCGTGTACTCAGAGAAGGACGCCAGCAGTGTGATCCAGCAGGTGCTACAGGCCGTTAGCTACCTGCATGAAAACGGCATCGTGCATCGTGACCTAAAGGTATGACTCAGATGATATAACTAAGACATACATTTTTTTTTACGTTTTCACAAGCCAATCAGAGCAGAATGGGCTTTTTCAGGTGGAGAGTCTTAAAGAGACAGGTGCAGTGGATGAATTCATACAGACTGTATGAGAGAAATAATGTATATTAAAGCATTTGAACGTGGTCTAGAAGAAATCCTAAATACAAATACAAACCTGAAAATGAGCATGAGCTGTCCCCCTTTAAGAATTTGTTCCACCACAGGTGAAGTTTGTCATTGAGGACACCATTGTGTGAAGAGCTCTGCGGTCTGTTTTATTCCCTGTGCAGCCAGAGAACATCCTGTACTTCAGCCCAGATGAGGACTCCAAGATCATGATCAGTGATTTTGGTCTTTCTAAAATGATAGACAACGACATCATGTCAACAGCTTGTGGCACCCCGGGATATGTAGGTAAGGGGAAGTGTCTGTCTGATGGATGATGGGGTGGCACGGTGGTGTAGTGGTTAGCACTGTCGCCTCACAGCAAGAAGGTACCAGGTTCGATTCCCGGCCTGGAGTTTGCATGTCCTCCCCGTGTCTGTGTGGGTTCTCTCCGGGTACTCCAGCTTCCTCCCACCATCCAAAAACATACATGGAGATTAGGCTATTGGCTAATTTAAATTGACCGTAGGTGTGAATGTGAGTGGTTGTCTGTCTCTATGTGTCCTGTGATGAACTGGATGAACTTGTCCAGGGTGTACCCTGCCTTTCACCCTAAGACAGCTGGGATAGGCTCCAGCCTCCCCGCGACCCTATGTGAGGATAAGCTGTAGAAAGCTGTGAGGATAAGCTGTCCTGAGGACAGTCAGAGAAATCATAACACACAGAGGGGGCCTCATATTAAGAAAGCACAGACAATATGTAATGTTTAATTATGTATCTCTGCATACTTTAACACCTAATGTGTCACCGGCATCACATTGTACTTTGGATTACTGTAATTATGTAATGGTTTGTGGTATCTGAAAAAAAAATCCAACGTTTCCTGAAAGCTGAGACTTTGCACTTTACAGTCATTATGGTGTTATTACGTTAATTTCACTCATGCCTCCCCTGGAAGCCGGCAAAGCAGCCTCTTTGTTCCCTGTGGTAAAAAAAAAACAAAAAAACACCTGTATATAGTTTAGAGGAAGACTCACAAAATTGTATTGCAAATACAATTCAAGTGCATTGTTTTTTTATCCCAATGAAAAGAAAAATCAAATTCTGTTCTGTGTTTGTCGTCATTTTAAACTGTTAGTACACTCTTGCATGCAGTAAACTGTAAATAATTGACAGATATTCTAATTTCCAAGTATTCTGGATAAGCTAAAAACAAGTCCAGACAGAAATTTGGAGGCTCAGGTGTTAGACTCAATTAGAGTGATAACTGTGATAACCTTTGACATTTCTTTTCCTCACTTTCAGCCCCTGAAGTTTTGGCACAGAAGCCCTACAGCAAGGCAGTGGACTGCTGGTCTATTGGAGTGATCACCTACATCTTGTACGTTTCAAATAGTGAATGTGTGCACACAGCAGACTGAGATCTAAGATATCCTAAGAATATAAAGCAGTTCTAGGTTTTCCTTTCTTAAGTGGATTTACAGATTAAAAACCACTTCTGGTCATGTATGCATTAAACATGACACAGTTACCTAAATACAGACAATGAAGCTCTGATTGAGCCATAGCACCACCTAGTGAGAATGCACCATGCATACTTTCTAACCTGCACACATTAGTACATGTATGCACCATTTATTTATTGCGCCTTTTTACCCCCCAACGATAATATGTTTGTATGTTTCAGACTTTGTGGATATCCCCCTTTTTACGAAGAAAGTGAGACGAGACTCTTCTCCAAGATCATGAAGGCGCAATACGAGTTTGACTCACCCTTCTGGGATGACATTTCTGACTCTGGTAATTATACTGACTGAGACATGATGTACACAGCCTGCTGCTGCTGTTTTATTCCTCCTCACAGCCCTAGTGAGTGTATGTCACCTTTTGTTCTGCAGCTAAAGATTTCATCCGTAACATGATGCAGAAGAATCCCAGCATGCGTTACTCCACTGACCTTGCGCTCAGACATCCATGGTGAGTGTCTGTCTGTATTTTGGTACAAATATTGGTTACTAAACACTTCCAAAGTTCAATTATCTTGTCTTTTTACCCTTAAACTCATTTTATAAAAGGAGTAAACAATTACCTGCAATATAGTTGCATTTGTTGAGCAGAGTTAAGCTAATCTTTTCACAATAAAATGTGTTTTGGCTACAGCACAAGAGATTAGATAAGATTTTGGTGGTCAGTGGTCCAGGTCATGATGACCTCACACATTATTCCATAATTTAAGAGTTTATATGCTAATTATGACAAATGTCTCACAGGATTAAATTATGTGATGACATTTAGGACAGACATGGATGGAAATTCCATGCGCAAGGCAGGAATAAAAGATTAATTATTAGTTAGTGTTGCATTTTACTGTGTGCCTCTAATCCAAGATAACACCTGTATATCTCTTAAAACAAGGCACAGTGAAAGAAAACATGTTATAATCCTTAAATTTCTAACATTAAACACAACGAAATAAAAAGATAGGTATGTCGTACAGGAGTGTAACCATCCAGTGTTAGGTCACGCAGATGGGTTCAGGATTAACGTCTACCACGAATAAGCGTTCTCTTATGTTGTCTGTTTTCCAGGATTATCGGAAAGACGGCCCGGAGCCAGGACATCTACTATTCTGTGAGCGTTCAAATCCAAAAGAACTTTGCCAAGTCCAAGTGGAAGGTCAGTCCTTGTTGATGCTTGATTGGTAAACTCATTGAGGACCTGCAGTTTAACAGCAGATTAATCAAGGGCCTGTCTAAATACTTCCCAATTTAGGTAATCTTAAAGAGATAATATTTGGTAATCAAGGCCACTGATGGCTGATAAAAGGTTTTTACTGTCAGGGGCCAAAGTGCACTTTATATTTCATCATAAATTGACTGTAAAACATGAATTTATTGTCTGTACAATCTAGCGTATGCTTCCACACATCTTCAGGGATAAGCAAGGTGAAGCTATGTGTAGTCTGTGTGAGTCTGTTTTTAAACCTGTCCCCTATGTTCACTTCACAGCAAGCCTATAACGCTGCAATAGCCATCAACCACATGAAGAAGCTTCAGCTGGCTCACTCTGAGCTGGCCCTGAGGCAGGCCAGTATCCCAGACATCAAAGTGACTGACATGTCCTCCCCGAAGAAAAACCACAAACATCTTGATCCGGACAAATGTGACCCCAAAGCGACAGAGATCAATGGGAAAGTAAACGGGACAATTCACATGTCCCTGCCCACGAGCCCCATCGAGCTGAAGAGCCATTATCACACACTGAAGGCCTCCCAGAGTCAGGCTGTGCCACATCACACACCCACCATGGCTGAGCAGGGCAAGAACATCTACCACTCAGAGCCCGCCAACCTCAACGGGTTCGTAACACTTTTTTTTCTTTTTTCATTTCTGATTCCATCAACAGGACGGGCACATGGTGAGACCTTTTTCTTGCTTTCAGGTACGGTAAGAACCGTGATGGCAAGACTGTACAGACTGGAGTTTGCTCAGTCATGTGAAAGCGGCATGGAGTTCACATGGAAACAAGCATTCTACTTGGTAGGTTCAAGTGACACATCTGCATAACACAAATTGATTTACATTATTAAAGCATCAATATCCCCCAAAACGAATCACAGTTGAAGAGATCATATAGGGGCTTCTGTTTGGCATGTATAAGCAAAATTAAACATCTACCTTCAGTGTTTCTGACAATTATGACTCTGTAACTGTTATGTAACCAGTTGTTAGTACATAAAATATAGCTGTAATGAATATAAAATGATTTAATGAACACTTCTAAATGTGTACGAGTACACTTACAGTGTGATTAACGTTTGTTTGCTGCTTATAAATGCTTTTGGGTGATTTAAAGTAAAGTGTCTTTCCACATACATTGGTAAAATCGTTGCAAAGTATCATGGAACATATTAAATTCCTGCAAGATGGTACATCATACATGAAAATGGGCATATTTGGGCCAAATCATCACGAAAATTAAAAACTATGTCCACATTGGTACCTGAAACATACCCTAAACATTTCATTCAAGTCAACTATTAGGGGGCACTACAAATGCAACAGATTTAGCATCTGTTAAGTCATCGAAAAACTTGTTAGTTGTCTTTAATTAATAAAAAGTGTCAAATGTCCACCCACTTGCAGCTTACAACTTCTAACAGTATGTGGTGGCTCAAACCTCAGAATCTCAATTTTTTTTACCTTTACCTTATGATAATAATAATAATAATAATAATAATAATAATAATAATAATAATAATAATAATGATATATTTTATTTATAACGCACTTTACATTTTGCAATCTCAAAGTGCATATAGGTTAAAACGAGACATACTCACAACAACATGTATAAAAGCAGCATAAGACAGCATGGACTGTGGTGCTCTACCTACTGTAACATATAAAAATTTCTTCCATAAAATTTGACCTATTCAATCATGGATTTTGGTGTCGTTACATAATTCCCTACTTCAGCCAGAATAACTTAAATTGCCCATGTGGATGTGCTTTGATTGCATGGTGCCAGCCTCTGTATGTTTAACTTAACTGTTGAGTGTGTTGAGCATGTTTATGTATAACTTTCAGCTCATTAAAGGTGAATGTGTGTTTCTGCCCCCTGCAGGTCAGTGTTGCTGTGCTGACTCAGCATGCCGCTGTTTGAGGTCAGCTGTTCCCACAGAACAGTGAATGAGAGGTGGTTGATTCTCCGATGGACCTAAGCGGTCTGCGAGGTCCACGCAGTCAGTGGGGACATTTTTATTTTTGGAAAGAGTGCCTGAAGCTACCAAACACATAAATGCACAATACTAACTTTATCTCAAACAGGGTAGACTTCAGTTTAACAGAACAGTTCAGAAAGTATTGAAGGATTTTTGCCACACTTCCTGTTCTGAATCTGGGAGAGTTTCAGTCATCAGCACAAAATTAATGTTCAGGTTTATTAGCACTTACAGTTTTAAGAAAACACAGTGCAAAATACTTGTGCTTCATGTGTAAAATATTCCTCTTTAGCAAGCCTATCTTTGCACAATAGAATATAGGGGAAACCTGCATGCGTACTGCTTCAAATAAGCCATACTTATATAATCTATTCCGATTAAAGCTGTTTCTTATTTTTAACTTATTTTTATTCTTTGTGTTAACTATTTGCTGTTCTGTTTTATTTTTTTATTTCTAAAGTATTTTCTTCCTCTTTTTTAAACAAAAAATAAATGATTAAAAAAAAATATACATAAAAAAATATATGTTCAAACTGACAAATCAGTAATGACATAAATACCGCAAGTATATCCAGACTCCTAACTCAAGCCACCAACCTGCTAGAATATAAGATGTAATTTATATTCACTTACTGTGAGTGGTTCATTCTATGTGGCTTTGTGTCGATGCGTTCATAAGATATTCATCCAGTCCTTGTATTATTATGGGATCTCTGTATGCTTATAAATAAAGCCCTACACAGAATCTGCATTAGTTTCACTGCCATTGTGTTTCTTCTTGAAAAAAAATGATTGCACATCAACCATTGGAAAAAGAATAATCTATTGACATAAGACACATTTTACAAGTTGAAAATAAATGGAACTTAGAGAATGAGACATGGAATAAAATATGTATGAATATCCATACTCATAAATATCAATGTAGCACGACTGAAATGACAGACTAAAACATATGAAAATAAAATCCTAACAGGCCTATAAAAAAGTGGAAGTGAATGAGAATGTCTATACTGAGTCATAACAATAGTTAATTCAAGTGTTATCAGTTCACTTGCCTGTTGGGTTTTTCCTGACCTGGTAGCCCTAATTAAACTAACCTCCAAACCAATTACCAGGCTTTCCTTCTTCAGTATAGATTAGATAATGACACTGACAGCATCACCAAGAGTGGTGACTTCATAGCAACAGGTTTCAGACAGGAGAAGTTACCGTTAGCCATCAGATATGTCAGAAGCTTTCATTAAAACACAGGGAACTGGATCAGAAGCTGGTGATCCTCACCAATGCTTTGAAATACAAACCGATCAGGTATAACACTGTGACCAGACGCTTAATATTATGAAGGTCAAACACAACTTGGGCAGATTTCCATGTGTACTCACACCATCACCCCCGGCCTCCTCATGACCACAACACTGTTGACTTGCTAAAAGCCAGTGTGGAGACAGACTGTCCATTCAAGCAGAGGAAGCCAGAAATATGGGCGAGAGGCCATCAAACAGTCTGAACTTTTTCCCAGCAGTGACAAACATCAATGCCCAGAATCCAGACTGAGTTGCTCAAAGAAGAACATAATTATTTTTGTATCACTGACGGAATTTGCGGAAACTCTGCACAGGTTATGTCGTGTCATGTCCCGTCCGTCTGGATTAGTTGACTTCAACATTTCTGTCTCGTCTCTACATGTTTTATTTTGAAGTAACCCTGTCTCCATCTTGTTTCAGATCGTTTTACTTCGTGCCCTTCTGTGCTTCCCCTGCCCTGATTCCACCTGTGTCCCCTTACCTCATGTATAGATAGGCTTCTTTTCTCTTTGTCCTGTGCGAGATCATCATGTTCCATGTCCGCACTTTGCATCTCAAGTCTACGGCCCTCGATTCCAGAGAGTTTTCTTCCAGTTTTCCCTCGTTGCTCCCGAGCAGTTTGTTTTGATAACTCTGATAACCTTAGTTTAGTCTTTTGTTTGTAGTATTTATACCTCAGCTAGAGAAGCATTTCTGTTTGTTAGATTCGTTTTCTTTTTTCCCTCTAGAGCCAGAGTGCTCTTTTGTTTGCTAAAGTTTCACAGCCTCTTAGTGTAAGAGCACTTATGTTCTTTTGTTCATTTTTATAGCCTCATTGTACATGAGTGCAGGATCTTTTCTTTGTTAAATTTACATAGCTTCTGAGTGATAGAGAGCTCTTTTTGTTATTAGTAAGGTTTTGTAGCCTCCTTGAGAGAGATTTTGTTGTATTTTCTGTAGTCTGTCTAGCGAGTATTTGAGTTTATTTTTATGGCCAGATATGTTTTCATTTTCTGTGTTTTTTCCCCCCTTTTCAAATGTTGATCAATAAACCACTGGAAGCTGTGTTGCAGCGAAGTTTTTAGTTTATTGTGCAAAGCGTCTGTTTTCTGGTGTGCAGATGTTGAGCCGCCATGCAGACATCACATGACGTTGGTCGGTTGTCATTTCCACTGAGAGTCTCTCTGTGACAAAGAGCAGACATGTTTCACAATTCTGCAGCGGGGGGACGAGGTCAAAGGGCAGAGACACACACATACATGTTAACTCTCTGGGAGTTGGGACTGGCTTAACACAAGTCTTTTAAGTCGTGATAGAACGTTATTAAAGCTCTCTTGATGAGCCATGCAACACAAACTGGCCACTCATGTTGTTCAATGTTCAGTAACATGGGGAGTGTGATTTATTTACTGATATGATTTATTCTCATCAGGATCACAACACATAACCGACCTCATGTGATGTCACGTTCACACTTTCACCAATTTGCTTCACTTCTTGTCCCAGAAACCTGTACCCATTTACACAAACAAGCCCTGAGATCTAAACACCAACTACAGCAGCCTTATGAATATTCATTCCGTCGCCACTGTGGGAGTTGACCAGGTTCCACTTGCTTTTAAATGGCATTATCTGCCCTTTTCTCTCTGCCTACAAATCCCCGACTGGACCAAACATTGAAGAACAAGTCTTGAGTTTGGATTGTGCTTCAAAGTGAGACTCTGTCTGTCAGTTTCAGCTTTTTTATGTTTTTAAGAAAGGTTGAATTTATTGATTATAGGACTAACTCTGACAAAAGCTCTTTTCTGCAGCAGACCATTCAAGCAACATACTATGGAAACCATTGGAGAGATTGTCCCGTTCACTAAGGAGATGCTGAAACAGAGGCCGAGTAGGGGAATGCTTAAGATCTACTTGCTTGGTGCCACCCTGGCGATGGTTGGAGTCCTCAGTGGACTCGTGGAAACGGTTTTGCTACTGTTTGGAGAGCAGGAGGTTGTCGAGGACAAACAAGCGAGCTGATCGTGAAGAAGAAAAAGGAGAAGAGGCAGATTTTGAAGTCACTCACTACCTCAGTCTGGCCTGATGTTGTGGGTCTGCTGGAGATGGTAGTGTTCAAGGCCAAGGCCAAACATATAGAGGCTGCCGGGCAGAGAAACTCCAACCGCTTACATGCTACTTTCTCTCCCAGTGTGCATGGACACTTGCAATATTGATACTAAAATGGTGGTAAATTAAATCACCACTTTGAACTGGTCCCTTTGTACTCATTCTTTTATTTCAGTGTATATGCATTGAAAACTGCAGGATACGGAAATGCCCAGCTGCTGGGCAGATTTGTGGTTGTGACTTGATAAATGTGATGGGGAAAAATGGGATGGTTGTGATTGAATTTATTTTGCACTCTGATAAAGCTATTTTTCTACTAGCAACTTTTTTGGGGTCAGTAAAAGAGTCTAGCCTTTTGTACATGCAATAAGATCAAAAAGATAATATTTATAATGATATAACTTTGTAAGACAAGATAAACTTTACTAGGCTACATTTAACCATGGCACATTTGATTAGTGTTATCTTCTGTGCACAATTGTTGCCACTTTGTTGTCACCATGTATGTTTTTAAATGAGAGTAAAGATGTGTGATATCCATGGATTAGAAGTATGAAGTTGTATAAATTGGAAATAGCCTACTCAAGTGAAGTCCCTAGAATTCAAAGGCGTAGTACTTCAGTAAGAGTACCTGGTTAAATTTTCCTACTGGCCATGTCTACTGTATATTCAGTGAGGAAAATGAATTAAACATGAAAACGTGCCAGGTGTAATTATATGCATCACCGCTAGAGGGCGACAATAAGTGTAGCGAGAGTTAATTAGAACTTCCGGCTGTATGACGGAAATGACGTCATGTATTTGCATCGGGTGTTTTTAACACCCGTGGCTAGGCTAAAACGGATATCCGACACACTTAGCTTTTTCCACGATAGAGTTGAATTAGTTTAATCCAACGAAAAGATTTTCAACAAAGTGCACATGGCGGATCCTGCGGTGGGACAGGGAGGTTCACTGAATGCAGGAGCGGTAAGAGACGGTTTTTATTGTCACTGTCATTAGCAGGATGTAGCTAATTTAGCTGTAGCGCCAGGTTGCTAATGTTTGGCGAACTGGTAGTTATTAGCAGTCTGTTGGAAGAGACTCGTCCGTGCTTAATGTGTATCTCAACAAGGATTAATAACTTGACATAACTCCTGTTGAAGCCACGATGAGCCTACTTTACCTCATCACAGACGACAAGGTTAGCTACGTCGCCATTTATATCGCTGTTTCTTTCTGCATATGCGAGTGAATGAACGCTTGCATGTTTCGACAAATGTTAGTAACGTTGTATGTTAACGTTCGCTACATTCGCACCTTGTGGGCATGTTTAAGTACAGATTGCATTTACCCGTTAATAATGTGATTAGCAAGATATAGTGAGTCTGTATGTCTTGGTTCGTTTATATTTGTTATCCATTAACGTCACACCTGCTAATGTGCAGCTACATGTGATCCTGTAGGTCAAGTCTGTCAACCAGCAGTGGAAGGAAGTAACTAGATGCATATTGTGTATACTCTATGTCCATATAGTCCATTACATTTCAGGGGGAAACTTTTTTTTAATCTTCACTACAAGTATTTAACATGTAAAGATGTAATTTACTTATCATAATCAGATCATACTGCATGGTATTCTTATGTCGTGTGATTCAATACTACACTACCCAGTAGTAAAAAAGTTCTCCAAAAATCTAAAGTTAGATTGCCAAACACCATTAAAATGCACTTGCATGTAAAAGTTGGTGATAAAAAGATTAATATAATATCAGGTACCAATTTCTAATTCTGCCAAACAGAACAATCATGACAGTCATGTACAGTATTAGTTTTTTGTTATTCCAAATTTATGTTTGTTGTAAGTCCTTTGTATCTTCGTACTCAATGGTATGTTTGTTTAGTTCATGCTTGGGGTGTGTTGTATTTTTGTTTCCTCATTTACTCCATGTTCCATTTTGTGTGTGTTTTCCAGCGTGGGAGTGGTGGTAAAGCAGCTACCAGCCCTGCAGAAAATTACCACCTGGCCCGACGTCGCACCCTGCAGGTTGTCGTCAGTGCCCTCCTCACAGAATGTGGCTTTGAGAGTGCAGAGAAGGCAGCAGTGGAGACCCTCACTGAGATGATGCAGAGCTGTACGTATTAATTCTAAAGTAGATGTGCCCTTGTTCATTCAGAGTTTAATACAACCAACCTCATTGCGCATTCAAAGTAAGATGACCAGATTTCTGAAATGAAATCCGGGGACATTTCCAGCTCAGAGATAATAAGAATAATAGTTATTACAGTAGCGACCGGATACCATAATGCCATATAAGGTGTTGTCTCCATGCAACATGCTCACTCATGCTTCCTACCGGACTACCGTAATAACTGTTGTTCTAGTTAACAAGCAAATTTTTTTTCTCAATCATGAAAGACTGTAATCGGGGACATTTTCGGGTACATCTTTAACCACGGACTGGTCATCCAAAAACGGACTGTCCCCGCCTGGTCACCTGAATTTGAAGCAACATCACAAAAATCAGCATGAGTATTTTCAGGGTCTTTCACTTTTTTTTATTTATTCTATTCAGTTGTAGAATATGCTTATGTTTAAGTTAATCTAGTTGTTATTTTGTATTTTTGTTTTTCTTGGATTTATTGAGGTTATTTTCAGGGTCTTCTAATTTATTTTATGTTTATTTTAGTCAACTGAAGAATATTCTCATACTTAAGGTTAAATTTTGTGTGACCCATTGGTTAACTTTTTGATTGCCAGCCGTTTTTAAAAATCAAAAGTGCCCTGTGCCGGCATTTTTGCCCATTTTTCCGTCATATTTCTAGACCCACAGCATATTTTGTACCATGTTTCTGAAAACACAGAGAAGCTCAAATGAAAGAAAAGTCGCACTATTTCAGCATGAAAAAAGCTGTTTCTTTTTACCTTGTTCTGCTCTTGTTTTGTGTGGAGGAGAGTAGAGGCCACTTTCACCAAAATCACCACTTTTTGTAGAGAATCTGTTTGTTTTTCTTGCTAAATGTTGTCATTTCCACCTCCTGCTTTGATCTCTGTGGTGCATGTTAACTCATTATGTCCCTGCTACAAATCACAGAAGCCCCATTACTCACAGGCTGCGGGAGACATCAGCCAACAGCTGCAAAAAAAAAAACCCCACTTTGTTTTTTCTATTGTTCTCTTTTTGAATACTATAACTTAATCAAGCCTTTTCTAACATTTCATACTACAAAATAAGTAATAAAAGTACTGATGATTCATGCTGATATTTTATTGGATCGGTATCGGCCAGTACTCAAGGCTGCAGTATCAGTATCGTATCAGAAGTGAAAAAGTTATATTGGGACACCACTATCAAATATATATTCAAATTTGGCCACCTAACAGCTTGGGTTTTGCATTTTTCTATTTACAGTAGAATGAAGTGACTGGGCTGTCTAATTTAATGAACTAGTGTGTTAGAGGGGTAACTGGGGTCATTTGAAATAGGAGGTTGTGTTTTGGGAGTATATTTGTATGTTTGAAATATTCGGGCTGCACGGTGGTGCACTGTCACCTCACAGCAAGACGGTACCAGGTTCAATTCCCGGCTCAGGGCCTGTCTGTGTAGCGTTTGCATGTTCTCCCCATGTCTGGGTGAGATCTCTCCAGGTACCCTGCATATTGTTTTAATGATGTCTGTCAGTGATTCCTACAAAGAGAAAATAAATCATTTTGACCCATCCAAATGTTGGATCTGAACAATGTTTAGTCTCCACTAGAAGGGACTTGTGTAAACCTCAATGTTTTTGTCTTTTTTTCCAGATATAACTGAAATAGGCCGCTGTGCTAAAGCTTATTGTGAACACACAGCCAGAAGCATCCCAACCCTGTCAGACACAGTGATCACGCTCATTGAAATGGGTAGGTACTGGAGGACGCTAACATATCGTTCAAGCGTCGCTAACACCAGGTGACACAGAGGACATCATTCAAAATGTTTGTATCACTGCAGGTTTCAAAGCCGACACCCTGCCTGTGTACGCCAAGAGGTCACAGAGGATGGTTATAACTGCCCGTAAGTAGCTCCTCCAAATTCACTGACAACAGTAGTCTCACTTTCTACATTGATTCTAATATGATTGAACTGAAAACAGTTGATATAGATGTGAACTTGGCGTTTGGACTTTGTGAATTTCAGCTCCAGTGACAAACCCACCTGTGATTCCCAAAGCCCTGTCAGCCGGACAGAAACGCACACATCCGGCTCACATCCCCAGCCACTTCCCAGATTTCCCTGACCCTCACACCTACATCAAAACACCCGTGAGTTCCAACTTTTCTTGGCCGTTAAAGAACTAATTAGTACGGTTAGGGGTGGAAGTAGATGAAAATTCAACAGCACATGTAAGTGATGATTTTAAAAACTTTATTAAACAGATGTTAATGGTACTGACTATGTTCCAGTCACACTCATTTATGCATTTCCAAGACTGAGTATTTCTGTTTAATGGGGTAATGGAAAACAAATGTACAGCAAAAACTGTGACATTGACATAGAGCAGGTTTGTTCTTTAAAGGGAAGATCTGTGGCTAGCCACTGAACCATCTTCACTGGGTTTGATAACAGCAACTCCACAGCTTTAACATTGAGCCCCCTGCATCCTATGAAAGGATGTTTAACATTTGAAACTAACTGAATTTCCCTTTGGTAATATTAAATATATCATAATTCAGTTTTCATAATGTTGACCCTGAATGACATGCAAATGTGCTCAAGTTTCACCAATGCAATCAGAAATACGTGATTGTTATATCTAACAGATGAAATTCAGAAAGCGATGTGTGTGAGGTGTATATTTTCCTTTTTGCACTCCAGACGTTCAGAGAGCCGGTGTCAGACTACCAGGTGGTGAGAGAGAAGGCAGCAAGTCAGAGGAGAGACGTGGAGCGAGCGCTGACACGCTTCATGGCCAAGACGGGAGAAACTCAGAGCCTCTTCAAAGATGACATCACAGCCTTCCCATGTGAGTGATTCCACCAAGCAGACCTTTATGTCACCCATCAGTCATGATATGTTGTTTACACATTGTAGTCTTTACTTGTTCTCTGTAAGCCAGTATGTCTGTTGCGTTATTCAATGCATGTTGTATTTATGAGGTTTGCAAACCGAATCCATTGTTGGTAACAAGGAGGAACAATTAATCATAATTCAAAACACTTTAAAACATTTTTTTTTCTTCAATCAAAGCTTTATTCTCAGATTACATGCAGCGTACACAAAAATCACAGCTAACAGTTTTATCACACAGACACTCAAAAACAGTCACTTAGTTCAGAAAGTTTTAATTTTCACGTGTCATCTTCAGGCTGTGGGTCTGGCTTGGCTGCCTGTCCCAACTCCCTCTAGTGGTAAATGTGAGTCACTGAAATATGCTTTGGAAAAAAATATTATAAGAAGAACATATTGCTATATCTACAATGTAATAAGAGACGACATGTTTTATTTCAGATCTTTATTTGATATCAGATTGATAGAATTTATCATCCCTACCTAATCTAATCCCTGTGAATGTGTTTGCAGTGATTGCTGCACAGCCGAGCACCATCCCCTATCTCAGCGCCCTCCTGCCCTCGGAGCTGGAACTGCAGACTCTGGAGGAGACGGACTCCTCTGAGCAGGACGACCAGACGGACAGCGAGAACACAGCAGGAAACGTCATCAATGTAGGGCTTTGCTTCAGAGATCTTAAAATGAATTCCTCCTGGGAATATGCTAACGTCATACATTTGTGTACATCTTTTATAAGGCGAAGTGGATTAGTTAAACTCAGATTTGTTTACCAGTACCAAGTATTAAATTTACCTCTTGTATTTCATGTAGGGCCTCCACAAGTACACTACTCAGTTTGGCTTTAGAGCTTTTCAAGTAAAGGATATAGAATCTATTTTGTGAACCTCTGCTGTTATGTTGTAATATTTGTTTATCCTCTGAATGTCACCACTTTTAATTAAGTCTAAGTGGTTACAGGAGTAACTAATCCAGTTTTCCTTTTCTACTAAATGTACACAGCTATGTGAAACTGACAAATGAGGGCTCTGAGGGGAGAGCTGTGAGCCCTCCTCCATCCCCTCTGCTGCTTTTTAGTGACTTACTGCTAAGAGTCAACAGTTAACGCTGTAACTAGTTCAGTCTTAACACTTGAATCGGTCATGAGCTGCTTGTAATTCTGTATCACTTTTGGATTATCGATTCTGACAACCTGACATTGAGACAGCTGAGGCAAACCGCCATTTCTGTTTCATACATGTGGTCACAGCTTCACGTTGGCTGCAAAAGGGTCTATATTGTCATTAAGGCTTAATTGGAGAGGCAAGTTAATGATTCCTTTAAATGTGATATGGGAGTATAGTAATGTTCAACAATAATCTTTTCGCTCTTTTTTTCTGTTTCTCTCTCACTCAGGAGGATCCAGGAGCTGACAAAGAGAACGCCATGCTTCCTCCTAGTGGAGTTGTTCCTTCCACAAAAGCCAGCGAGGACAACATGATAGACAACCCGTACCTCCGGCCGGTCAAGAAACCCAAAGTGAGGAGAAAGAAATGAGAGGGACCCACCTTTAAGCAAAAGACTATTTGCCAGAGTGTTCAGCAAGTGGGACCAGTACTGCTGTTGGCTTTTTTCCACATACTGACTTCTACTGAAGAGAGAACTTCCATTTGTTGTGTTAACGGACATTTTTCAGCAAGCACTCATTTTGTGAACAACATTGATGTTTCAGTCATTTTGTGAATAAAGAGAATCAAGTTCCTTTTGTAACTCTAGAGAACTTGGCAACAAGAAAGTCCAGTTGACAATAGAAATTAATGACAAACACACCATACCCTTCAGAATTAATAGTACAAACTCAGGTAGGCCACTCTGCTCCTGTGCCTCAGGAACTCCTTTTCATTGTTCAGCTGAAGGAAAGCAAAAGAGATATGTTTTAATATCACAATGTCGCATTTTGTAAACATTGCAATTCTCAAAATCTGGTCTGTTTAGCAAACGCCAAAGGAATAGTGTGACATTATTTTGGAGAAGCACTTATTTGCTAGCTTGCCGACACATGAGAATGAGAAGAGTTTCCACGCTCTTCAAGGATTAAAGGTTCTCTTTAATGGGATTTGGAGCATAAACGTAAGACGCAAAAATTATTTGCAATGGAAAGATACTGTGTGTGTGTGTTGCAATCTAAGATTCTCTGCATTGTTTACATAGTGTGCCTAGTGAAGTGTCTCTCCTGTGCTCATAACGCCGCCACCCGCCAGTTTGCATGAAGGTAAAGAATAATTCAACACAAGAACTTAAGCCTCTCATGCTATGCACGATCTGATATCATCACAAGCAATTAACAGTCCACTAACCCTAATCTTCACCCTAAAGGCTGGAATATACTTCTCCGACTGCGTAATACTTTATCCGACTCCGTAGCTACGGAGACCCCCTTGAGCCCTCGCACTTCTTTGTCATGATGCGTGTTGTGCAGCCCTGCGCTGAAATGCACCCCCTCGGAAAGTGAAGCAATTCGCCTTAATATCGCTGATAAAAGCAGGAGAAAATACTATTTTATGATTTAATTATTTGTGAGGGAGATAGAAGAGAACAACATTGATTGCTTTCAGTCTTTAAAACTCCTCTTTCATTTCAACACAAAATAGGATAATAGCGAACGCAAACCAACAACTTTCGGTATGTTCTGTGTAAATATACCCCGGCCATAATTACTAACTGAATTAAATAGATTTTTTGAGCAGGTTGAATGTGTTTGATTTGCCTTTCACAAGGATAATCGATACTTTAGTTCTTGTCCTGCTGCAAAGATGACCTGTCTGTTTCTGTGTAGGGGGAGGGGCTGCATTTCACAGCAGGGGTGCAGCTAGAGGACCAATCACAGCCCTTATCGTCTCCGTCTTCCCTTGACGGATTGACGGACTGTTAAAAAAGAAAAATCCTGCGCCCGGAGACGACGGAGAGGCTCTCCGGTGACGCAGAGGGCTCGTCTCTACGTACGGCACTTTACGGAGTACTATAAATTGGCCTTAACTCTAAAAACTTTTGACATTTGTCCAGGACTGTTAATTACTTGGTGATAGCAGATCATCCCTCATGCTATATAATGGCTTTTTCACAACTTGGATCAACATATTTTGCTATGAAATAATTCAACACAATACTAATGAGTCATTCTCAAGGCTATTTTTGACCTTTTAAAATACTTAATTTTTTCCTTTTTCACATGCAATACCATGACTTTTTCTGACAATTTTCAATATGCTTTAAAACCTATTTTTTTTACAATTTTTTTCGAGTTACTCTTCTATGAAAACATTCAACACACTATATTAAGACTTTCTGATGACTATTTTTTGACATTTTAAGAATTGTCATTTTTGGACTTTTTTGACATACTAAAGTATGACTTTTTTTTTTACAATTTTCAACATGGTATAAAACCTAGTTTTTTCACCTTTTTTCGACTTGTTCTAATATAAAATCATTCAACACACTATAATAAGTATTTCTGATGACGTTTTTTGACATTTTAAAAATTGTCATTTTTGGACTTTTTCGACATACTATAGTATGACTTTTTTTTTTTTTTTACAATTTTCAACATGCTATGAAACCTAGTTTTTTCAACTTTTTTCGACTTGTTCTGCTATAAAATCATTCAACACACTATAATAAGCCTTTCTGGTGACTTATGTGGATACTTTAAAAATTGACATTGTTGGACTTTTTCGACATACAATAGCATGACTTTTTTTTATTTTTTTTTACAATTTTCAACATGCTATGAAACCTATTTTTTTCAACTTTTTTTCGACTTGTTCTGCTATAAAATCATTCAAAGCACTATAATAAGTCTTTCTGATGAGGTTTTTTGACATTTTAAAAATTGTCATTTTTGGACTTTTTCGACATACTATAGTATGACTTTTTTTTACAATTTTCAACATGCTATAAAACCTAGTTTTTTCAACTTTTTTTCGACTTGTTCTGCTATAAAATCACTCAACACACTATAATAAGACTTTCTGATGATGTTTTTTGACATTTTAAAAATTGTCATTTTTGGACTTTATCGACATACTATAGTATGACTTTTTTTTACAATTTTCAACATGCGATAAAATCTATTTTTTTCAACTTTTTTCGACTTGTTCTGCAGTAAAATCATTCAACACACTATAATAAGTCTTTCTGATGATGTTTTTTGACATTTTAAAAAAATAGTCATTTTTGCACTTTTTCGACATACTATAGTATGACTTTTTTTTTTACAATTTTCAACATGCTATAAAACCTAGTTTTTTCACCTTTTTTCGACTTGTTCTGCTATAAAATCATTCAACACACTATAATAAGTCTTTCTGATGAGGTTTTTTGACATTTTAAAAATTGTCATTTTTGGACTTTTTCGACATACTATAGTAAGACTTTTTTTTAACAATTTTCAACATGCTATAAAACCTAGTTTTTTTCTACTTTTTTCGACTTGTTCTGCTATAAAATCATTCAACACACTATAATAAGTCTTTCTGATGAGGTTTTTTGACATTTTAAAATTGTCATTTTTGCACTTTTTCGACATACTATAGTATGACTTTTTTTTTTAATTTTCAAAATGCTATAAAACCTAATTTTTCAACTTTTTTCGACTTGTTCTGCAATAAAATCATTCAAAATACTACAATAAGACTTTCTGATGATGTTTCTTGACATTTTCGACATACTATAGTATGACTTTTTTTTAATTTTCAAAATGCTATAAAACCTAGTTTTTCAACTTTTGTCGACTTGATCTGCAATAAAATCATTCAAAATACTATAATAAGTCTTTCTGATGACGTTTTTTGACATTTTAAAAAAATAGTCATTTTTTGACTTTTTCGACATACTATATATAGTATGACTTTTTTTTTAAATTTTCAACATGCTATAAAACCTAATTTTTTCAACTTTATTCGACTTGTTCTGCTATAAAATCATTCAACACACTATAATAAGCCTTTCTGATGACGTTTCTTGACATTTTAAAAATTGACATTTTTGGACTTTTTCGACATACTATAGTATGACTTTTTTTTCACAATTTTCAACATGCTATGAAACCTAGTTTTTTCAACTTTTTTCGACTTGTTCTGCTATAAAATCATTCAACACACTATAATAAGTCTTTCTGATGAGGTTTTTTGACATTTTAAAAAAATAGTCATTTTTGCACTTTTTCGACATACTATAGTATGACTTTTTTTTTACAATTTTCAACATGCTATAAAACCTAGTTTTTTCACCTTTTTTCTACTTGTTCTGCTATAAAATCATTCAACACACTATAATAAGTCTTTCTGATGAGGTTTTTTGACATTTTAAAAATAGTCATTTTTGGAGTTTTTCGACATACTATAGTATGACTTTTTTTTTACAATTTTCAACATGCTATAAAACCTAGTTCTTTCAACTTTTTTCGACTTGTTCTAATATAAAATCATTCAACACACTATAATAAGTCTTTCTGATGAGGTTTTTTGACATTTTAAAAATTGTCATTTTTGGACTTTTTCAACATACTATAGTATGACTTTTTTTTTACAATTTTCAACATGCTATAAAACCTAGTTTTTTCACCTTTTTTCTACTTGTTCTGCTATAAAATCATTCAACACACTATAATAAGTCTTTCTGATGAGGTTTTTTGACATTTTAAAAATTGTAATTTTTGGACTTTTTCGACATACTATAGTATGACTTTTTTTTTACAATTTTCAACATGCTATAAAACCTAGTTCTTTCAACTTTTTTCGACTTGTTCTGCTATAAAATCATTCAACACACTATAATAAGTCTTTCTGATGACGTTTTTTGACATTTTAAAAATTGTCATTTTTGGACTTTTTCGACATACTATAGTATGACTTTTTTTTACAATTTTCAACATGCTATAAAACCTAGTTTTTTCAACTTTTTTTCGACTTGTTCTAATATAAAATCATTCAACACACTATAATAAGTCTTTCTGATGACGTTTTTTGACATTTTAAAAATTGTCATTTTTGGACTTTTTCGACATACTATAGTATGACTTTTTTTTTACAATTTTCAACATGCTATAAAACCTAGTTTTTTCAACTTTTTTTCGACTTGTTCTGCTATAAAATCATTCAAAATACTATAATAAGACTTTCTGATGATGTTTTTTGACATTTTAAAAATTGTCATTTTTGGACTTTTTCAACATACTGTAGTATGACTTTTTTTTTACAATTTTCAACATGCTATAAAACCTAGTTTTTTCAACTTTTTTTCGACTTGTTCTGATATAAAATCATTCAACACACTATAATAAGACTTTCTGATGATGTTTTTTGACATTTTAAAAATAGTCATTTTTGGACTTTTTCGACATACTATAGTATGACTTTTTTTTTACAATTTTCAACATGCTATAAAACCTAGTTTTGCAACTTTTTTCGACTTGTTCTGCTATAAAATCCTTCAACACACTATAATAAGTCTTTCTGATGAGGTTTTTTGACATTTTAAAAATTGTAATTTTTGGATTTTTTCGACATACTATAGTATGACTTTTTTTTTACAATTTTCAACATGCTATAAAACCTATTTTTTTCAACTTTATTCGACTTGTTCTGCTATAAAATCATTCAAAACACTAATAAGACTTTCTGATGGCGTTTCTTGACATTTTCGACATACTATAGTATGACTTTTTTTTTACAATTTTCAACATGCTATAAAACCTAGTTTTTCAACTTTTTTCGACTTGTTCTGCAATAAAATCATTCAACACACTATAATAAGCCTTTCTGATAACGTTTTTTTGACATTTAAAAATAGTCATTTTTGGACTTTTTCGACATACTATAGTATGACTTTTTTTTTACAATTTTCAACATGCTATAAAACCTAGTTTTTTTAACTTTTTTTCGACTTGTTCTGCTATAAAATCATTCAACACACTATAATAAGACTTTCTGATGATGTTTTTTGACATTTTAAAAATTGTCATTTTTGGACTTTATCGACATACTATAGTATGACTTTTTTTTACAATTTTCAACATGCGATAAAATCTATTTCTTTCAACTTTTTTCGACTTGTTCTGCAGTAAAATCATTCAACACACTATAATAAGTCTTTCTGATGAGGTTTTTTGACATTTTAAAAAAATAGTCATTTTTGCACTTTTTCGACATACTATAGTATGACTTTTTTTTACAATTTTCAACATGCTATAAAACCTAGTTTTTTCACCTTTTTTCTACTTGTTCTGCTATAAAATCATTCAACACACTATAATAAGTCTTTCTGATGAGGTTTTTTGACATTTTAAAAATAGTCATTTTTGGAGTTTTTCGACATACTATAGTATGACTTTTTTTTTACAATTTTCAACATGCTATAAAACCTAGTTTTGCAACTTTTTTCGACTTGTTCTGCTATAAAATCCTTCAACACACTATAATAAGTCTTTCTGATGAGGTTTTTTGACATTTTAAAAATTGTAATTTTTGGACTTTTTCGACATACTATAGTATGACTTTTTTTTTTACAATTTTCAACATGCTATAAAACCTAGTTCTTTCAACTTTTTTCGACTTGTTCTGCTATAAAATCATTCAACACACTATAATAAGTCTTTCTGATGACGTTTTTTGACATTTTAAAAATTGTCATTTTTGGACTTTTTCGACATACTATAGTATGACTTTTTTTTACAATTTTCAACATGCTATAAAACCTAGTTCTTTCAACTTTTTTCGACTTGTTCTAATATAAAATCGTTCAACACACTATCATCAGTCTTTCTGATGACGTTTTTTGACATTTTAAAAATTGTCATTTTTGGATTTTTTCAACATACTATAGTATGACTTTTTTTTCACAATTTTCAACATGCTATAAAACCTAGTTTTTTCACCTTTTTTCGACTTGTTCAGCTATAAAATCATTCAAAATACTATCATAAGTCTTTCTGATGACGTTTTTTGACATTTTAAAACTTGTCATTTTTGGACTTTTTCAACATACTATAGTATGACTTTTTTTTTACAATTTTCAACATGCTATAAAACCTAGTTTTTTCAACTTTTTTTCGACTTGTTCTGATATAAAATCATTCAACACACTATAATAAGACTTTCTGATGATGTTTTTTGACATTTTAAAAATTGTCATTTTTGGACTTTATCGACATACTATAGTATGACTTTTTTTTTACAATTTTCAACATGCGATAAAATCTATTTTTTTCAACTTTTTTCGACTTGTTCTGCAATAAAATCATTCAACACACTATAATAAGTCTTTCTGATGATGTTTTTTGACAATTTAAAAAAATAGTCATTTTTGCACTTTTTTGACATACTATAGTATGACTTTTTTTTACAATTTTCAACATGCTATAAAACCTAGTTTTTTCACCTTTTTTCGACTTGTTCTGCTATAAAATCCTTCAACACACTATAATAAGTCTTTCTGATAACGTTTTTTGACATTTTAAAAATTGTAATTTTTGGACTTTTTCGACATACTATAGTATGACTTTTTTTTACAATTTCCAACATGCTATAAAACCTAGTTCTTTCAACATTTTTCGACTTGTTCTGCTATGAAATCATTCAAAACACTATCATAAGACTTTCTGACGATGTTTTTTGACATTTTAAAAATTGTCATTTTTGGACTTTATCGACATACTATAGTATGACTTTTTTTTACAATTTTCAACATGCTATAAAACCTAGTTTTTCAACTTTTTTCGACTTGTTCTGCATTAAAATCATTCAACACACTATAATAAGCCTTTCTGATAACGTTTTTTTGACATTTTAAAAATAGTCATTTTTGGACTTTTTCGACATACTATAGTATGACTTTTTTTTTTACAATTTTCAACATGCTATAAAACCTAGTTTTTTCAACTTTTTTTCGACTTGTTCTGCTATAAAATCATTCAACACACTATAATAAGACTTTCTGATGATGTTTTTTGACATTTTAAAAATAGTAATTTTTGGAGTTTTTCGACATACTATAGTATGACTTTTTTTTTACAATTTTCAACATGCTATAAAACCTAGTTTTGCAACTTTTTTCGACTTGTTCTGCTATAAAATCCTTCAACACACTATAATAAGTCTTTCTGATGAGGTTTTTTGACATTTTAAAAATTGTAATTTTTGGACTTTTTCGACATACTATAGTATGACTTTTTTTTACAATTTTCAACATGCGATAAAATCTATTTTTTTCAACTTTTTTTCGACTTGTTCTGCAATAAAATCATTCAACACACTATAATAAGTCTTTCTGATGACGTTTTTTGACATTTTAAAAATTGTCATTTTTGGACTTTTTCGACATACTATAGTATGACTTTTTTTTACAATTTTCAACATGCTATAAAACCTAGTTTTTTCAACTTTTTTTCGACTTGTTCTGATATAAAATCATTCAACACACTACAATAAGTCTTTCTGATAACGTTTTTTGAAATTTTAAAAATTGTCATTTTTGGACTTTTTCAACATACTATAGTATGACTTTTTTTTTACAATTTTCAACATGCTATAAAACCTAGTTTTTTCAACTTTTTTTCGACTTGTTCTGCTATGAAATCATTCAAAACACTATCATAAGACTTTCTGATGATGTTTTTTGACATTTTAAAAATTGTCATTTTTGGACTTTATCGACATACTATAGTATGACTTTTTTTTACAATTTTCAACATGCGATAAAATCTATTTTTTTCAACTTTTTTTCGACTTGTTCTGCAATAAAATCATTCAACACACTATAATAAGTCTTTCTGATGATGTTTTTTTACATTTTAAAAAAATAGTCATTTTTTGACTTTTTCAACATACTATAGTATGACTTTTTTTTTTTACAATTTTCAACATGCTATAAAACCTAGTTTCGCAACTTTTTTCGACTTGTTCTGCTATAAAATCATTCAAAACACTATAATAAGCCTTTCTGGTGACTTATTTGGATACTTTAAAAATTGACATTTTTGGACTTTTTCGACATACTATAGTATGACTTTTTTTTTTTACAATTTTCAACATGCTATGAAACCTAGTTTTTTCAACTTTTTTCGACTTGTTCTGCTATAAAATCATTCAACACACTATAATAAGCATTTCTGGTGACTTATTTGGATACTTTAAAAATTGACATTTTTGGACTTTTTCGACATACTATAGTATGACTTTTTTTTTTACAATTTTCAACATGCTATGAAACCTAGTTTTTTCAACTTTTTCGACTTGTTCTGCTATAAAATCATTCAACACACTATAATAAGTCTTTCTGATGAGGTTTTTTGACATTTTAAAACTTGTCATTTTTGCACTTTTTTTTTTAATTTTCAAAATGCTATAAAACCTAGTTTTTCAACTTTTTTCGACTTGTTCTGCAATAAAATCATTCAAAATACTATAATAAGTCTTTCTGATGACGTTTTTTGACATTTTAAAAAAATAGTCATTTTTTGACTTTTTCGACATACTATATATAGTATGACTTTTTTTTTAATTTTCAAAATGCTATAAAACCTAGTTTTTGAACTTTTTTCGACTTGTTCTGCAATAAAATCATTCAAAATACTATAATAAGCCTTTCTGATGACGTTTTTTGACATTTTAAAAATTGTCATTTTTGGATTTTTTCGACATACTATAGTATGACTTTTTTGTTTTACAATTTTCAACATGCTATAAAACCTAGTTTTGCAACTTTTTTCGACTTGTTCTGCTATAAAATCATTCAAAACACTATAATAAGCCTTTCTGGTGACTTATTTGGATACTTTAAAAATTGACATTGTTGGACTTTTTCGACATACTATAGTATGACTTTTTTTTACAATTTTCAACATGCTATAAAACCTAGTTTTTTCAACTTTTTTCGACTTGTTCTGCTATAAAATCATTCAACACACTATAATAAGTCTTTCTGATGAGGTTTTTTGACATTTTAAAAATTGTCATTTTTGGACTTTTTCAACATACTATAGTATGACTTTTTTTTTAATTTTCAAAATGCTATAAAACCTAGTTTTTCAACTTTTTTCGACTTGTTCTGCAATAAAATCATTCAAAATACTATAATAAGCCTTTCTGATGACGTTTTTTGACATTTTAAAAATTGTCATTTTTGGACTTTTTCGACATACTATAGTATGACTTTTTTTTTACAATTTTCAACATGCTATAAAACCTAGTTTTTTCAACTTTTTTCGACTTGTTCTGCTATAAAATCATTCAACACACTATAATAAGACTTTCTGATGACGTTTTTTTGACATTTTAAAAAATTTCATTTTTGGACTTTTTCGACATTCTATAGTATGACTTTTTTTTTACAATTTCCAACATGCTATAAAACCTAGTTCTTTCAACTTTTTTCGACTTGTTCTGCTATAAAATCATTCAACACTATAATAAGTCTTTCTGATGACGTTTTTTGACATTTTAAAAATTGTCATTTTTGGACTTTTTCGACATACTATAGTATGACTTTTTTTTTTAATTTTCAAAATGCTATAAAACCTAATTTTTCAACTTTTTTCGACTTGTTCTGCAATAAAATCATTCAAAATACTATAATAAGTCTTTCGGATGACATTTTTTGACATTTTAAAAAAATAGTAATTTTTGGACTTTTTCGACATACTATATATAGTATGACTTTTTTTCTATTTTCAAAATGCTATAAAACCTAGTTTTTCAACTTTTTTCGACTTGTTCTGCAATAAAATCATTCAAAACACTATAATAAGCCTTTCTGGTGACTCATTTGGATACTTTAAAAATTGACATTTTTGGACTTTTTCGACATACTATAGTATGACTTTTTTTTTTTACAATTTTCAACATACTACAAATCCTAGTTTTTTCAAGTTTTTTCGACTTGTTCTGCTATAAAATTATTCAAAACACTATAATAAGCCTTTCTGGTGACTCATTTGGATACTTTAAAAATTGACATTTTTGGACTTTTTCGACATACTCTAGTATGACTTTTTTTTACAGTTTTCAACATGCTATAAAACCTAGTTTTTTCACCTTTTTTTGACTTGTTCTGCTATAAAATCATTCAACACACTATAATAAGTCTTTCTGATGACGTTTTTTGACATTTTAAAAATAGTCATTTTTGGACTTTTTCGACATACTATAGTATGACTTTTTTTTTTTTTAACAATTATGACTTTTTTTTTTTTAACAATTTTCGTCATGCGATAAAACCTAGTTTTTTCAACTTTTTTCGACTTGTTCTGCTATAAAATCTTTCAAAATACTATAATAAGTCTTTCTGATGACAATTTTTGACATTTTAAAAATGTCATTTTTGGATTTTTTTCGACTTACTATAGAATGACTTTTTTTTTTTACAATTTTCAACATGCTATAAAACCTAGTTTTTTCAACTTTTTTCGACTTGTTCTGCTATGAAGTCATTCAAAACACTACAATAAGACTTTCTGATGACGGTTTTTGACATTTTAAAAAATGTCATTTTTGGACTTTTTCGACATACTATAGTATGACTTTTTTTTAACAATTTTCAACATGCTATAAAACCTAGTTTTTGCAACTTTTTTCGACTTGTTCTGATATAAAATCATTCAACACACTATAATAAGTCTTTCTGATGACGGTTTTTGACATTTTAAAAAAATGTCATTTTTGGACTTTTTCGACATACTATAGTAAAACTTTTTTTTTACAATTTTCAACATGCTATAAAACCTAGTTTTTGCAACTTTTTTCGACTTGTTCTGCTATAAAATCATTCAACACACTGCAATAAGTCTTTCTGGTGACTTATTTGGATACTTTAAAAATTATCATTTTTGCACATTTTCGACATACTATAGTATGATTTTTTTTTTACAATTTTCAACATGCTATAAAACCTATTTTTTTCAACTTTTTTCGACTTGTTCTGCTATAAAATCATTTAAAACACTATAATAAGACTTTCTGATGACGTTTTTTGACATTTTAAAAATTGTCATTTTTGGACTTTTTCGACATACTATAGTATGACTTTTTCTGACAATTTTCAACATGCTATAAAACCTATTTTTTACAACTCTTTTCGATTTGTACTGCAAAGAAATCATTCAACACACTATAATAAGTATTTCTGATGACTTTTGTTTACATTATAAATATTGGGAGTGGTCTTGCAGATGCAGCGTAATGCAATCCGACTGCGTTCAACGAGAGAGTTTTTTTTTGTCTTTGCCATCAGGAGGTCATGACAGTGTAGATACCTGACATAAAATGACACTAAACCCACTTTTTTGCTTTTAAAGACTGTGGTCTTAAAATTTTGATCAGGAGTGTGTGTATATGGATAAATATATATATATGGATAAATATATATATACATATATATATATATATTTACATGTATAAATATATATAAAAACATATGTATAAATAAACCATATATATACACACACACACACACACTTTTTTTATGTATTTTTTTAAATTTTGTTTCCCTGTTTTAATTTTGAAAAACATTATGCATTTTCATTACCTTCACTCTGAGCGACTTCTTCTCCATCTGAGGCAGTCTGGACCATTCTGGTTTCCCGAAACACATCGGCCAGCTCACTTTCCTGTTTGTCACTGCACTATGAACATAGGTCCCAGGCCTGTATCACAAAGTTCACATCTGTCAGCCCAGTCCAGCATTGTGTGTCTGTGTGCGACTCTTCCTCACCCTGGGCTGTCCTCGGCTGTACAGGACATGCTTCTGAACCTCGGTGTGGTTGAGCTGAAAGGTGTTTTTCCAGGAGGGGGGACTCTGGACCAGGTTTGATCCTGTTGGTAGTGTTGCGGGGAAGGGTTTGCCATCTGCTGATTAAAATTGGATAAAAAAAAATATTAAACCGGTATTCCAGACATTTAACACTACATTTCCATAACTCTGGGGGACTTTGCAAGGGACGAGAGACAAGAAAGAATGTGGACTAATAGTGGGAAATGTGCCAGGTCCTCCTCTTCCTGGACACTGCAGAGCAAGGCACTGAACTCCCCAACTGCACAGGGCACTTACATATGGCTCTCTTTGCTCTGACATCTCTCCGTTCAATTGCATGAGTATAGGTCCTGTTTGAAGTGTGTGTGTGTGTATTCAGACCTGTGTATGCAATGTGTTAAAATTTAAAAAAAAAAAAAAAAAAAAAAAAAAAAAAGAATTCAGCAATGAATAAAGTATGTCTTCTTCATATTCTAGAAAGATTTTGGACTGTTGATTGGACAAAGCAAACATTGTGAAGGTGTTAACATGGGCTCTGGTTAATCCAGACAGCATGCTTCATTATTTTCTGAAATCTTAATAACAAAATAAATTCATGACGAACAAAATAAACAGCAGATTAATCCTTAAGGACAAATATTTATTATGTAGGAACTATAAGTCCTATTCGCCTACTTTAGCCGCTTCTGGCTGCTGATTCATCTGAACTGTTTGGAAGTGCTCAGAAAACAAAATCCAGATTATATCATGGAGCTCACTTTCCCAACAGTGTCCATAATCCTTTGTGTCCATCACTTTTAACAAGTTCGACCACAAAGTTATACATACATAGGCCTACAGCATGTTTGCTCATTTAACCAGTCTGTAACACCTACAATAACTGGCAGGAACCTAAATGTCCTTTGGCCAAACTCGGCCTGTACCACACACTATGTCTCGTTTACTTACCGCAGTGCACTTCATTATAGCTTGCTGCAGTCTCATGCATCCACCGTAGCATTTGTCCAACAATAATGAATCTGTCTTTCACTTCGTTGAATTAACTCGAAGTACAAACGTGTTAGTCTACTTTAGCTGCTGCTGCAAATTAATCCTAATTGTTTGGCGCTCACGTGAGAAAACTATATGTTACCAACGGGCTACTATAGGCTACATAACGGCGTTTATTTATGTCGCATAACCGTTTCTATGTCCATTTATAGCCTTCAGTTCCAATGTGTTTCATGATGCATCATGGAGACAATAGTTTGCTTCTTTCCCAATCAACAACACCTGAGATGGTCTGTACCGAAATACCACCTAGTGGTGGGATGTATAATTACACTCAACTCAACTCAATGCATGGCTCCTACACATCATTTTTACAATTATAGACTAGGCCCTCCACTTCAACCAGCTACAACAGTAACATCCTGATTTTACAACAATGCATGAGTGAAAAGAATCTAATGGTATAATATGTAATATATAGTACAGGGGACTTTTTTCTGCATTTAATCTTTCAGCACTTAAAGTATAAATTCCTGACTATACTGATTTTACAATGTGTTATAAGTACATTTACTTGAGTAAAAGATCTGAATAATTCCTCCACCACTGTTTTTTATTCCCCAATATGAGTCAAGCTCCATAAACAAA
Source organism: Synanceia verrucosa (assembly GCA_029721515.1). Classification (NCBI taxonomy): domain Eukaryota; kingdom Metazoa; phylum Chordata; class Actinopteri; order Perciformes; family Synanceiidae; genus Synanceia; species Synanceia verrucosa. The sequence continues at coordinate 17,693,650 of CM056561.1, read as the reverse complement.
ATAAAAAAAAAACAAAAAAAAAAAAAAACAAGAGCAGTGTCACTTTTAAAGTATTATGTAGAAACTGGGACAACCAGGCTTTGGAAAGCACCTCTTATAAAATATTCCTCCACCACTGTTTTTTATCCCCCAATATGAGTCAATCTCTGTAAACAAAATTAAAAAACAACAACAACAACAAGAGCAGTGTCAGTTTTAAAGTATTATGTAGAAACTGGGACAACCGGGCTTTGGAAAGCACCTCTTATAAAATATTCCTCCACCACTGTTATTTATCCCCCAATATGAGTCAGTCTCTGTAAACAAAATTAAAAAACAAAAACAACAACAACAAGAGCAGTGTCAGTTTTAAAGTATTATGTAGAAACTGGGACAACCAGGCTTTGGAAAGCACCTCTTATAAAATATTCCTCCACCACTGTTTTTTATTCCCCAATATGAGTCAATCTCTGTAAACAAAATTTAAAAAAAAATAAAAATAAAAAAATAAAAAACAAGAGCAGTGTCAGTTTTAAAGTATTATGTAGAAACTGGGACAACCAGGCTTTGGAAAGTACCTCTTATAAAATATTTGCAGCTGTTGGAATGAGTGGGCAAATAAACTGAACTTGGTGGAGAACATCATAAAGTAAACACTGTATACTCAAATGTTCTCTCAGCAAGTTAGAAAACACTTTATAAAAACAAAGCATATTAAATGCTTACCTAATGCATGACTTATGGTAATTTAAAAACATGAATTCATGTAAAATGTATCATTAGTTTATATATTATTTCTCAATAGACTGAATGACATTACTGTTCTGTTCTGCCACCAGAAAGGCTGAGAAAAGAAATAGTCTGCAATCTGCAACCTAACCACTAGATGTCGCCAACTGATATTATCAGATATACAGTATACAATGCCCAATAGTAACTTCCAGATTGTATTGATGGAGGGTAAGTATGATAGCATAAAATAAAAATACTCAAGAAAAGTATAAGTTCATCTCGGTACAGGGTTATTGGAGTATATAGGCTATTTCTACATTTCACCACTGCTCCTGTGACTCCATGGTTAATACTGGTTGACACACACCAGCCTCTGTGCTAACAGCCTTCATGGTTGATATGGAGCAGGTAACTTGTTTGAGGTTATTTTGTGTCTCATTTATCACCTGGCAACAGGGTGGGAAGCGGGCTGCAGTCCTGGCAGCGAGACTATATCCCTTCTTACTCCTCGGTGTCTTTTGCAAATCAAAGATTATGGTGCCAAACTGTGAAGGAAATGAAAAGATTTAGCCTTCATGTAGATAGATAGATTTACTCATCTCACAGAGAAATTCAGTTCCAGCAGCTTGAAAAATGGAAACTCACAGGGTTCAAGGAAATAAAAATAAAATAGGATATAATAAAATATCAATAAAATGTCAAGTACCAAAATACTGTATATACTATAATATAGGCTACATAAGAGGAATGCCAGGTGCAGATTGTGATAAAGTCCGAGAGATTAATGCAAATTATGATAGAATATGAAATAGTACCAGGTGTAATTAATGACAAACTATGATAAAAATAGAAATATAAAAGTCTGACATATAAAGTACAGTAAGTGTAGTATACCGTTTTTTTTGTTTGTTTTTTTTTTTTTCAGACATTTGTGGAGTCCAGCTTGTAGATGTGAGTGAGTGTGATTGAGAAAGTGCATGTGTGTCCAGGACTCATATAATTATTTAACGGAGATATTGTGCATGTAAACAACACTGACATCTGTATGAGGACATTTTTTTCTGCATATGTGATAGTCATTTAATTAAGAGACGAACCTCGTGGTTGTCATAGCGACCAGGCCCAACGTGCGTTGCTTCCTGTCGTGGCATTTGGTTTCCGAGCCGGTCTGGTGCAAAATGGCAGGGAAACAGCCTCCTGTCCTGACAGCTGCCGAAAGCGACTCTCTGAACAGGAGTTGCTGACATCTTGGGAACAACTTGCGGTCAAGAAACCCAACGGAAAAAAGCTACGTTAAATAGTTACGTAGCCACACATGATGCGTCTAGACTGGTGACAACGCCTTGTTTTCATTTGTTGTAACGATGGCAACGGAGTTGGCACGGAAATTACGCAAATTGACAGAGTCAGAAAGGTAGTTCATTTGGTTGGAGTTAAACATGACACATTAGTTGTCCATGAATTGAAACAGCCCAATTAAATACACAACTTATACATATCTTTATTTTCAGTTAAATACAATGTACATGTTACTGCAATTGCACATTAACTCGTTTGACAAAAAAATGAATGGAGGCACTGAAGCAAGGGTGAACTTTCAGGGTAAACAAGAGAAAGTCAATAAATTACTGGTCAAGAAAATATTGTATTAAAATGTGGCACTTGAGTTGGATTTGAAAGGCAATTCCAAAACAGTTATAAACAGTCTGCTCTTTATATACAGGCACTTCTTTCATAACCAGTAGTCTTTAAATACAGCTTGTTGGAAAAAAATGAACAATTGAGGTCTGATGCAGTCCTACAACATCCAGCAGTCACATTCATGCTGGAACAGAAGACATTCTCTGTTATGAGAAATTATTGCTAATTACTTTAAATACACAGTTTCTGGCCAACAGTGGCACAAAAACATATTTTTTTTTAGCACATGCACTCATAATCTCATAAAATGTGCATCTACTTTGGCAGTTGCAAATGCAGAGAGATGAATTGGAATGTGCCTTTCAAGATGACAGTATCCCAAAGATGTGGTAGGATTCAGGGGGAAAAAAAAAGAATCGCAGGAGGGAATATCAGGGGAAAGGGGTTTATCTGGTGGACTAAAAAAAAAGGCCTACACACTGACAGGAGGGACTATCGTTGGAGGCACTGAAGGACTGAGGAGTGTGTGTGTGTGTGTGTGTGTGTGTGTGTTCAGGAGCGATTTATTCCGACTGAGGCACTGAAATCGATGGGCCTTTGGGGTCATCAAATCGATCCATGGTGTTTAGCTGCATGATCATGTGAAGGCCGTACACGAAAATGAACAGCATGAGCAGTGAGGTCAGCAGCCCCATCCAAATCCCTGGGGTGAAGAATCCTGCACAGTCACTGGCATAGGAGAAGTCTGTGCTGTTGGCCAAACCAAAGCCCTGAATCTGTTTAGGGAAAAAAAACAACAAAAAAAAACTCAATGAACAGGAAGACTAAAGAAACACCTGAACACTTTCAAAAAATACTCTCTGTTAGAAATGTACTTTCTGAAGAAATATTGAATGGCAGGATATAAAAAGCAGTGCTTCAGTCGTACCTGGAAGTCAATAAAATTGAGCCTCCACTGTGTGGTGTTCACGTTGGTGTTGTTGGGCACTAGCAGAGCATCTCGGAAGCTGGTGACGGATTGGCAGTGGAAGGAATACTCCGCAGGGGCGTATATGTTGCGGCTCCCGATAAAAGATGCAGTGAGACCATTGACCAGTGACCGCAGCTGCACAGAATCCAAGGTGAACCAGTTGCGTGCAGACACGGGATAGAACCGTCGACTCATGGCAAAGCTGGAGATCAACAGAGGAGTGTTGCTGAGCATCTCACTCACAGCATGTCAGTGAAAAAAAGTGTTAATTGCTAATTTTATATGAAATGGTTATTATTAATTATTCTTCATTGTTTAACAAATGGTGTCCCTGTGTGTAGGCACACTTAACTGAACTATCCATCCATTTTCTACCGCCAGACAGAAAACCACTCACATTCACACCTACGGTCAATTTAAATTAACCAATTAACCTAATCCCCATGCATGTTTTTGGATGATGGGAGGAAGCTGGAGTACCCAGAGAGAACCCACGCAGACACGGGGAGAACATGCAAACTCCACACAGGAATCAAACCCATTACCTTCTTGCTGTGAGGTGACAGTGCTAACCACTGAACTAATTGAATACAAATTAAAAGAAAGACAATAGTCTAAAGTTGAATTATGCTGAATAAATTCTACAATGAGACAGTGATTCAAAGAAGGCATTGAAAACACAATAATAATAAATCATAGGCTTGATATTTAACATTGCGATGATGCTCAAATACTCAACACAATAGAGTAAACTGAAAGATTTACAGATGGGTTCAAGGGATTAAAACAAATGGACTCAAGGAATAGTTAAACATTTTTGTTTTGCTTATTTGAAGATTTTCCAAGAGTTGGATGAGAGGACTAATACCACTCTCACATAAAAATATGAAATATGAAAAACATGAAGCTACAGTTAGCAGGCAGTTAACTTAGCAGGATTAGCATGAAGACAGGAAATGGAGGGAAATAGGTAGCCAGGTTCAGTCCAAAAGGGGAAAAAAACACCTGCCAGCACCTCTAAAACATTTTTATGAGTTTAATTTGTTGTTTAAATTTGTTTGATAGTAGTTTATGAAGGTTAAGTGTTGGACTATTGCTTGGACAAGAACACAGATTTTACACCTCTTGTTGTTGAAGCATTCATCTGTGACTCTGATACCTTTAAGAGAGCTATTTACCTTCTTATCAAACTCTTGATAAGAAAGAGTTCCCAAAACGTATAAACATTCGTTTAAATTAGAAATGAATTGCCTTACCTTAGTGTGTAGTTTGTGTACGTGAGGACAAGCCTAAAGGGAAAAAGAGGAATACATTCAGAATGACTCATTTCCCTAAAACAATAAACCAAACTGACGTTCTATGAATAAAAGACATAAATGCAAGCATGCTGGTCCTCTCACAGTGAGTTGCTTCCGTTGCACTGGGATCCTGACAGGGAAGGTGTTTCTGCAGCGAGGTCGATCCATGGTGAATCCCTTGAGAGGCTGACACTGAGATTCTGAGCCCAAAGCATTATACAAGGATTACCAGACACATTAAACATGATGGGCTGTTTGATGGGTTGATCTGAGGTAGCTGCTTGCTGCAGCGACCGTCCTGCAGGATGGCTAGACATAGCTGTCTCTGAAATCACCTGCAGAGAGAAGTAAGCAAAATGAATATTGAAATGCTTTTGTGTCTTCATACAACCTGTATATTTGACTTGTTTACTGTATACATTTTGGGTACAATTTTGGTACTTGATGTGCTAGTTAGAATATCTTACTCGTGATGGCTGGAGTCCCGTATATATCGCAGTATACAGGACATTTTTGTCTTTCATGATGCTCAGAACTTTCCCAATAATCTCATCTGTAAAATATAAAATATGCTTTAGTTACAACTGAATGCATGTGAAAAACTGGTACACAATTATAACTACATAATACATATATAAAAGATGCAGATATATATACACACACACACACGTGTATATGTATATATACATATATATGTATGTGTACACACATGCACGCATATGAGATGAGATGTATGAGAACCTACCATTGTCATGTAGGATTTCTTTGCAAGACTTGTCCAAGCTATTAAACAGTAAAACATGATTATTTTCACAATGTCACGAAAAGAATATGAAACTTAACATAATTAATTTACTGATACGCTATAGAAAAGAGATCTTACCTCGTGCAATAAGGGAGACTGATGAGCAGTAGATTGCTGGCAGATGTGTTGATGCTGAGATGTGACAGAGTGTCTGCGTCAACAAGCACAGGCGAGACGCCCAGCTTCTCCTGCAGCAGAGCTGGGATGGCTGACGAGCCCGACCACTCTAATGCAGGGAGTGTCACTGACGAAGGTGAAGACTGCAGTGCAGCCTGAGGAGGATAAAGTCGAAAGAATTAACCTTACCAATAGTATTAGAATATCATCCTAATGTAGTACTTTAGTGTTAAGTCATGAAAACCTACCTCAAGGTTTTGAAAGGCACTGTCCTCCTTGTTTCCAAACACACCACCAAAGAGTGTGAAGTCATCTTTGCTTAGCTGAACACAAATAAATACAATAAAACTTTGCAACTAGTTTTCAACAAGATGGATGTAAGTTACTGCAAAAAAAGGCATATATCACAAATCATACATATCATTCACAACAATGATTCTGTTCACAGCAGAGAACAGTCCTTAACATAGTATTGGAGAGGAACCGTGAATGGGGAAGAAAGCCAAAGCTCATTGTCACACCAGAATGAGAGGAGTGTCACACAGTGTCACATGAGACTTTACTGCAATGCAACTACACATGACTCACTACTCCCGCTTCAACACAGTGAAATCCATTAAAATCTCAGAATCTCTTCACATCAACAGTTTCCAGGCTTACAACCAATCTACTGTTTACTGCAGAGCAGGAATATCGTTATCATATCTCAGGGACTGACCTTGTCCTGCAGAAATAAAACCACAGTGTGGGCGCCAGAGCCAAAGGCAGAGGTGAGGTAGGCAGCCAGCTGGTCATTGGATGTGATGTGACCGGCAGCAGGTGAGGCCAGTGTTGGTAAACTATACATATGGGAAATATTAAAAACAAATTGTCATATCTCACACAATAATGTTTTAATTGCATTTGTCACAGTACATTGATCAGTCCACCAAAATTACTTTCCGTTTAAGTCAAGACAGTCAAATATCATGGAGGGAAGTGTGTCAACACAGAAGATAACATTAAAACTGTCTTGTGTTTCAATTCTTAGTCAGACTCAGTTACAGTAACACAGTGAAGTCAATTTATTTCTACAGTCAACTGAACAGTAGTCAGATCCTCCTGTCATACAATTTCAATCATCCACAAATATTTGCCCTTAGAGTACAAAAACACTCAGTGACATATTGAAACCCGCAACTAAATGTTATGTCCTCTTCCTCTGACCATCCATACCTTAGTACACATTCTCCTTCATTTTCATTATGTATGAGCAGCTTGTTATTCATATCTAATGTCTGTCTGCTCCACGCATCAGGGAACTGTACCTATAATGTGTTTATGTTTATCAAAATACAAGATAAAATGTATTTATGTCGAGGGAAATTGCTCTGCAAATACACAGTACATAACGAGAACATGTAGAGAAACACGTCTAAAAGTAATACAGATCAATAGAAAAGCAGTTTAATCCATTTAGATCCCAAAGGTTAACTCACTGCATCACTGAATCATTTCAATTATGTATGGAAGCAAAAAAATACACGCATTAAATTGTGGGAATTTATCAGAATCGTTTAGTTGTGGATTTCAGAATTTTACAGTATTTTGAGACTTATAATATTGAACAAAATGAACTAAAAATAACGAGTCAAAACAAACGTTGCATTTTTCTTTTTAAGTCTTTAAACGATTCATGTTGTCTAGTTAAGGTCGCCCAACTAGTTTCATCTGGATACAAGAAGAACACATTTAGCAACAAGTGCTAGCACATTAGCTCGACGAACATCTTGTTCACGGACAAATAAATAATACAAAAGTAAAATATTACCCGTCAGTGGACCACATCAAAAGTGGCACTTGAGGAGAGGAACTCGCTGTTGAGACAATTTCAAAGAAAAATGCAATAAAAACCATAAAACGCTCTCGTCTCGAGCTCCTCGGTCCAGCCATTTTTCAGTTTTTCCGCAAAGCTCTGTTCACGTGACACCGACCAGCTGACAGTCATGTGAAGGACTTCCTGCTTCTGCCATCTGCTCCGCCCACAGCTGTGCTGCTCCACACGACAGGCCGCAGCTTTTACTAACATTATTACTATTATTTATTCATCAAACCAAAGTACATCATGCATATTCAGTGTACAGGGGATATAGGGAACAGGGGTATATCACACGACACAAAATTTTACGAAACGTACAGATGTAAAATGCCATGATAGCTTTATTTTTTTTGGATACATCCTTCAGGAAAACAAAAAATAAACGTTTTTTTAATTGCTGATTTTACATTTATGAATTTGCCAGTATAATTATAAAATGTACTATTTTAAAAAAAATGTCGTATTTTCCTTATATTTATGTAACGATGTCAAATAAATAGTTACTAAGTACATTTACTCACATGCTGTAGCCTACTAATGTACAAATTTGAGGTATTGTAATTTACATTTATCCAAATGTTTACTTCTACTCCACATCTCATCAGCTAATTTTGTACTTTATTTCTCTATTCTTACTTTATTATATTTTCTGACAGCTTTAGTTACAACAACATATTATGATCTTATAGAATATAATGCATTGTTAGATGAAACTATCCAACAGTAAGTAGTACAACCTTAAAACACAGCAATAAATTGCAACATACATACAGTATTAATGCAGTATGTTAACACATAGGCTACATAATAGTAAACCATTTTGCTAATAATGCCCCTTTACTTTTTCTTAAGTAAGGGTTTGAATTGAGGACATTTATTTGCAGTGGGGTATTTTCACAGTGTGTTATTGGTACTTTTACTTAAGTAAAGGATCTGAATAGCTCGTCCACTGCTCGTTAAAGGATGTTAGTGGATACCTTATTGCACTGCAGAGTAACTGATGCTCTATCTAATCTATCTACATAAATGTGCCATGCACAGACATGCACAGACACTGTGCATACTGCGTTTGATCGATGAATGACACGTAGTCCTACACCTGACCTGACAGCTGTCCATGGTGCTGATACACACTCAAATTTGGACATTTCCCTCCTCGTGTCATCACGTCTCATCGTCCACATATAATGTATTTATAAACACTGCAAAACAAAAGCTAAAAAGCGATAGAAAATAAAAGTTTGAACTGTTTTATTCTGTTGAAAATGGCCTGCGTACTCTCCGCCAGTGAACTCCCATCCACACAGCTGTGGTGGCGGAGGGATACCATGCCACTGCATCCGCGCAACGCTGCGCCTACAACTGGAAAAGGAAGGATAGAAAATACAACAGAGACCGCATAGAATGTATTTAAAAAGGCAAAATAATATTAAACTCCATGTCAAAGTATGACACGACACCAGACACGTGCGTAATCGCCATGTAATGCCATCTCAAAGCGCAGTTTCCGTTTAGACTCAGCTTTTCAGTCCATTGTGCGGTAAAACGGGAAGAGAGGAAGAAGGAAAGAGGACCGCGCACTATTTCCCGACGCGCACTAACATTGTTCTAGAGCGCTCCACGATCAGGGCCATCTTTGGTCGTCCTCGCCGGTGACAGTGTGGAGCGTTTATTCTATCCGTCATTAACGTCTAATGATTAATAAATAACACTGAACCTCGAACGAGCCGTTTGAAAGCATACGAGTAGAGAAAAGGGAGTACAAATACCCGTTTTTGTTGACTCTCTGGCTGTTCTTTTCCTGCCAATACCCTTCAATTCTCAAGGCAAAAAAGAGGGCGAGACGGGAGAGGCGGTGATACAACATGGATGAGGAATATGATGTGATCGTTTTGGGCACCGGACTCACGGTGAGTAGTTGAGTTTCATTGTACTTTTACACAGACACAAAACAGACTTGAACGTCCACATGATTATTTCTCCGCCCTTTATCCTCTCATGTCCACAAGTGAAAGCCTCTCGCATCCCCCTGTGTACTCGTTGTGAAAAATTGTAATATGATAAATGTTTCTTCGTGTATTTGGACCCGTGCGTGCACGACAAATGCAAACAGTGCTTCCAGGGGTTATTTTATTGTTCCCACAGCCGGTAACAGTATTGCGTTACTCCCAGTAGCATCATTTAGGCGTAACCCCAGTGTGTCATGGTCCTCTTTTACATAGACAGGCCTCCATCCTGAGGGTTGGCGCAGGCCTGAGCACGGGTTTATTAAATGACTGAGCCCTTCACGGCCATTATTTCCCTTCACTTATCGCACCCAATGCGGAAGAAATATGAAACATATATATATATATATATGTGACATTAATCCACGTTTAAAATGCTTAAAAGTCGACCATTTGTTTGTAGCTTTATAACAGGTTTCAAATATCATTTCGTCAATGCAAAGTCATATTAATTTATGTTTTATGATGTGATAATATGAAGCGGCTATTAATCATAAGAATATACTGTATTATTATTATCATTATTGTGACAGTAGATACGTGGGTGAAACAATCTAATCGCGCATGCGCAAGTCGTTCTCTCTATCCTCCCTGCAGCTTCTGTCTAAACCTCTTAACTGACGTTTATGTCTAATATTAAAGGTCTTATTGATAACACCGATAATATTCAGCCACAAGATATCACACTTTGTTAGAAGTGGGAGCTCTTCCACAGAGATAAACCCAACATTCATTTTGCACCTGACAACTTTTCTTTTTTTAAAAATATATATATATTTAATTCCCACTTCAAATGTGTTTTTATACATATATGTTTTTTTTTTTGGGGGGGGGCATTGCTTTTCAAAATCCTTTCTAAATGCATTACTGTATTTTTTGAAAATTATTCATCTACATAAAAATGTTATCAGTAAGATTTTCAATCTTGAAGTCATGTTCATTGGTTGACTAACATTATTGTCACTGATCGTCTCATCTTATTTCCTGCAGGAATGCATTCTGTCAGGAATCATGTCTGTTAATGGGAAGAAGGTCCTGCACATGGATAGGAACCCCTACTATGGTGGCGAGAGCTCCTCCATCACCCCTCTGGAGGAGGTAAAGGGCTCCTCTTGGGATCTATAAAGAGCAATCAATATGTTTTATATCCCTCAGTATGTCTCAGTTTACTTCCTGTTCCTTTGTGCATCAGCTGCCATTTTTATTGTCCTCATTTTGCTCACTGCCTCCTCCTCCGTGATGCTTTAGTTTCATAGATTTGATCCTCACAGGATGTTGTTTATGTTTCTCTTTATTGTCCACAGCTGTACAAGCGCTTCAATCTTCCAGATAGCCCACCCGAGTCGATGGGCAGGGGAAGGGACTGGAACGTTGACCTCATCCCCAAGTTCCTCATGGCCAACGGTCAGTTCCACATGACTAACAATGAATATATCACCGTAAAACACAATATAAAGAGGAGACAGATGGAGAGTTAGTACATATTTAGTATGGCTGATATATGCAAGGGCCAGGAAAAAGGCATTAACCAAGGAGACAATACTGGTGAAGCAGCATTCTCTGTTTTGATGCTACTAAGGCAGAATGATTGATCACAGCTAACAAGATGTAACATGTCTGTGTGATTGCAGGTCAGCTTGTGAAGATGCTGCTATACACAGAGGTGACACGGTACCTGGACTTTAAAGTGGTGGAGGGAAGCTTTGTGTACAAAGGAGGAAAGATCTACAAGGTCCCGTCAACCGAGACAGAGGCACTAGCTTCAAGTAAGCTACTCAAGTGTGTCTGTGTATATATTATCAAGGAAAGTAGAGTACTTATATCACGCTTAAGTGGTTAAATGTGAATTAAGTAAATCATTTGTTTGAAATTCCAGATCTGATGGGGATGTTTGAGAAGAGAAGGTTCCGGAAGTTCCTAGTCTTTGTGGCCAACTTCGATGAGAACGACCCCAAGACCTTTGAGGGTGTGGACCCCAAAACCACAACGATGAGGGACGTTTACAAAAAGTTTGACCTCGGCCAGGATGTCATTGACTTCACTGGCCACGCCCTGGCCCTCTACAGGACAGATGAGTAAGAGCAACACCATAATGTCAATGCATTTTACTTCATTTCACAGCTACATTTATAATTTCAACATGAAATACACGCTCAAATGAAACCTAGAATGCATGTAATTAGCGGTGACTCATTATTTCTGTGTTCTTATTAATTGTCTTCCTTTGTTGTTGTCTTCTTCAGCTATCTGGATGTTCCCTGTTTGGAGACGATCAATCGTATCAAGCTGTACAGTGAATCGCTGGCGCGGTACGGGAAGAGCCCCTACCTCTACCCCCTGTACGGTCTGGGAGAACTGCCACAGGGATTTGCCAGGTTATTTTTAACATATTTATATATATCTTAAGTCCTTACTTACTAGTTTTCATCTTGTCTTTACCAGTAAATGCAGGAATACAACCCACTTCATGATCTAACAGTTCTTATTCACTTGTCATTTTAGATTGAGTGCAATCTACGGAGGGACCTACATGCTGAACAAACCAGTGGATGAGATAGTGATGGAAGACGGCCATGTTATTGGAGTGAAGTCCGAGGGCGAGGTACGCCGATTTAATGACAAGTCGTTAGGTTGAGAGGTGATGAAAAAGCAAGTCCTTTAAAATGCTGCATGCACATTACCATGTCGTTCCTGCTGCAGGTGGCTCGCTGTAAGCAGCTAATCTGCGACCCCAGCTACATCCCGGACCGCGTCCGCAAGGCGGGTCAGGTGATCCGCTTAATCTGCGTCCTCAGCCACCCCATCAAAAACACCAACGACGCCAACTCCTGCCAGATCATCATTCCTCAGAATCAGGTTAACCGCAACTCAGGTAGGGATCATTGCCACACTTTAAGTTATCCGCTTAGTGGTAGAGTGTTTAGTTCTCGGTATTTGGAACAACAAAGGTGGCCTTTCTTTTAAATCTAATTGATTTAGTTGAATCCCTGGAAAAAGCAAGGAGTGTTTTTGTGAGGCCAAATGAGGCAATGCTAGTGAAACATGCCAATTTTATGCTATTTACAAAAAAGCTCATTATCCCAATCACAAAAACACATTGAATACTGACCTACCAGCATTTTCACAACTTAAAGCAGCTATAATGTTCTTACAGGATCACATGACTACTTGCATGTGGAAAGTGGGCACTCAAAATAGAAAGCCCACTAGACTCTACCGTTTCCCTCAGCAGCGTTTTATTGATTTTTTGACCCACAGTGTTACTGTCCTGGTTCAGTTTCACTCTCATGAACTTGTTTCCAGACACAGCTGGTTGTTTTAAGGAAATGAAGTTCCTGATTACTGCCCAGCTAGCAGATAAACATAAATAGTTGAACATTTATTCAGCTATTTATGTTTAGCATTCAGCTAAAGCGACAGACAGAGCTAAAGGATAGTGTGAATACTGAGAGTATTCACACAGAAGAAGAAGAAGAATTCCTTTATTAATCCCTTAATGAGGGAAATTACATTTTTTCACTCTGTTAGTATATATACATATATTTTTCAGTTGCACATTACACACACAAGTCATGAAACAAACACATGCACATGCATTAGAGGAGAGGTGTCAGAGTGAGGGGGCTGCCCTTTATCCAGGCGCCCCGAGCAGTTGGGGGTTCGGTGCCTTGCTCAAGGGCACCTCGGCAGTGCCCAGGAGGAGGAACTGGCACCTCTCCAGCTACCAGTCCACTCTCCACTCTCCATTTTGGTCCGACCTGGACTTGAACTGGCGACCCTCCGATTCCCAGCCCAAGTCACTACAGACTGAGCTACTGCCGCCCCAAGATGGCCAAAAACATGAGAAATTAAATAAATTTGAGTGTTTTTCACTCCATTACATTACCCCTAAGTGACCAAATAACAGTTAATGAAACTTTACTGTAACTCTAGTTTTGATTTTTCCTTGTTCTTTGTCAATCCTCCAGACATCTATGTGTGCATGATCTCCTATGCTCACAATGTGGCTGCCCAGGGGAAGTACATTGCCATCGTCAGCACCACAGTGGAAACCAGCGATCCCGAGGCTGAGATAGAGCCGGCCCTGGAGCTGCTGGAGCCCATCGACCAAAAGTCAGCACTCAAGCAATCCATGCGTATCTACTTTAACAAACCATAAAACTAATGACAGTGTGATGGAAGAATACTGAAGAAGCCTTGTGATGATATTCATTAATGGAGATTGTTCTCATTTTTTGACAGGTTTGTGGCTATTAGTGACCTTTATGAGCCCACAGATGATGGTACTGATAGCCAGGTAAGAGAAAAAATACTACAAAAAAAACTGTGCCCAGATGACTGTGAACATGTTAGCATTTAGATCAAAACACTCCTGTGACCAATGCTGTGTTCACACCAAGAGTGACATAGCAACAATGACAATACCTGTCAACTAGTGTTTCATGAGCTTTTGTGAACGCAGCACGGTGGGTCTCACAGAGCCACTACAGATTCTCAATCCTGTCATTTGATCTTTCCCAGGTGTTCGCCTCAAGGTCCTACGATGCCACCACTCACTTCGAGACCACCTGCAATGACATCAAGGACATCTACAAACGAATGACCGGGAGCGACTTTGACTTTGAGAACATGAAGCGCAAACAGAACGACGTGTTTGGGGAGGATGAGCAGTGAGCTGTAGAGGGGCTTCCGAGAGAGGGCGGGTCCCCGGGAGAGGAGGTGGGGCAAAAAAGGGCGAAGGCCATGGCAGAGCCCAGAATAGAGGGCTGGGGGTTATCTGAGCAACGGGTGGGCACATGGAGGGGGTGTTCCTGGGCTCTGCCTGCCCTCAGCCACTTGCTTCCTTTTCCTTAGGCCCCCCTCTCTCTTGACAACACGTTCAAACACACAACTGCTCACAAACACACACATACACACACACGCTGTTGAAATACTCACACTCGTTATCTCTGTCACTGAAAAGCAGGGTTGATATGGTCTTTCATTCCATTGTAGAATTTACAGTATAATCATGTCTTAACTATTATCATTAGAGGTGAATTTATTACTTGTTGTTGCTGATTTTCAAAGCATCTTATTCCTTCTGTAACTGTTGTTCTTCTCATATCAGAGGTTGGGTGGATGGAAAACCACTGGCATTGAGCGGTCCGAACTGCGAGCTCTGACATGAGAGATCCTGTAATATGGCTTAGCGTAGAATCCTCTGGAAGGGTCACCTCCAGTTGACATGCATGCATCTTTTACACATGTTAGTATTGTACATAGATTCAAAATGAAGGCTGGACCATTCCACACATCGCTCCTGTCAACCCTGCTTTCACATTTCTCTTACTTGGTCTTTTACCTGTGTTTTTGTCGAAAGATGCCGCACCTTTTGGCAAAAATGTGTCGGTCAGGCAAAAAAAAAAAGTGATGAAGAATAACATATAAATGGGCTGTTCTGTCAACTGATAGTGCTCACTTTGCAATGCTGTTGTGTTCCCTGTGCTAGCAGGCAAGCTAACCAGTGGCTATTAACCGTCACCTACCCTACCCAAAAAAAAACCTGTTCCTTTGGTTCCTTTTTTCTCCGTTGTGTGATGTCAATTTTGAATTTGAATAGTTTACTTTCTAACATTTTTAAATTATTGAAGAGTTTTATTTCTATATATTTGGTGCACATTTCACTGGCTGAAGTTATGAAGTTTACAGATCCGAGGTTTGAAACTGTGGTCTTCAAGTTGAACATTAATAAAAAAAAAGGGAATGTCTGGAGCAAAAGAGGCATGGAGAGGTTGTATCTTGTGTTAGGCGAGGCTTTCGAGCCGCAGTATTCTGGAAGATTTGGAAAGAGTTATCAAATCTATTAGGGCAAAATTGTACTTGTTGAGATGTGAGGTCATGCGGCGGGGGGAAAAGAATGTATGTGGGGAATGATTTGGGATTTTTGGAAAGTTTTGAGTGAAGAGGGTGAAGACTGAAATTTCGGCTGACAGTGGAAAGCACCAGATTGTGTCTTGGTTGTTTCAACCCTTGCGTGTGTCACTTAGATTAGACATTCCCCTAGGGACTAAATCCTATGGAAAAGTGTAGTTGTTGAATAGAGGGAAAAAGCTGAATTTGCCCCAACTTTAAAAAGACTCTGTAGTAAAGTACGGAGCCACAGTTGCAGGTGCTGCCCCACGAGAATGAACCAAGATGTTTTTATTTGGTTTTGGCCTTAATTTGGGGCCTTATTCAAATGATCAGGCCCTTTTCAAATGTTGATTGCTTTGTTTAAACTAACCATTAGTGGCAGGTCGCTCTAGTGCCAAAAATGGCTTTGCTGTTATTGGCAAAAGTTGCTGACAATGTGAAAAATGTAGTTTGGTAGAGTATGTTTGCTCTGCAGATCTGACTGAATACTATAGAAGGGATATTGTTTCCTACTGGGTCTGTTATTGTACACCCGAGTGGAGACAGGTTCTCATATCTCCCTGCAATGCACGCTCACTCACATTCAGATTGATCTGTGGCTTTTTACACATCAATAATCAACAACAAACAGACAGGACGCCCTCACTGAAGCAGTTCCACCTCACTTCATCCACTTAGCAACTCTAAACAAAGTTAGTGTGCATTGGGGGTGTCGACGTGTCTTATTATGCTCTATTTATTTGAATTTTCACTGAGCTTTTGTGGAAAACGGTTTTATGTGAAATGCTGAATATGCTATGCTATTAGATTACGTTCTGATGATTAAGAAAAAAATCATTTTTGAAAAGCGATGCACTCTTAAATTCTTTGTTTTTGTTTGTTATTTGCTGTGTCATGTGTTGCGTTCACCTTATCCATCATTCCAGCATTGCATCTTGATTTAATATGATATTAGCATTCCTAAGAAACCGGTTTTGATGGAAGGATACCTCTATACAGCTCTGTGTATAAAAAGTTTCAACATTGTGTGTGGTCTTCATCCTGGAAACATGCTGTCTGATAACTGGAATACCTTTTGAACATAGACATATCTGAATCCCTCCCTCCCCCTTGCCCTCCTCAAGCATCAGATACTGTCCTCTCTGTTTTTATTTATTGAAAAGACAAGCCTCACGTGTGGTTGTACCGATTTAATTTCCATCCACTTGGGCCATTTTTTGGAAACCACAATTGACAACATCCCTTGAAATTGACAAAAAGAAATAGTTCAGGCTGAGTAGTAGAAAACTTACTGTCCTTGTTTGATCACTAGTATGTGAGCAACGCCTAATGTCTTGTGTAACAAATAAAATGAATTAAACTATGAATGAAATGATAGAAAAAATAAAAAGCACATGGCAAACCTGGAAATACACCGATTTTGGTTTTTGTGTTTCCTCTTGACGATGCAAATCACTGCACCCAGAAGGGTTTTGTGGATATAATACATTATTTTATATACACTTGCTCTAAAAAAAACATAATAATACAAGATTTTGCCTAATAATATCCCATGATGAAATAAGAGTAATTTGATAATCTTTAAAGTCGTGAACAGAGTTGATGTGCAAGATGTTCTGGAGCCGGCGCGAAATGCCACAGCACAAAATGGACATTTTGTGGTTGCCATGCAAACAGGAGAACACGCTGTCTCTGTCATGGATACAGAACACAGAGCTTGAATCCAAGTCAAATTCACTGATGGAGAACAACAGCATCGTTCAGTCCTTCACTACATTTGTGGAGGCTCACTTCTTCATTACTCTTCTATCAGACAACATGTAGCAACATGTCATTTTAGCCTCACGGAGTCCCACTTCTTGCTCATCCTTTGTCCAATGACTGCCGTCACCTGAGTCGTGCAGCAGAGAGGCAACAAGACTGGTCTAGAATTACACATGATCCACCACATAGCTCTCGTACGGGTGACCCAGTAGTCTCTCTATCTCAGCCTTAGGCACCACCCAACACTTGCCTGTGTGGCGTTTCTGCACCGTGTCTTTCAGCATCTTGTCCTGCAAGGTGACCGCCATGTGCTCCGATCCCCACCTCAGGATCCCCCTGGCTGAAATCGCCTCATTATGAGCACTTCCATCCAGATAATTCACCTTTGCCTCCATTACACTCATGTCTGCATGCTGAAACTGACCTGCAGGCAAACAGAAGGACAGCAGTACCTTTAAAGACTTTACATTTAACATCTTATAAAACACAACACATTATTAAATAGTAAACTAGTGGTTTCCAACATTTTGGAGAAAAGTATTAAATATTTAATGAAAAAAATAAAAGATGAGAGAAAACTCCAAAACTGAGTACATTTATACATTTATTTACTACATTGCCATAACTTTACATTTTGCATCTGCTGCCACATTAATGAGATCCTCTAACATTTAACTTGTGACCTTTGGAGGGGGCCTGACCCCAAGGTTGGGAACTACTGTACCACTCACTATTACTATATAAAACAAGTTGAAATCAGCGGCACCTTAACAAGCTACAACAGTAAAATGCTAATAGTTATGCATCAATATAAATAATATATTAATGATATACAAAAAAAGTACTTGTACTTGAGGTACTTGGCTGATAACTGTTCTGTGGTTTTACGTGAGTATTTTACATAAATTATATATTGTTATATGAACCTTTTACTTAATGAACAGTGTGTAGCATAGAGGAATCTATTGGCAGAAATGGAATATAATAACTATTTTTGTTTTGTATTTAATCACCTGAAAATAAGAATGTTGTGTTTTTGTTACCTTAGAAGCTGTCATACTGACACATGAAGTGGGTCATCTTCACAGTGTCGGCCTCCATGTTTCTACAGTAGCCCAGAATGGACAAACCAAACACTGGCCCTAGATAGGGCTATTCATGTTCTCATGTTGGCTACCATAGTTCTCCTACAGGCTTGGCAGACAGAAGTTTTTTAGGTGTTGCAATGTGCAACCTCACCCCTACATACGGCCAAATCCTACACACTGCACCTTTAAGTAAAGTATGCAAGTACTTCTTCTACCACTGAAGGCCAATGAGTGGCAGATATAGTATCAGTGTGAGCTGACAGTGAAGAGCAGATGTGTGCTTACCCAACAGGCCTTGCGTTGAAGCAGACAATCCCCGGCCGTCTGTGATGTAAAAACCTAGGTGAGCCATCTGCAGGTAGCTGGGGTGCTTATAGTGGTGAAACATGACCAGGAAACGCACTTCCTTGTCCAGCTCAATCCAGCAGCTGCGATGTCTGTCCACAGCGACCGTCACACCCTGCCTCGTTACCGCCGCCTCCTGATCGATGGGAAGAGTATCCCGCCCTTCCCCTTCCACCGCTACAGCGTCCAGTGAGAGGGTGATCATGATGTCACCAGAGCCCCCTGTGGCTGAGGAAATGGTGAGCCGGTCAAAGTAGGTTCGTGGGCGGTCTTCTGCACCGTGCTTGCTGGGTGCTCCCATTAGGTGGCCATCGACAATGATCCCTGGTAGAGAAAGAGAACCCACATTTAGTAATACACTTAAATAGTCAACGCTGTGTATTATCATTAGTTGATGTTTGACTTATACAAGGTATATTTGTGCACTTAAGGAGGAATATAATTTCTAAGCATACCTCTCTCTGGGTCCTCTAACAGTCTGAGAACGTCATTAGCTCGGCCGTCTACTGTAAAACACAAGTTCTGATGCAGCTTTGGCAGCCGGACCACAAAATGAGGATCTCCATCAACTAAAACAGACAACATTTGAGTAGAAATACAAAAAAGTTCAATTTTGACGTGTAATTAATAGCATAAAACAGTTACATTCTTTACCTGATGAGGAGAAGACCCGGATGGTGCTCAGTCTGGATGGAGTAGCATCTAAAAGCACAAGACAGTCAACTAAGGGAGAGTCTTCCTCAGTCCCAAAACACTGACCCAAACCAATGACAGGACTACACAGATGTTGTAAGCAGTGTCTCTACAATAGATGACATTATTGAAGACATGCATCTGCTAATAACACCCAGTAAATACTTACCAAATGATCCTGTGTCTGCAGTATCATCCCCTGGATATAAATCAGAAAACATGTATTGTCAAGGCTCGAAAAGCATCGGCAGTATAGAATCAGCTCGAATGAGAGTTTGAAACTTACATGCATCATAGTTGAGATCATAGTCGTAATCATAGGTTGCATCATAGTCTGTAAAATGGAGGCAAGGCAAGCAGTGAGAATTAATTTCAGGACATGTGATTCTCACCAAGGAATTTTGATCTTACACAATTTTGTGACACTCACCTTTCACAAGGTCAATATCTGTAAGAGACAGAGTATATGTACAATACTTTTATATTCAGTTCCAATGCTGTCATATAGCTCATTATCATGGCATTATGATAATTAAACAGATGTAAAGGTATGTCTGAATTATAACTAAAAAATCAGGACAAGTCACTGCAATGGAAAAAAGACAAAATTCAGTTTCACCTTTCCTCTGAATGAAAGTGGAGACATCTAGTGGAGAGATGAAGAACATTCAGTTAGGAACAGATATTCAAAAGCCTGCACACTGGCTGTTCAGCTTGATAATAACTTGCGTGATGACTGTACATTAGACACACAAAATAGAGTGCAACCTACCAAGAAGACCCGCTGCCTCCCACAGTCGTGGCCCATCAGTCACACCGGGCATTGGCACAAAGGTGGCTGACACAAAGGTGGCGATGCTCAGATCGGTGTTGTTGTCATCCACAGTTGGAGCCAGCGCCATCGTGGGAGAGGCGAGCGGAAATGATAGCTCTGGTGGTACACTGGTGATTTCGGGGTCATCTGGAGCAGATGTGGTGCTGTTTTCAGGCTCAGGGGAGGGCACAGTCACTTTGACAGGAAGCAAGGCCGTCCTCACCGTGCCGGGCTGAGAGGTAAGGGGTTTCCCGGGCAGGGGCAAAGGTTCGGTTCTAACTGAGCTGGTGCTGGTCAATGTCAACATTGAGACGGTTGTAGAGGGAGTGGTTGCCTTCAAGACGTTGGGCTGCAGGGTGAAGACTTTTCCTGGAGCAGGAGGTGGTGCTGTTTTTAGAGCATTAAGCACAGAGGTGGGTATTTTACCAGCAGCAGGTGGAGGAGAGTCCGTTTTGGATTCATTTTGGGAAGGAGTGGGCTTTTTACCAGAGAATGGTGCCGGGGAAGTTCTGACAGAGCTCGGACTTAAGGTCGTTGTGGTTTTCTTGGTTTTTGCTGTGGAAGTTGGTGATGAGCTTTTTTTGGTTTGTTTTGGAGGTGGCTGAGGAGGGACTGGTTTTGCTTTGTTATACCTGGAGTTAGAAGGTGAGCTGAGTTTCTTAACAGCTGAGATTTTTGTTGTGGTAGTAGTCGTTGCCGTCGTGGTTATAGAGGCTCCGGAGGTGGGTTTCATGGTAGTTGGAGTTTGAGCTGCCTCATCAGTGTCTGGCTTAACCACGACTAACGAAGTGACTGGTGTTACAAAGTTATATTTGAGTGATAGGTTGGTGGCCTTATCTGTCAGTAACCTTTGCATGGCAGGATCGGTAGTGTTCAGTTTGGCGAGTAGTAGCTCTTTGATGGTGAAATAAGCCCAGAGACGGTGCACAAAGCTGGAGATTCCTTCCAAGCCTGCTGAGCAATTGAGTAAATCTCCACTCTCATTTCCCTGTGCATTGGAAATCAACACATCATTCTCCAACTTGACACGCTGCTTTGAATCAGTGGCGGCCAATGACACCTTTAAATCCTTCACCCCCGGCTTGACCCTGCCAGCCACCACCAACTCTGAGCCTTGGAAGTAATTTGGGAACAGGGCACGGGTGATGTCGAATGCTTGATCGTCCAGGTATGACAGCTGGATGTCCGATAACAAAGGGCTGGCTACTTCATCATAGAAGCCCTTCAGCTGCAAGGCTGCGTCCACATCCTCATACACCATCCTCGCTACGCCTCGGTTGTCCAGAGCCAGGCGTTTCAGGAGGAGGAAGTCTGCGTCATCTCCAAAGGCAAGGCCAAACAGAGAGGAGGAGCCCAAAGCTTTCTTGGCATTGTTAAGGATGGCGTCACCAGCTGTCACTCCAATGGTAGCTTCCCCATCAGTGAGGAAAATTACCAGAGGGACGCGATGGGATGAGAGGTGGCTGGAAGTGGCAGAGGACGGAGGGTTGATGAGCTGGGCAGCTGAAAGCAAAGCTGCATTGATGTTGGTCCCTGATACAGAAGAATGAAACAATAAGTGTTTGGAGCAAGAGAACAAACAATAAGAAAGTTGGATGCAATGCCACAGATCAAACAGGGTCACATTTTCAACTCACATCCTTCTGCGATAATACTCTTCACAAAGTCTTTTGCGTCTCGTACATTCTGCCGAGTCGCCCGGACTGTTCGCCCTTTCTTCCAGGTGTGAACCTTGTCTGAGAAGGTGATGATATTGAAGTGGTCTCCCTCTCTAAGGTCCCCAAGAATTGTGCTCATGGCCTGCTTGGTCTACTGGCAGAAATGCTTTGAATTATTGGCAGAAATTCCACATTTATATTTGCAGAATATTGTTAGATTTTAGCAAGTTATGTCATCTTAGGGTTGTAGCTACATGGAGTCCATGAGGTTTGTCCACTTTACCTGTTTTATCTTAGTTCCTATCATTGAACCGCTGACATCAATGACAAATATAACATCCTTGGGAACCACAGGAAGTCCTCTGGGTGCAAAATAATGCACAAAGTAGCCGTCATACACCTGAGAGAAAATAAGAGATAGAAGGTGACCTAAACTGGTACCAAAGCACATTTCTGTCCTGTGACAAACTGTGTCTTTATGTGACAAACCAGATAGGAAAAGTCACTCCTGACCTGGATTTCACCCATGAGGTCTCTGAGGTCCACATCATACTGGATGATGAAGTCTGCGTTGAGACCTTTGGGGGAGATGCTGTTCTGCTGCTTTAGAGTGGGAGTGTAGCGAACTTGAGCACAGCAAGTGCTCTGCTCAACTTGAGTGGAGGCAGGGGCCTCTGCATCAGCTGTAGGGAAGTAGGACATGCTTGAATTCATGAAGTAAATTAATCATCTACACCATTTCCATTAAAACAGGCAGTTTGCTATGTTGGGAAATGTTGCTTATTTGGTGAAAGTTAGATGAGAAGTTCCATATCACTCCCAAGTTTGTACAGTAAATGACTTAGCTTAGCATAATGACTGCAAAAAGGGGAAAACTAGCGTGGCTCTTTTCAAATCACTGACCAACACCCATAAAGCAACCCTAATATTATATTTCGATTGTTAAAAAAATTAAGAAGTGCAGAAATGAGCGATGAACAAGTTGTAGTTTTACATGGGAATTTATGGGATGAGGTATTTCTGGCTGGGAGCAGTGTTTTTCTGGTATCAGTCTTTTCATCAAACACAACAAAAGTGCAAAAGTTTATTTTCCAAAATGTCAAACTATTTCTTCAAATGTTAATCAAGAAATTGTTATTCATTTTAGATTTTGAAAGCTTTTACACTTCCTGCTTAAATACCTGATGGTGGGTACAAGGCAGTGTAGGAGCACTACATGTTGCTCTTCTCTGAAAGTTGTTTATCACAGTTAACACATTTTGATGGGTAATATAACTCCTATTTCACCTTGAGCTGCGTTGGAGAGCAGCCGACTTGTCCTGAGAGGAAAGGCTTTGATGAAACTGATGCCCGACCGCTCCATTATACTGACGTCCAACGTGAGGTTCTGTACCAGCTGCCCCGGCCTCAGACCCAAACTGAGCTCGTAGCGGCCGAGCCGACGAGTCAACAGCTCCTCATGGGACAGGAAGAAGGACACCCGGGCTCCTGGCGGCACGCTCACTGCCACACGAAACTTTTCAATCTCCCTCTCTCTGGAACACAATAAAAGGGATGGTGGATGGTGGATTGGATGTCCTCTTAAAATGTGTAAAATGAAACTGATTCACATTCAACAGTTTCATTTTGTGGAAGAAAAACTAAAAAAGAACATAATTGGGTCTGACTTTGTAGCGACAAGCCCAGCTGTTTTCCCTTGCTTCTTAGCAGCATCGTAGATCTTCCTGGCAGCAGCTCTTTCCTTCACCTGGGCCACGTACATCTTGCCATTGGAGGTGCTGATGGGATAGAAGAAAGAGGAAGAAGAAATAGCTCTCTGTGTGACCCACAGTAGGCAGATTATATTTCAGTCAGAAACACGCCTGGCACACATTGAGCTGCTGATTGACTGTGATGTACTTATGATCCTAGTATTTTCCAGAGCGATCATAAAGCCACTTTACAAACATGCATTCAGCTTGTTTATGTGTGGAGTTCATGCAGTGTGAAGGGGAGTCAGAGGTCATAAACAGGGCGAGTGGAAAAGAGTGATTTCCCTTTAAAAACAGCATTAATGAAGAGAGATCTTGCAGGCCGATGTTGATGCCGGCGTGTGCACTGTACCCGGCAAAATCCCAACTAAAACCACTGCTTAAAAAGCTGCGTCCAAGCTCACACAGTGCACTTCCTAGACTTCGCTCGCCACTGATGTCACATGACGAGGTGCTAAATTAAGGTCAATTCCTTTGAACGAATACATCCAAAGAGAAAAAAAACAAACATCAAAAGCTAACTAAAATAAACCCACAGCCTTGAAGAGGGTCTTGTTTGCGAAACAGAGCAGAATGGTAAGAGTGGAAAATGGAGTATTTATATATGTGGCTGGCTGAGAGGGGGTAAAGGAATGGCAGTACATCAGTGACCCATGCATAGAACACAGAGTTCTTAGTTTCAGACACAGAAATGCCAAAGGACACACATTTGCTATGGTTTTATTTTTCCTCTGGGGTATTTGGTGATGTGCACACTGCTCTATAGGTTCTGGGTGTGAAAATACATGTCTGTGAAAGACAGACAGACGTGAAGGATTATGGTTGTTAAAAAAACACTGTGCAAAAGTTCCAGACTCACACATACTATCTAACTTCATGTAGGCATGCCTACATACAGTAGATGTAAGAGTGTGTGTAGCGTATCTAAACTGGCAGGCTGCCTCAGTAAACTGTGCGGGGGAGAAAAGGGGGACTGGGCACACTCCTGTCATTTTCTCTATTAACTTTCTGACTTGCATCCACAAAGCCCGGTATTCATCTGCCCTCGGGTTCCCCCTCCTCCTGACCTGCTTCCGCTCCCAAATCCAGCTCTTGGTTTGGTGTTTGGCCTGCAATGTTGACTTATTTGATTTGTTTATATTTAGCATTTTTGAAGGAGAGCGGTGAGCCAAACCCTCAAATAATCAAATTGGACCGGAATTGTAGTCCCTGACATAATTCCTCTAAAGTTTCTGGATTCCATCCATTAAATACGTTTATTACTTTTATTTTATTTCAACCCCTCATCATGCATCAGGATTATTTCTGCAGGCAAGAATGAATAACTTGCAATCATAAACCAAAACACAGTTAATGAGACATTAATTTGTTGCATTTCCTGGCTTTCATGATGTTAGAGATTAGAGGTAAAGAAAAACACTGCACTAATAAAGAAATACAGGAAGTAGTGATATTGAAATGTTGTGTACTGTGAGTGACTCACATGGTGAAGTTGGAGATGAAAGCGGAGGAGGGTAGGTCGACCTCAAAAGCAGCCTCCTTGGTAATGGGGAGCTGGTTCCACACTGAACTTTGGACAGTGGTAACAGCGTAGCGGGACACCACCGAACACCTCACATGGTAGTCTGTCACCTTCAGCTGATGACATCACAAATGCATGTACAAGTCATTTAAGAGGATGACGGAGAAAGCACTGAAGTTGAGGACTGACTAACATAAGGCAGGAGCACAGCACTGTTTTACAGGGAGGGTCAAGGCACGCTATTCTGGTCCACTGAATGCAACTGCTGCATTCAAGCATATGTCGTATTTTACTGTGTAGATTACAGTTGTGCTCATTTTAACTCTTTTATATAATGTTGGGTAGTTTAAACGAAAGCAATGTGTGTAGCTTTGCATTCCTGTGTGAACCTCGTATCTCCAAAAAATAAACTTCCAGTGAAACAGACCTGCCTTCAGCTTTGAGACGTTACACTTTCCAGCTGATCCAAGAGGGGTTTTAACCAGTTTCCTACCCATAGGAATAGGAAAATGTTCTCAATACATAATGGAATGTTTACTAAAGCTGTTGGACAAATATAGTGGAGTATATTTAGTATAAGTATACTATTTACCTCAGAGATGTAGTAAAGTCGAAGTATAAAGTTGAATATAACTGAAAAAAAGACATACAAGTATCTCAAAACTGTACTTGAATACAGTATTTGAGTAAAAGTACATAGTGACCTTCCATCACTGATGTGATTTGAAGTGATCTGCAGGACAATCTTTGTACTTTGTGTAAGTACTCAAGTACAAGTACCTTTGATTTGTGCTTGACTATAGTATTTATATATTAGCTACATTCTACCACTGGCTGTCTGACCGTCATCCTCACAGACCATATCAAGGAGACCATCAATCAGGTCTGACTATAACAAACAATCATGCATGATGACTTAAACCCATCGCCCTACCCTGGTGTCTAGGGAAAACAAATCATAAACCTCACACATAATTTTGACTCGGGCAACAGTGGCGCCTGCTGGGACCAGTCTGGTCAATGCTGGCCACATTATACTGCAAGATGAGGCGACAGGAGGCCGGAGGAAGAGAGCCACATCAGGCCTGCAGCTCACAGGTATTTAGGAAGGCTGTGGTTTGTGCTATACAGGCTGTATTACTGTACGTTTGCAGGGGATTGCTTCACAGTTAACACTGAAGGAAACTGAGATGCTGATGTTCCCCTGAAGGGTGCTGATGGTTGTCTCCTTATCTCTTAAGTCATTTTGTGTCAGTGGTTGAATGTAAGGAAGTACTGCTTTCAAGTAGCTTTCAGGGACTTTTTATAATTTTATGTTATATTCCACTTCTACCCCACAACATTTCACAGGGAGGTATCGCATCTTTCACTCCACTGTATTTATCTGATAGCTCATCAAACCAACTTTATTCATTCAATTTTCATTTTTTTCAAGATTAAACCAGGGCTGGTTTACTTTGGTGTGGTGTGTCAGATGTCTGAGTTGTCTATCCATATGTGGAAAAGTGTCTGTAAAGAAATCAAATTGTCCAGTATTTCCAAATCAAAGATCTGTGAAAAGTATCTACCGATACAGGAAACTGAGAATGTCATAGTTTTACAGGATGAGCAACAATCAGATTAATATTGAAATTGACAGTAATGGCACAAACTTACCACTGCACAAACTTACCACTGCTTTGGTTGGTTTGCTTTGATGTCTTACTCTCTGGAAAAGAAACAATTAAGTCAATCAAGTGCAAGAGTAATTTTGTAAAATTTTTAGATTAAGCCCAACACCACATTGCTATGATATGGTACATAATGCTGCTTAATAGTAGCATCATTTGTTTAAAATGTCTACTTATTAAGGTAATCTCCACAATCTGCTTGTGTGAGGGTTGGGCCCAGATTTTGCGTCAAAATAGTCTGAATCAAAGCCATTCATGAATGGAGGGGAAGTGGAACTGGAAATAAAGCTTTCACTGTACGCAGAGCCACTGAGGGCTGCACGGTTTGCTCTCAAATGTTAATTTTGCACACAAGTCATTGCTGTGTCAATACATTACCACATACTCTGGCCATTGCTGGGAATTCAACATAAACAAGTAGGGTTAAGAGTGGAAACCCTTTATAGGGAATCATAGAATGGGTATGAAAAAAAAGTACATTACATGTTCTGGCTAAGTAAGCCACTGTATTGGAGCTGCAAATGTAAATGCACTTTGTTTTACAGCAGACCAATGATTCACAAACAGTATTTGTGACAGAAGGATTACAGCTATTCTTGTATTATTAATTAAATACAAAAAAGCTCAGTGTTATGTTATGTTATTATTATTGGCATACTGTCATCCTGCCTTGATTCAGTGTAACAGAGAGAGGGTGTTTCAGAAAGTAGCACAAAACTGAAAAAGGTAAATAAAAGGAAAGCATACCTGTAAAAGAACATCTGCTCCCAGGTTTGCTTGATAATCCATGGAAAACCCCTCTTGCACATAAAAAGTAAAGACCACTAGAACGCATTGGATCTTTAAATTCATCATGTCCACAATAACAACAATAATAATGATAATAATGATTCAATGTTATTTTAGACTCCAAGATGAAGTGGTCTCGTGTTGGTTGTCAGCGGGACTGAGGCAGCTCGTGCAGCAGGACGCGGTGCACGCACATACCTCACATTTTACAAGAGACACTCAGTGTAAGAGGCAGTCTTTCCCCTTCCCTCACCTCCTGAGTTTAAAAACGGCTCCACTGCGGTGACAATGAAATGATAAAGAGTCAAACATCCGTCAGGTTTTGTGGAAAATTAAGAAAAAAAAGGTGTAGTTCAGTCAGAAAGTAGCTGGAGTCCCGCTGCGTGTGAAGGAAGCAGCTCTCAGGTTGTGTTCGCGCACACTGGGAAATTTCGCGGACAGCTGCCACCGAGGTGCACAAGAAATGAGGGATTATTAACCTCTGCTCGCTACCAAAACACTCCCACCCTCCACTCCCCTGTTGCACTACTCCTACAAAATGTTCCAGACTAACTTTATCCCTTAAATTTCTCTCAAGTGCCAGTTTTCATTCCTTCATGAGAGCTCTATTATTGCTTGAATCGGACAGTACTGAAATCAATTTGATAAATTTAAATTTATTGAGACCATTTTTATAAATAATACTTTTAAAGGAATAGCACATCCAAAAACATTTAGAAAGGTGCTGAATCTTTTTTTTTTAATATTTCAAAATTATTCAAAATTTCAAAAATGTTGGTGGGTCCAAAATATTTATTTTAGTTTTGCTTATCTCTGTGAATTTCTCATTTCTAACAGGTCTAATTGTGAGGTCTAATGGTTACCAACATTATGTTACCAACAATGCCTTTAACTTCTCTGTTAACACTGGAGAGAGCCGCCAAACCCACACTGACAGGACTTGTAGAGAGGTTTTTTTCCCCGAGCAAGATTTTGGAGGTTTTTACTTTATTTACATAATTTCATTCAAATCTATGTTAAGTTTATCTACATTATAAACAGTCCCAAATCTAGAGAAGATGTTTTGTTTGTTTGGGTGCTGTCCATGGTGCTGATTCCCACCTTTATAATTAGATTAGACACATTATCATATTAACACATTATCTTTTGCGGGTTGCAACAACAACCTCCCTACATCAAGTGTTTTCCTCAACATAGAAACACAGTGTATTATGAGTTTGTCACTAAATCATTTGTAAACAATGTGACAATTTCACAAAAACAGTAAATAATACGGAAGGATATTTCACAGTGAACCTCCTATACCAGCTACATCCTGTTCATTCAGGGCAGCAGGAGTCCATATGCTTCTGTAGTGATGTGCTCATGCAGTTATCATAACTCCATTTCTGCCATCTAGTCATTCATTTTCATGCAGTCGACCTTTCACTGGACTGCATGTCTAATACTTAGTGGCACTAAGAAGTAGCAACAGGTCCAGTTTCATGTGACTGTGCTCCTGAATTTCTCATAAAACAGCATTTATACGTGGTCAGGAACAGTCTGCAAAGCCTCCTCAGGGTTTCTGTTGACATCAACATTCTGCAACAACAACAACAACAACACAAATAGCCATTTGTCCATTTTAAAGCCTTTCATACAATTCATACAGCATGTTAATTCTAAGCAGGATTTTAGTATATGGTGTGCTCACCCTGGAAAAGTGACCTAAATAAAGCATATATTCAAACCAGACTCCATGCAAGATATGGTCAAGTATGAGTCTTCCACAATGCAGTCACTCACAGTTGAATATGTATACATATATATATATATATATTTATATATATATACAGTCATGGAAAAAATTATTAGACCACCCTTGTTTTCTTCAATTTCTTGTTCATTCTAATATCTGGTACCACTAAACGTATAATACAATGAACACAACAAAAAATGCAGCTGGTCACATAATACTTTATGTCCTATTTGACATTCTTAAGCTTAATTGATTCCCAGGGTATATAAGAGGCCATTTCATGTCACAAGCAGCACTGCACATGCAAAGGCCTAGAGTGGTTTCCTGCTTACATTCAAGCCGTAGCACAACTCAGAAGTTGTCAGCTCTCACATAATGCCTAAAACAAAAGAATTATGTGAAGCAACAAAGGCAGCCATCTTGGCACTGCTGGAAATTGGCATGAGTGAGAGACAGGTAGCGAAAAACTGAAGATCTCCAAGACAGCCGTTCATTACAACAAAAAAACAAGCTGAACATGGCACTACCAAATTGCTACCTGGCCGTGGCAGGAAACGTCTTTCTACCCCACGAGATGACCGTGCACTCATCCGTTCCTGTGTCAGGAATCGTCGTCAGACCTCCAGGGACCTTAAAAATGAGTGGGCACTGTCGAGAAATGTGACTTGCTCGGAAAGGACAGTTCGAAACCGACTTGTTGAAGCTGGTTTGAAGTCACACAGAGCACGCAAGAAGCCCTTCATCAATGAAAGGCAGAGGAAGGCCCGGTTACTCTTTGCTCGAGACCACAAGGATTGGACTGTTGATGATTGGGCTAAGGTTCTCTTCAATGATGAATCCAATTTTGAATTGATGCCCACTCCAGCCAACTTACTGGTTAGGAGGAAGCCTGGAGAAGCTTACAACCCAGACTGTCTTGCCCCTACAGTAAAACATGGGGGTGGATCAGTCATGATCTGGGGTTGTTTCAGTCTGAGTGGAACAGGGCAAATGCAATTGTGTGAAGGCCGAATGAACCAGGTCAAGTACAGGACTACCCTTGAAAACAGTCTTCTTCCATCAGCTGGAAAACTCTTTCCTGCCTCGAATGACTGGATTTTCCAACAAGACAATGCCCCTTGCCACACGGCAAGGTCAGTTAAAGCCTGGATGGAGAACCACAACATTCGCACCATGCCTTGGCCTGCTCAATCACCAGATCTTAATCCAATTGAAAACCTGTGGAAAATCATCAAACTCAAAATGGAGAACCACAAGCCCAAAAACAAAGAAAATTTGTTTGAATTTGTCCAACAGGAATGGGCTGCTGTGACAGCAGAACAATGTCAGAAGCTGGTGGAGAGCATGCCAAGACGCATGGCTGCAGTCATCAAAAACAATGGTTATGCAATCAAGTATTAACTCTTGTGTGTATCATGTGTTTAAAGCAAACAGAAAAGAAAACATGGAATGCTTAAAAGTAGTGTTTTTGGCGGTACAATGCCATAGCTATTGATGTAAGAATTTAAGTAATTTTGGTTATTATCAAGAAAACCATGGAAAATGAATAATCCTTAGTTCTTAAATTAAACTCTCATGAGCTATTTTTGTTGTTATCATTATAATTGTCCAAACAAATGTACCTTTAGTTGAGCCAGGCATTAAAATTAACAAGAAATTGAAGAAAACAAGGGTGGTCTATTATTTTTTCCATGACTGTATATATATATATATATATATATATATATATATATATATATATATATATATATATACATATATATATATATTTTAAATCGGTGGTAATGACTGCAATGGACTGGTCACTTATCCAGGGTGTACCCTGCCTTTCACCTTAAGACAGCTGGGACAGGCTCAAAATGGATGGATGGATCCACTGTGGTACTTGTACTTAATGAAATGAATATATAAATAAAAAAATCTAATCTAATCTAATTTCATGTTAGAATAAAGTGGTTATAAATGTTACTTATTTTTGTATATTAGCTGCAGAGTACTAACATGATTATTCTGTAGTACAGAATAAGTATGGATTGACCACTATGGCCACAAGTGGCAGTTACAGGATGATGGAAAATTGCATTTCCCTTCATTTGCTTTAAATTTGTCTTCATGGTAATATGTGGCATGCTAAATTGCAGTGTAAGATTAACAAGAATACACAAGTGGCACAAAGTCAGTAAATGTACCATGCTAACTTAGCTAAACTAAGACTAGCCACCATTAGCTGCTGGTCACACCAGACCGAGTGAGGCTGCAGCAGCAAAAAATCTGAGCATCAGTGCTTCTTATTGATTATGAATATAACTTACCACTGGCTTCTCTCTGTGTGTGTTGACTGCTTCAACATTGAGAAAAAATGACTCAACTTTACATCCTGAAATTGGGGAGAGAGTCAGACAGTCAGGGAGAGATTTACAGGGACGTGGGTATGTTACTCACTCAAGCACTGACTACCTACCATAAGCTATTGGTGTGAGTTTGAGCACTGTGTGAAGGGGGCATCTTAGATAAGGCAGATCATCTTCAGAGGGGAGGAATAAGATTAATATGAGTGCTTGTGGTGTTGACAAAACAACATTTACAAGCCTGGCTGGATTTCTGTACCTGCAGGTTTGTCTAGAAAGTAGGCCAGCAAGCAACGAAACACAGCTTGGTGGCAGATGACCAGAACGTTTTCCTGCCTCTCCAGCTCCATGATCACCGGCTCGAGACGATGGACAAGGTCCTCATATGACTGGACAAGAGACAATTATTGTATAATAATAGTTCACCAATTAGACCTGGCCGGTAGCGCAGTGGATGATTGCGCATGCCATCGGCCTGAGGAAGCCGACTCCCTCCCAGTCCCAGCTACCAAAATGGGTGAGGGTTGCATCAGGAAGGGCATCCGGTGTAAATAACTAATGCCAAGTCTACAAGCGGATCAGTCGGTCAAACCTTGCTTTCTGCCAGATACATTACCACATGGGGGGGGGTGACCGTCATTTACAGTAGGTAATACAGTGACTATAGATAAGTACCTCAACAACCCCATTACCAAACATCCAAACTGTAAAAAACCTAATGAATTTAAAACACTGAAGAACCAAGGACTTTCCAGTCATCATGCTAAGTTAACTGTCTCCTGGCTGATGTCAAATGTCAGAGTGGTATCATGTAAATAGCATACTTCCCAAAATGTTGAATGTAATCCTGAAAAACTCCCAGTGATACATTGATGGTTAAAGAAAAGGTGGAAAAGTCACAGTATGTTCAGGGAAGTACTTACCTCACCCTTTGGGTAACGATAACGATACTTGTCTTGGTCTCTCAGTGCAAACTCTTCAGGGAAATTCTTCTGAATCTCTTCATAGGTTAGCTCCTCACATACACCCTTAATGAGCAGAAGTAATGTGAATATCACCATAAACACAACAGTGGTACAAGAATATCTATAAACTCACAGCGTCTATCTCATTGAGGGCCTTCCACTGCTCATACTGGACTCCCAGAGCTTCTGCAGTCTGGATGGTCCTCTTCATGTGGCTCGTCCACACCTTCAAGTCTCTGATATTCTGGCCTCTGATGAAGGTCGCCAAGGCGCTGGCATACTGGAAACAAAAAGTACAATTTTACAACACAGTTTTATATCCATCTTGTACTGCTTTAACGTCAAATTTACTGTGTGTGTTTCATATTAACAGTTTTCATAAAATGATAAAGCTCCATGAACTCTATCTGTATTCCGCAGGGGTGGAATTAAGTACATTTTACTGAAGAATGATACTTTTCTTTCTATGCCATGTTCTACTTTATGCTCTTATATCAGAGAAATATTATACTTTTTAATTTGCTACATGGAATTTACAAGATTTTGCATCCATGACATATGAAAAACTTATAAAATACGATGCTTCATTAAACTACCCATCAGTATATATACAGTAAGTACAACTGAAATGACAAATTGCGCAAATTTTTATAAACCATCAAACAAACGATTAATGGAGAAAATAATCAGTGACTAATCCATACTGAAAAATATTTGTTATTTAATAGTTCAAATTGAGCAACTGCACTACATCAGTACAATTATGCTTTCATGTTAATGCATGAGAAATAACAATTTAATCTATCATTTTATTTTTAATACTTTTCCTGTATATGTATATTCCTTTAACATTTTGAATGCAGTACTTGTATTTGTAATGAACTATTTTACAGTGTGGTATTAGTACTAATACTTATTAGTATTAGTAATCTGAATAATGTTATGGTGTATTCTACTCACCTTCTGTCCTCTGGAGGAAAGGCCTGAATCTCCACCTATACGTCCAAACAGGTTGAGTTCGCTCTCTCCATGGCGGCTCAGGTAGATAGATCGTGGTGTAACATGGATGTTCATGAGATAGTAGACTATCCTGCTTTGGATATGGTCCTGGACCCGGTTCACCAGATATCTACAGCCCACGTCAAAAATCTTGATGTAGGATAGCTTCCTGTTCAGAGTAAAGACGTTGTTGGAAGTTGGAAATTATACTGTCCACTATCATTTCCCTTTCAAATCTCACAAGAAGAAAAGCATTATGGGCCATACCTGTCTTTTTCATCATCTATAGGCATGTAGCTGGCCCTGTAACACTCGATGCGCTGGATGAAGTCTTCCATGGCCTCATCTATGTCACGATCTACATAGTCGGGACTCCCAAATTTGACTTGCTGGAAAGGAAAGACAGTTTTGGAAATTAACTGAGAAGACTATATTTCTACACTCATTCACTCAGTCATCGTCTGGTAACCGCTGCAGATCACCAGTCCATCACAGGACCAACACAACCATTCACTCACATCCACACACCTACAGCCAAGTGTCTTTGGACTGTGGGAGGTAGCATGCTACCAGAGAGAGAACATGCAAACTACCTTCCTACAGCCACTGCATTAACGTTTAAAAATCCAAAACATCATTGACTAACCTTAATATTTTCTGTAATGATTTCTGGGTCATCACAGATTGATTCCACAAAGAATACCTGCATATAAGATGTCAAAATTTCAGACTTGTTAAATGGCTGTGAAATACATATTCTTAATTTAATATGTAAATTATATGTCAAGAAGGCCAATAATGAGTGAAACATCCAACTTTCACATGTGTACTCACTTTGTAGCCTTTCTCCTTTGCATAACTAAGAATGACTGCCCTCCTCTCCCTGGTTGTGTTGGTAGCATCAAATACCTGGATGGGGCAAGACTCAGGTATTCATAAAAAAACAAGCATCAGCATAAGACAACATATGTTGTTACACACTAAAATACAACACCATGGCTGTATAAATTATAGATTTAAATACACAGATATATAACATAATGTTTTCTTTGATTTCTAAAGAACACAATGTTTATGAAAACAATGGCTAACCCCATCCACCTGCTTCTAATTCTAATCTGTACTCTCCATGCCTCCATGTCCATAGCTGACGTTTATTTCACAGGCTGAACAGTTTGCTCTGTGACTAGTAAACTGATCTCGATTTATCAGTCAAAGTGAGACCTAACGGAAGAAGTGATCAGGAAAACACCCAAAATTAATAATTGATCAGTGTGCGTTATTGTGATTAGAGGGACAGTTTCAGTTGTCCTCTTACTCACGGCTACTTGTCCCTGTTCCTTTGAGAAGTAGGCGGCGACGTCTTTGAGAGCGGCTGCTGCACAGGCCCTGAGAGAGAAGTTAAACTCTTTGCTCAAAAGAGCACAAATCTGAATACTGATGAAGACAATTAAGACCACATAAAACTAATACTACTACTAATGTGTCTGTGTAGGTTCTCAGTCATCCAGGTCGAGGTTAAAAAAAAAAAGAAGAAAAAACTGGACTTGCTTGAGGTAGGTTGGACCTTTCACTTTCATCCAAGAGTTAGTTCTAACTGACTGGAAGAGAATTCAGATACTTATACTCCTGTTGGAGTATACACCTCCTTTGTTTGTTTTCTGCCCCAACAGGAGTATAAGTATCTGGATTCTCTTCCAGTCAGTTAGAACCGAAGAAGGCTCTTGGATGAGAGGTGAAAAATCCTCTAAAAACCTCAAGCAAGTCCAGTTGACTTTTTTTTTTGCTCCTTTTTGATTTACTAATGATAATAACACTCGTCTGTTTTTACATTCATCATCCTTCTTACTTGCGGATCCTCATGGCCTCCTCATTATCAGGTCTGAAGAACTCAAAGTTCTTATAGATCTTGACAGCCTCCCTGCGGTACTGGCCCACATTAAACACTAGACAGAGAGGTTAAAAAAAATACATTTTAGGGCGCATTCTGTTCCTTGAGTCTTCCATATACTGATGTAAAAAGGATTCAGGGATTCACTTTGAAAACTGACTTTTTGTTGGCACTCCAATCCAGTTCAGGTAGCGAGTGAGCTTCTTGGAGATGTACGTCTTCCCTCTGGCTGGCAGCCCCACCATCACAATCATTGTGGGAGAGTTACAGAACTGGGGCACCGAGGCTAAAACAGACACACAATGATGCAAAACAATAGTTACTGAATGCTACAGATGTTGAAAAAGAAGAGTTGTAATTGTTGCAAATGTGATCATTCAGCAGAAGAGCATAATCCCGGTGTTCGAATGGTTAAAGGAGAAGTCAGGAATGACTCTGTGAGTCTCTGTCTGTGCTGCAGGACATGCTGTTGAGCATGTGTCGCTGCCAAGGTAATCTTCATTAAGAGAGAGAATAAGAGCTCCAAGGTGCAGCTCGAATGTCTGCAAATGAGCGTAGCGAGTCACTCGGCCTATCTGCTCATCTTTTACAGCACCTGGTGCAGAAAACTCAAATAGACACTAAAGCGATGACATTTGCAAACAGTCGAATAGACCCTAAAAAGTATTTACTAATCAGATACTTCTCCTTCTGAGGTAGATCTTGGAAACAACCAGAGCAGTGCAGCTTAATTCGCCATATGGCCGGCAATAACAAGAAGGAAACACTCCTAATCTCCAAGCGTGTTAAATTGTCAGCCTGTTTTCCTGCAGGTGGTTACAGATCAGCTGAGCTTTACTTCGACCAGTGCTCCCAATGTTACAAATCCAAATCTATCCTCGATACGTTGTGAAGCCCTCTGAGGCAAATTTGTGATATTGATTTAACCTGACAAAGCCTTTGGATTCAGACTGTGTTTCTACTCACAAAGAAAATAATCAATGTGGAATGACCTCTGTTCAGAAATTTAGCCAATGTTTAAATGTTTCTTACCCAGTCGTAAACCAGGTGTGGCATGCTTGTCTGTCTCAAAAAATGTCAGTAATTAAGGCAGGCTGCAGGCCAGTTAGCTCTAACCTAAAAAAGTACCCGGACAGTCTGTGTGTCTGTGCAGGGACAGGGAAACCCTCCAGGCTGTTCGATTTATGAATGGAGTGCACTGCGTCAGCAAAATGCTAAAAACACTGAATAGAGAAAGCCAAAACGAACCTGGCTTGGTCCAGCCTGTTGCCATCCCATGACTGACCCCTCTGTCTGTCAGACTGCTGCCTGCCTACCTGCATCCTCCCCAGTCACTCTCATCTCAGTCCTGAAGAATTATTCAGCAGTATGAAACGTACCTTCAGGCTGTCAAGAGTGTCAAAAGCAAACACTTTAGCTTCAGCTTAACTTACATCCTCTCCGGCGGTTCAAGTTGCAGCCCATCCATGGCACCCAGATCTTGAGCAGAGGAGTCTGTGTGAGCTTCTTCTGCTCTGCGTTAACAGTGAGAGCCATGAGGCCCGAGGTGGCAGGTGGAGGAGCAAGTGTGAGCGACTGAGACACACAGCTCTGGGATCAGTGTGCATGAGTGTGCTTCACTGAACACTACCTACTGCAGGTCAGCTGACTGTTGCTAAGGAGAAGTACTTGGTAGGCAGGATGGGGGGGGGGTCCATCTCAGTCTGTTTCATGATTTTAAAAAAAGGTCAGATGTGAGCAACTGATTAACAGATAGAACGGGAGAATTCAGTTCGACCATCCTGCACATCTGTTGTGGTGACACAGCTGGTTTGTCAGTAAGTGCAAAACAGGGGGAGTCTCTTGTGAATTCAGATGAGCACAGTTTGTGCTGCACAAGCTGTTTGTTTATCTTACTGTGAAGTGTGGAGCACAGCTTCTCCTTTCTTACCACTAGAGGGCAGTTTAAACCTTAACCTAAAATCTGAGACACCCTGAGAAGTGACATCTGTTAGGGAAATGTTGTACAAATGGGATTCTCTGAATTCAGATGATCAGTTTAAGTTAACTGATCATAGATCATCTTAGTCAGTTAGAACTGAAGAATCCTCTTGGATGAGAGGTGAAAAATCCTCTATAAACCTCAAGCAAGTCCAGTTGACGCTTTTTTTGATTTACTAATGACAATAACACTTGTCTGTTTTTACATTTATCATCCTTACTTAGTCAATATAAATTGAATAGCCTAATGAGGGCTGAAACAAAATAATTTTCATTGATGATTAATGTCTTGATTAACTGATTACTTTTTTGGGTAGTAAAATGTCAAAAACTGAAAAATCCCAAGATTGTCTTGTTTTGTCCACAACTAAAAGATTAGACTTATCATGTGTGGTCCCAAAAAGAAATCACGTTGGGCAAAATGTCATTCATTGTAGTGATTTCAAATAGAGAACACCATGAAACCAGTTTTGGCTAGTGGTCAGTTCAGGCAGTTGCTGTTGGGCTGTGATTAGCAAGGCAGCGGTAGTAGTTAATGGCAAATATTTCCTGTTTTAGCATGAGCTCAACCATCAAGAGAAGGCACTGTAAAAATATTATTCTATTGGGTGTTCACCCTGGCAGGAGTTCAGCTCATCCTCCCAGACAACAGTTGTGATTTGGGCTCTTCCCACTGCTGACCATTGGGAGATAGCACTCTCTCACAAACAGACCGCACATGTAATAGCCCTGACAGTTTTTCAAGGAAATTGAAGCCACATGTGAGCAAAATCCACCAAATACTACAGAGCATGCAGCACACTCAGTGGTAACATCTGGTGACCAGCTTGTGTTTTTACAGGAGCTGGTCAGAGAAGCAAACTTCCTATCTCATAAAGTCACTCCACTTTGTTATCATGCATGCATGTTGGAGTGAACAGCATTACCTGCGAACAAAACAAGTGAGAGGAAAATGGAAAAGTCCATCAGATTGCCGGCAACTCTCGTGAGGGAGTTACTTCACTGCTGCATAAAGTGAAGCATTATATGACACAAGTCTATTTTTACTCTCATCATATTTGTGCTGCACTCCCTCAGAACGACCATGCTCTATTGGAAGAGTGTTGCAACACATCTTTTGTTGTATTGTTTTGGCATGCTTTCTGCTGAGGCAGTCTGTCTGGGAGCTCACCTGCACTGTCACACCTGCGGAGCCGCACATGTTCCAGCTGGGGAAGCTCCATTCTGCGCTACACTCCAGAGTATGAAGCAACCAGCAGAGCAGCTACAGTACAGGCCGTCAACACGCTCGACACACTGGATTATGAGGCCTGTGGCGATGGAACTGCTGGCTCTTTTTAAAGAAACTAAAACCCCTCTGCCAGAGTATTCTCAACCCGCCCCCACTCCTCTCTTCACACGCCACATTTGACACATGATAGCAGCAGACTGGGCTTGTCCTTTAATGTTTGCCAGGACCAGAGTTCACAA
This sequence comes from Synanceia verrucosa, assembly GCA_029721515.1. Lineage (NCBI taxonomy): Eukaryota > Metazoa > Chordata > Actinopteri > Perciformes > Synanceiidae > Synanceia > Synanceia verrucosa. The sequence continues at coordinate 17,654,864 of CM056561.1, read as the reverse complement.
CGTACGCACATGGTGAGCAAGAGGCTGCATTTAAGAGGGGCATGTCATAACATGTGCAAAGGTCGCTGGGAAGGCGATTGTGGAGAGACGACTCTCAGACAACAATCACTCATTATCTCATATAATGAACAACAGTGGGGGCTTTGTTGACAGCTGAAGCATGTGAGACAATCATCGACAAACAGGGTAAAACTTTTTGCATCAAACATTTCATGTATGTTTAAAGAGTACGTAATCACTTTTAAATAAGAACATTGAACATTAAAATACCTGAGCAGAGAATGACATTACCCTCTTTTTGTGTGTTTTAATTAGAATTTCTCTGTGCTTTGTTGTCATACCTAGGCTGACATGCACGCCCTTTAGTGCATGTGAGCGTTTCCCGTTGGCTAGCTTACAGATGCTCTGAATGGCACTCATGCTGTGGTCACAGTTGATAATGCCATCCTGACCGACGGATGTGTAGCGCTCATTCTCTGGGGCCCCTGGGGGATGCCAGTGCTGACTGTCTGGGTGCTGGATGTTATTCTGCCATATGTCATCCAGAGACATATGGGAACATCACATTGCTTACACGATTAGTAGAATCAAGTTACAAGATGAACTCGGCTCGTGTCGGGGGGAGACTGGGGGAAATATCTTTTACTTCTTTTTTCAAAAAAAAAAATCTCACTCAAAATATATACATGAATAAAACATGATAAGCGTGCAGTAGAAGAGTAGAGGCAACAACTTTGAATGCATCAGATTGTCAGCACCTCCTTGTGAATTTCTGCATTCCGGATGTCTGTTAAAATTATGCCCAGAGGGATTGTTTGGTGCAGAAAATCAAAATAGCCTGAACTGGAAAAAAAAACGTGGGCGGAGGGTTCAGATGGGTCCGTGGAAACATGGGCAACCAATGTCTGGCTCAGTCAAGGACCATGTAGAGTTAAACACTCACTTGCATTTTAACCAGCAGCTCAGCATAACTGTTCATTGACCAGACACTGGATTCTTCTTTGTCTGAGGGAGAGGTCACAGAAGCCTGAGGTGAGGAGCTGTTTTACTAACAATGCTGCTGCATTTGTGTATAACTGGATGGATGGATAAGGGTTTACTTTTAAGATTGTTCAGAGGAATATTAAAACAATACAGTTTATCTCAAGCAGACATGCAGGATCTCTGCACATCACATAAATTTGAAACCGCAAATGGGAAGCTATTTTCAAAGCTTTCATGTCCCATTTCAGTTTACACTACAGTTCAATTGAGTAGTGTATCTAGGTTGTTTTTTGTCATGCATGGTACAGATGCATGACACTTTCATGTACCATAGTGCACAAGGTCTTTGACTTGGTCAACTGGTGCTGAACATTACTTACCAGTCCTAGGAGAAAAAGACTGACACACTGGACAAAGAGCAACATGTAACAGGTGGTCGTTTAGAAAATATGCAAGAAGACTGAACATAAACACACCAAACCAAAGTAGCTAGTATTAACAGACTGCTGTCTTTGTCACTTAAAGCGATAAACTTCCATATAATAACCTTGCAACTGATCCAAGAGAATTAACTACTTTTATTCAGCTACTGCAGGAAACTTGCAAAACAGAATAGCAAAAGTGCGACAGAGTATTAGGGCCACATTGAGAGGAAAAAAAAATTCACTGAGTTCAAGTTGTAAATTTACAAGATTTAAGTCATTATTTAAAAGAAAAAAGTAATTATTTATGAGAATAAAGTCATTATTTACAAGAAAAAAAAGTCTTAAATTTACAAGATTAAAGTCATTATTTACAAGAATAAAGTCGTAATTTTTTGAGAATAAAGTTATAGTTTTGTTGTTGGAGAGGAGGAGTTGGTAAACAGAAAGATATCAGCAAATTCCAACGTGCTGGATCTAAAATAAAATACAGTATGATCTACAGATGCAAACAATGCATTTTTGACATTTTGGTGAGGCACATGATGAGCTACAACTGTATTTTCACAGGAACAATGCGTCCTCGGATTTGATCCAGGAAGTTGGAATTTGCCCATATCTTTCTAATTTTACCGTAGTTTTTTTCACAACTCCTCCTCTGCAACAACACGTTAGAATATAATGACGTTATTCTCATAAAATGATGACTTTAATCTAGAATTTTTTTCTCGAAAATAATGACTTTGACTCTTTGAATTTTTTTCCTCAATGTGGCCCTAATACTCTGTCATACAAAAGTTATACTGTTAGGAACTTAACCGCAGTTATTTGCCTGTTTTTCACCACTAGTGGTTATTCTATGTCAGTGACATTTCCATTTGATTCTTGGTGTTATGTTAAAAAAGGTTTGTCCTTGCATGTAATTTGTTTCAGGAGTTTGAAAAATTCAATTAAATCCAAAACAATACAAGCTTCAAGCAAACAAACTCCAAGGGTCACTATTTGACCCTGGCAAAGTTAAAAAAAAATAATCTTAAAGCTACAGTCTGTAATGTTAGAGAGCAAGCCTTGAAAGTGGCACCTCCTCCAAGCGCCACCACCTCCTCCCCCTCCTGTCAGTGCTCTGTCCAAAGCCACGCCCCCTCAAAGGTGAACATCTGACAGTAGGATTCAGCAGGGAGAGGAGAGCCGATTTGCTATATCACCACAGTTGTAAAGCATCCTGTTCAAAGCCACTACATCAACAACATTTTACCACAATTATAATGCAGACACTGGAGACTATGACTGTGCAATATGGTCAAAATGTCATATCCTATAACCTCTTCAAGACAAGCGGCACCCACGACCGGCTTAAACCCACAGAAAAACTAAAGTGAGCATTGGTCTAATACAAGCTACAAGTAGCTAAGTTGGCAAACATTACACATTTCATGAACACAATAACTCCTCCCAAAACTAAACAAATAATTATGGCAGGGATTGGTTTTTACCGTCCTGCAGCTGCCACAGAGCTCTGATTCTTTTCATTCCGTTTTCTGAAGACATAATGTATTGACTGCTCTCAAGGTGGAACAAAATATAACAATATAACAAAAAGTACAGCTTTTAGTGATTAAACGATGCAATTTCTCTCCTCTGTATTTCTGTCAGTTCCTCTGTGTCCAGTTTTTATTATTCTGACTTGCAGCAAAAGTACAACAACAACACAACAATTAACAAATGATTGATATTGCCTAATACATGCCTTTCAAATCATCAATTCATTAATTACATATGCATTAGTGGCTCATATGTGAGCCTTAAAATAAAGTGTTACCAACAACAACAACAATAATAATAATAATAATAATAATACAGGTTACATGAAAAAATATATAAATTAAGCTTCTGAACCCAGCAGTGATGAATTTAAGAGTAACAGAGCCAATGGAAAATTTCTAGCTTTTTTTTCATTAAAAAAAAAAAAAAAAGCCTACAGGAAAACACTGCGGCTGACAGCCTTCCAATAAGATGCCAGGTCTCTGCGACCCGCAATGTACTGCTCCCTGAGCCTCTGGAGACGGGCCTCCAACTCCCTCCACTTGCATCTCCTTATTGGGGGAGGATCACCCTGGTCTGCCATCTCCAGCTTCTCCTCAGCAAGCTGCTGCTGGTCTTTCAGGTGGCGAATAAACATCCACAGCGATGGGTGGCACACTAGAACATATTGCAGAAAGTCCTGCAGCTCTAGTTGGTCCCGCTGGGCGCGCCTGGTGTTCCGATGGTGAAGCAGCAGGTGAAAGTTATTTCGGACGAGGGGCATTGGCAGGTAGCCTAGTGCCATCACCTTACGGATGATTGCTGCCAGCCGATCGTCATGTCGGAATGCAGCAGCCAGTCCGAGTCCCTGCACCCTCTTCCACAAGGCCTGGTTGAAGTGGAAGTAGCATCCACACACTCGTGCCCCCGGAAGCTCTGTTTCCAGGGCAGTCATCAGTGCTTGTTCGAAGTCACAGATGACTTTTACAGGTCTCCAGTGGTGGTGCGTGATTCTTCTCGTTGCACAATTGACACATTGGAACAACTGGCGATAGTGTCCAATTGTGCGTTGGCCCATCAGGTAGCTGGAATGGGAGGCACCACAGCTTTACGTGCTCTTGCCATAACTGACCTCACTGACGGGAAGTCTTGTGGTGGTTCTCTGTCTCCTCCACCTTGGAGTGTACGTAGCCACTGTAGAGCATGTCCCCCATATGATGGGTACTGTTGGTTCCCTCTCAACTTCTGCAGTTAACACTTGGCGGAAGTCTGCATTGTGCACCATTACTCTGTCAGGGGAATGCACATGTTCACCGACCTCATGCACAACGATGCTTGGATCCTCTTCCTCAATATCAAAGATGTTGGTTCGCAATACTGCCGTGCAGTTCTCTCTCCAGCATCTCCATCTAATATTTTGTTGGTTGGTGCGGTGCCTGTGATATCTGAATTCGTCGAAAACCAAAACTTTTCCTCCTTGATCTCCTGTCATTTGCTTTGCCATTGTCTCCTCATATACACATATATACACACACACATATACGTACATATACCGTATATATATATATATACACATATACATGTATATATATATATATGTGTATATATATATATATATACACATATACGTACATATATGTACGTATATTCGTATATAGATACATATACGTACATATATGTGCATATACAGTGGCTCCAATAAGTATTTGTACACCTCTGAGAATTGTGAATGTACACACATATTATGTAAAATTAGTTACATGAATCACTTGGATAGATCTGGATGTTCCATCATTACAAAACATAACCATATTTTTCATGCTATAAACAACACAAAGAAATTAGTGAAGTTTTATCATTTATTGAAGTCCAAAAAGTATTTGTACAGGTCATTCTTTGTTGGTTGGTCCACCACGTGCTTTAATGATCGCCTCACACCTGGCAGGCATACTATCCACGAGTTTTTGACACACCTCTGGGGCGAGGCCATCCCACGTCTCCTGGATCAGTGTCTGGAGCACAGCCTTGTTTGTGGCATGCTGACCATGATGACGCCTCTTGACCTCCTCCCACAGGTGCTCTATGGGGTTCAAATCTGGGCTCTGTGGGGGCCATTGCAGCACCTTAACCTTCTTACGTTCCAGGAAAGCCTTCACCCGCTTAGACGTGTGCTTCGGATCACAGTCATGCTGGAACACGTACCTCCGACCAAATAGCCTCCGAGCTGATGGCAGCAAGTGCTGGTTCAGGATGTCCTCGTACATGACAGAGTCCATAATTCCGTCAATGAAATGAAGGGATCCGACGCCACTGTATGACATACAACCCCAGACCAGGACATTTCCACCTCCGTGCTTGACTGTAGGCTGTATACACTCTGGCTTGTACTCTTCACCTGGCTTTCTCCACACCGATTTTTTGCCGTCTGATCCAAACATGTTAAATTTGGATTCGTCAGACCACAGGATGCTATTCCAGAATGCAGAAGGTTTGTTTCTGTGTTCCCGAGCGAATCTGAGGCGTTTTCGGCGATTCCTGGCACTGATGTAGGGCTTCTTACGGGCCACCCTCCCAGCCATACCTACTTCATGGAGGCGGTTACGGATGGTCTGGGCACAAACATGGCTTCCAGTTGCTTCCTCCACTTTGGTGGCAAGACTGGAGGCCGAGGACTGTCTCTCCCTCTGTACCAGCTGAGAGATGTACCGGTCAGTGCGCTGGCTGGTCTTCCTGGGACGTCCTTTCCTGGCTGCACTGGCTATGCGTCCAGACTGTTTGTACTTCTTGATGATGTACTGCACGGTCGTGTGGCGTAACGACAGCCGAGTTCCAATTTTTCTGGTGCTTTGGCCTTCTTTATGTAGCTGAATGATTTGCTCCCGCATTCGACGGGGTATCTCCATATCACAGGATTACATTATGGGCATGGTCAGGCCATTTATATAGGCCAGTCTGTGTAGTGAGTCAGCCATCTCCTGTAAACATCTCGAGTCAATTTTAGGTGAGTATTATAGGTTTTGTGACTCACTAATGGAACTGTACAGATACTTATTGGGTTAGATAATCGCATTTCTGACCAAATATGCCATTTTGATTTGTTTAAAACATATTGATTATCAAATATTTTAATCACTTTTACACACAATAGCAAGCATTTAGCCAAATATACAAAAGCTGTTATGTAGTCGAATTTTCAAGTAGTGTACAAATACTTATTGGAGTATATACATACATACACGTGTATGTATGCATGTATATATATATATATATGTATATATATATATATATACACACACACACACACACATATATATATACATATATATATATATATATATATATATATACACACACACATATATATATATACATACATATATATACATACATATATATGTATATATACATATACATACATATATATGTACATATACATATATAAATATATACATATACATATATATAGACATATATATCTACATATATACCCATTTACATATATACACATACATATTTACACATTTACATATATACACATATACACATTTACATATATACACATATACACATTTACATATATATACATATATACATATATACACATATACATATACACATACATACATATATACACATATATACATATAGGGCGGCACGGTGGTGTAGTGGTTAGCACTGTCGCCTCACAGCAAGAAGGGTTCGAATCGCGGGCCCGGCCCCTTTCCAAAAGGCACAGACCTGCATTGATAAGTGGAAGATGAGATATCAGCAGGTGGAGGATGACAAGAAAGACCTGGTCAAAAAAATACAAGGCTTGGAGGTGGCAGCTCAGACCTGCATTGATAAGTGGAAGATGAAATATCAGCAGGTGGAGGATGACAAGAAAGACCTGGTCAAAAAAATACAAGGCCTGGGGATGGCAACTCAGACCTGCTTTGATGAGTGGAAGATGAAATGTCAGCAGGTGGAGGATGACAAGAAAGACCTGGTCAAAAAAATACGAGGCCTGGACACGGTGGCTCAACAGATGCAGGAGGAGATGAAACTGCTGGAGGAGATCTGCCTGCACCAGAGGAGCAAGAGCGGCTTCCTCTTCAGACGGCAGACTGAGGACAGGGAGGCAGCGTTGGAGAGGATGAAGACCAAGCTAAAGACCAATAGCTAAGACCAAGTGAAAAAGAGGGAGGAGGAGGAGGAGAAAAGGAGGTGAAAAAAGAGGAACACCTTTATCCTTTCCTCAATAGATCAAATTGATGGATTTGATATATTGATTAAATGAGAGGGTTTTTTTCCTGGTGATCAGGTTTTTTTCCCCAAATATATTAATGAGACACTCTTAAGAGTTACCAAATATATTAAAAAAAAAATAAATTGATCATTTAATCAATAGATCAAAATGATGGATTTGATATATTGATTAAATGAGGTTTTTTTTTTTCCTGGTGATCAGTTTTTTCCCCAAATATATTAATGAGACACTCTTAAGAGTTACCAAATATATTAAAAAAAATAAATTGATCATTTAATCAATAGATCAAAGTGATGGATTTGATATATTGATTAAATGAGAGGGTATTTCCCCCAAATATATTAATGAGACATAGCAAGTTAGATAAAGATGAGTTCAGTAAACACATTGCCCATACAGTAAGAGAGCCCCATATAACTGGGGACTAAGACACAAATACACAATGCTGGGAAGTTTCTCCAGACATGGATTATCCTCAGTCACTCACTGATACTATTTTTTGTGGCAGGTCTCCCTTCAGTCACAGTTGGGAATTCACATGGCAACTTTATGCTCCACAAACCTTACAAAGTGTACAAGAGTATTAACGAAAGTTTATTGTAATTTGCTCTGATCTTTTATTTTAGATTTTTTTATAATAAACAAAAGGCATATTTTATCTAATAATTTCACTACTGAATTTTATGGAACATAACAAACTGAGAGAACATACAGTTGTCAAACTGGAAAAAGTTTGACTTAGATGCACCTTGTGTTCCTGATTCAAACTACACAGTCAGTCAATCAATCAACTGATCAATAACTGCACAGCTTTGGATCAACCAGCACATAACCACCTACAGAAGACCATTTCCACCAGTTAAAGAACAAAATAAAGTGAAAACTTAGCCATCACTACATTTACAGACTTTGTACTTTCTGAAAAAAAATTACTTGGTATCTCAAAATACCAAGAAACGTATTTTACTTATTTATTCTATTTTGAGAAACATCATTTTTGAGATACTAAGTCACTGTTTTAAGATAAGAAATTAGAGCAGGTCTAGAACCAGAATTATAATGATTTATATCGTATTGGTGGAGATGGACCTCCATTGCCACTTGACCAACAGAAACAGAAAGAAATGTTTGTTTTTAATGTGAGCGTCCCACTCAAGTAGTAGAGCCTCTCATTTCCATCTCTTGCAGACAGGACACAAGGTTTGTAGGTGTCAGAAGCAAAATCAAAAACAGATATTCTACAAATACATAGTTCTAGAGGTATTCGGGGCTTTTCATATGGTGAGCACTGGCCACCCAGAGATCATTCATTTTCCATGAGTTGGTGGGATATGAGGCATGAGAACAGTGAGCGAGAATCGCTTTGGTCAGCTTATGCTGGTGCACATCTCATGTTCACACCACCAACCAACATGCTCTGAAGCAGCTACATCAACTCAACTTTCAAGGGATAACTGACAAGTCTGTGAAGGTGGCTAGAAAATATGCTACTGAATGTTTCCATGTGAAAAGAGCAAATGTCAGAGTTAGATGAGTTGCACTAGTAAGCCGTTAATGAGTTTAGGTAAGATGACTATTCCTCAAATTACTTTGAAGGAAAAGTGCTTAGCATTTTTTCCCATCTTTTTCCCCATCATGTAAATGAACAGCTTGTTATTGTGTTTCTATCTTTAAATCTACACCCTCTTATTTCAGTAATGGAATCAGTTCATAGGCTTTTGTATCTAGTTAAAATATGCCTCTTATTGTCTTTTTACCGTTTTCCTCTTACCTGCAGGAAATGTCATTTTCACCAGAGGTGAACCTGGCCGAATAACTCAAATAAGAAACCAACAACTTACATAAACCACTGAAGTCATGTCAATTTAAAAAGGCGTTATAGTAACGTTAATGGTGTAACAGTGGAGTCAATTAAAATTGGCTATTAGTCAATCAACACTACAAATCAATAGTTTCTCACTTGTAGTTTATGTAACACATAGGCGTAGTTTGTAGCGGCTTCAGGGGTAGCAGTGCTGCAGCTGGATATTGTTGATCTCGCCAGAGTGATTTTTTTTTTAGTAACATTAGTATCACATTAGCACCATCTGCCCAGTCTATAGTTAACATTAACAGAGGTTAACAGCCCACTGGTTAGCATAGCAAGCGCTAGATACTTTTCACAGAGTGAAATTAATGACACTTTATTCAACTATATGTGACTTATAAACTGTCCTGATTGACTGAAGGTTGCCACCAAATCAGCATCTTTTCTATCAAAACCTCTCTTTCAGATATTTCACACCTTTCTTCTCACTGTCAGTGAACAATGACATAAAACTGACTCTGATATTAGGGCTGCTCGATTTTGGAAAAAAATCATAATCACGATTATTTTAGTCATTATTGAAATCACGATTATTCAAACGATTGTTTTTGAGTTACATGATGCATTTATTCAGCATTTCTCTCTCAAAAATGCAACACTTTGTTATTGGTTCTTTACGTAAACCTGATGCTTGAAACAGTGATGATGATGTCATTGATATTTAAAACCTCTTTTCCAAGAATGACCTGGGGCTCGTTGCACAAAACTAGGATAAGGGATTAAGCTGGGCTATCTTGGTCATCCTGGCTCAATTTAGCCGTCATCCAGTTGCACAAAAGCGGGGTAGAGGAGAGAGGGATATGTTATGGCATAAATTACCATGGAGATTTATTCTGTGGAACGAGCCTGCTCCAGACCAGGCTATGTTCCAGGATTTACTTAATCTATCTCACCCCTCATCTGAGTCAGCAGTCAGTTATTCTACCGCTAACTACACAATATTATCACATTCAAACTTTTTTATCCGACCTGCCGAACGTGTCCATATTCTATTATTTAATTCAATTCAGTTATATTTACTGCTGATTTCATGTTAACAGTCCTCTGCGGATGCACTACGGTAAGTCTAATTGGACAAACTGCCTAAAATGCAAACAACTAAAAATCTGCGGTGCAGTGCAGTGATGTCACACAACACCCTTCGTGGGGATGCAGTCGTGTGATTGACTGCAAATGACCGAGACATCTGACTGGTTGCTGACGGGCCCCATTGAGAAAAAATGCATTTGTGGATCGGGTTACCGCTAGATGAGTCTCAAAAATCCACACACAAATGCAGGGAGATTCACAAATTAAAAGCACGTTGTAAATGCACGTTAGACAGTTCACAAATTAAGTATTTTATGAAACTAACAAATATCTTCATATGCATACATTTGTGGATTTTCAAAATACATTAATAAATATTTAGAATACATTTGTGGATTTTCAAAATACATTTGTGAATCCTTGTTTGTGTATTTATTCATTTCCGTGTTCATTTATTCTTTTTGAGACTGTTCTAGCTCCATACATGTTAACTTATTTCTATTCAATTGTTGTCAAAGTTGCACAAGAAATAGAGTGTATATCATATAACATTTTGACAGTTGATGGATGCATAAATGGTCAATTATTTGTGGACATGTTAATGAATGCATTTTAAGCTTGAGAAAAGTATGGACTGACATATTGGTTCAGTAAATTTCTGTGTTTTTTCTGCAGTGATGGCATCGTATGAAGCCCTGGCCTTCACCCTGCTGTTTTCAGCAACTCTGTCCTCCAGTTGTGATGGTGGGAAGGTGCTGGTTTACCCTGTGGATGGAAGCCACTGGCTTAACATGAAAATCTTGGTCGAGGCGCTTCATTCACAGGGCCATCAAGTCACGGTGTTGCGTTCTTCCACCAGCTGGTACGTTTCCGAATCTTCGCCCCATTACACCTCCATCACCGTTTACCAGGAAGAGATCCAAAACGTAGAGAGCGCAGACTTCATGGCGTCTTTCTTAAAGAGGTCAATAGAGATCCGTCGGCATAAAGGCTCACTATGGGCATTTTTTGAATTCTATAGGAACCTTTTTGACATGATGCGGGAGAACCAAATTATTGTGGCAAAACTGGTCGTCAGCATCTTTGAGAATAAGACACTGATCAAGGACCTGAAGGAAACAAGTTATGATCTTTTTCTGACAGACCCAGCATTTCCAGGTGGAGTGCTGTTGGCGCACTACCTCCAGCTTCCCTTGATTTTCAATGTGCGCTGGATTTTCAATGGCGATGGGCACTTTGCTATCGCTCCTTCTCCTCTGTCCTACATACCCCAATTGTTCACTGACAGCTCAGACAAGATGGACCTTTTCCAAAGAATTTATAATGTCATTTCTCACAGTATAATGGTTTACATGTACCATTATGTCTCAAATCCACCTTACCAGGCTGTGTGTGATCAATATTTTGGACTTGATGTCAGCACAATGTCTCTAATGCAGGGAGCTGATCTCTGGCTGATGAGAGTTGACTTTACATTTGAGTTCCCTCGTCCCACCATGCCCAATGTTATCTACATAGGAGGCTTCCAGGGTAAGCCCTCCAAGCCTCTTCCATCAGATTTAGAGGAATTTATGCAGAGTTCTGGTGAACACGGGGTGATTATCATGACTCTGGGGAGCCTGCTAAGCAATCTTGGCCCTGAGATATCGGAGATCATTGCATCAGCATTCGCCAGTCTCCCTCAGAAGGTCTTGTGGAGACATACTGGCAAAAGTCCAATCACTCTGGGAAACAATACTATGCTGGTTGAATGGCTGCCTCAAAATGATCTACTAGGTCACCCTAAAACCAAAGTTTTTGTCACGCATGGGGGTACCAATGGAATCTACGAGGCCATCTACAATGGTGTCCCAGTGCTGGGCATTCCACTCATTTTCGACCAGTTCGACAACATGGTTCGTCTGAAGTCACGAGGAGTAGCTGAGGTTGTTGAAGTGACAGCCTTAGATGTTGAGTCTCTGACAAGTGCTCTGAAGAATATTCTAGACCCTGAAAAGCCATACAAACAGAATATGCTCAAACTGTCACAGCTCCATCATGACAAACCACTAAAACCCCTAGACAGTGCAATCTTCTGGATGGAGTATGTCATGAGGCACAAGGGAGCAGCACATTTGCGCACTGAATCATATAAGTTGCCATGGTATGCCTACTACTGTCTAGATGTGATGGCAGTCATTGTAGCATTTGCTTTGCTGATCATCACATCAGTTTGGGTTTCCTGCAGATGTCTCATTGGACGTTTGATAAGGACCCAGAAGTCCACACACAAGCCCAAGAATGAATAGATAATCTCAAAATGAAGCAAGACGGAGACTGCTGATAAGAGTGAGAAACACAAAACACATTTTTTTCTCCCTGCTTTTCACGCTGTATGCGTGTTGTTATGTGTCCTTGATCTGCCTTTAAGCCATATATATGTCTTTTTACTTAGACTGTACAGCATTTGGTCAACAGTTGTTGTATTTAAAGGGCTTTATAATAAACATGAACCTAAAATGATGGTACGACACTATACAATGAACAAGAGGCAATATACACAGCATACATGAATGTATCAGTTGGAACATGCTGGAAGTTCTAATTCTATAATGGTTTAAAAACGTTCAAATTATCACCACTGTTCTCTTTTTCACAAAAAGAAATATATTTTGTGATCTTTAAATATTTGACAACACTGTACACTGATTAAAGTCCATTACAATGTTATGGACATTGTTATGGACATGCTTTTCCTCTTTCTGGCAAATAATTATCTTAAATTTCAATGTGATTGTTTTTGTAAACAAATCTTTTCTATAGACATAAAGAGCAATTACAGAACTATTATGTAAAGACAATTTGATGTGTAATATTATTTCAGATTGGATTGCATTGTGCTTTTACTGTTTTTTGTGCTTTCTTGCTTTCAGACAAGTCAAATAGTCTGAATTTGTACTCTGTCAGGGAAATCAGTTGTTGGGAACATCCCTATCATTCAGCATGCTGCAGTGTGATGAAACAAAGGATGTATGCAATCATGCTTTCTACTTTGTAGTGTGAACAGATTGAAAGGAACTGAGAGGCCATCTCACACATACAAAGGCCTGTCACGATAATAAATTTTGCTGGATGATATACAGTATTGTTCCACCATTTATTACTGATACAATATTATT